>CM034708.1:104042362-104064413 GCA_020142125.1 Phrynosoma platyrhinos
AGTAACACAATTATTTTCTATAGGTAAATGTCTCTAAATTTCAAGGACAGCAGATTGTTATATTTATTTATTTATTTATTTATTTATATCCTGCCTTTAGCCTTGGCCATCAAGGTGGCTTATATGTAAAATCAAATACATAAAAACCCCAACAACAATATAAACAAGCCAATTTACCCACCATTAAAAATACATTAAATTCAATCTCAGAGTTAAAATTTTAACAATAAACAGAGTTAAAAACAATAGGTATTCTGGGGCAAGACCAAAATAAAAATGTCTGACCGGGGAAAATCAAAATAGGTGAATAGTTTATTCCTGGTAAGCCTGCCAGAAGAGATCTGTCTTGATGGCTTTTTAAAAGTCATCTAAGGGGGGAAGCAGATGGGTGGCTCTGGGCCGCCCCGGGAAGCTGTGCCGCCTAGCCGAGGTATCCCCACACCTCAGCCCCGCGGCGCAGCTTCGCCGCCCCTGGAAGGAGCGCTAAAATAGCACTCCTTCCACAAGTCACTGAAGGTGCACCGCAAAAGGCTGGCAGCGCACCTTCGGCGACTCTTCCGCCGCAGCGTGTGTGGACGCTGTGGTGGGAAGACATCGTCGGAGCGCCGTCCGTCCGGAGGGGCCGGCGCTCCGATGATGCCTTCGGGAAGGGGTTGGGGCACCCACCGTGCGGCTGCCCCTCCCCATCCTTGCCCCCAAAACGGCCCTTTGTGCCGTCTGCTTCCCACCTAAGTTGGTTATCTGATGGATTTCTTCCGGCAAGGCGTTCCACAGTCTGGGAGCAGTAGCAGAGAACGTCCTCTGGGAAGTCACTGCCAACTTAGTTCTCATTGGTTGAAGCAGCTTCTTCCCAGAGGACCTAAGGGCACAGGGCAGATTATACGGAAGAACGTGATCCCCTAGATAGGTTGGACCCAGGCCATGCAAGACTTTAAAGGTCATTACCAACACCATACTATGCTCGGAAACCAATAGGCAGCCAGTGAAGAGATTTTAGAATAGGTGTGATGTGATCACTCCTCAATGTCCTGGTGATCAACGTGGCTGCCGTATTTTGCACTAGTTGTAGTTTCCGAGTTACATATAAGAGTAGCCCCATGTAGAGTGCATTGCAGAAGTTGAGTCATAAGGTTACCAGTGCATGTACTACACTTTCTAGATCCTTGTCATGCCCTGCCTGGATGAGGGCTCAGAGGATGAAGAGGACGAGTCAGAACATCCTCCAGGTCTTGAGTCTGCAGAGAAGGAACCCCAGCCTAGTCCTAGCAGCTCTGCTTTCCCAGCTCTAACAGTAGAGCCTCCAACAGAGGCTGTGACTTTGCCAGAGGCTCCACAACCAAGCCTCCTGACAACAGGGCCATTGGACATGGAGGAGGATCAGGGGACCATGCCTTCCTTCAGTCAGCATAGAGCCGAAAGGGCAGGCCTCCGGCGCTTGAGGAGGCTTTATGAAAAATGCCGAGGTCATCAAGATGATCAGCCCCAGCTGAGCTCTGGAAGCTCAGGGATTTAAGTAAGTAGGGAAGTGCTGCCTCAGTGCCAGAGGTTATCTGAGCTCCCTGAGGAAAACCTCTGTCTCTGTCTCTCCTTGCTTTGAACCCTGGACTTGTGCTTATCTTAGATTCCCAGTATCCTTGACCTTCAGACTTCTGACTACGTTTGGACCTCTGAATCCCTGGACCTTGGACTGCTTTGTTTCTCTGCCTCTCTGGAACCCTTGACTTACAGACCGTGTTTGACTCTTCTCTTGCTGCTTCCTCGGATTGGTAACCAGGACTTTGTTTGGGACTCTCTCTCCCTTTGGCTATCAGCCCTGCTGCCGGCTTTCCAGGACAGTCCTTTACTGCCAGGAAAGGGCGCAGCTGGTGTATCAGCCGAAGCTGGTAATAGGCACTCATCTGGTCACAGGTAATATTGACACAAGGCAGTCCAGTGTTACAAGGATGCTGCCCTTTTGGAAAAGGGAAAATCTGATACCAGCAGATTCACCAGCATGGCTAAAATGTACCTTTTGTACTTCATGAAACATACAGGGGGATGAACTAGTTATACAAATACAGATCTACACTTCAATGACTACATATAATTTCTACTGATAACTATGGGGGTTGCAGACTGCCAGAAATAGTGCAAATTGAGTCCACTTTAAGGGTTAGGATTAGTGCTAGGGAATCATGGGATTTGGTTTTTTTCTGAGACATTGAGCCTTCTCTGTCAGAGAGCTCTGGTGACACAATAAAATACAGTTCCCATGATTCCCTAGTACTAACCCTAACCCTAAAAGTGGACTCAATTTGCACTATTTCTGGCAGTCTGCAACCCCCCTATGGCTGCATCAGTTTGACACCACATTAACTGTCATGGTTCAATGCTATGGAATTCTGGGGTTTATAGTTTTGTGAGCTATCTATAAAAGAGCTCTGGTGTCACAAACAAACAAACAACTCCAAGTATTCCATAGCATTGAACCATGGCAGTTAAAGTGATGTCAAACCTCTTTATTTCTGCAGTGCAAATGAAGCCTATAAGTAATGTAAGCAGAAGAAACTCCCATTGTACAATTGGGGAACACAGGCTCAGAGATCTGCAGATTGCCTGGATACCAGAGCAACAAGACTGCACTCTGTCTATGGCATTCTCTGCATGGCTTTCTCAGATGGGCCATTTCATTGAGAAATCCAGACCAAGAGACTGATCCTGTGCTGAGCCTCACTGACAACTTCAAGGAATTGTATGGAAATAACTGCCATTTTGGAAAAGTAAATTTAAAGCACACCAGCTTCAGAAGCAGTCTTAATTTAAATACAGCAAAGTACTTAAATGTGCCTTCTCCACCCACCCAAGACCTTATCCTCTGATACATACAGGAGTGGGTTGTGTGCCCCACATCTTGTTAAGAATTTTCTGGGTTTCGTAAAAAGCCCCCAAAATATGAGAGATTGATTTAATCTCTCTAGCAGAGTTACTTCAGCAGAATATGTGAGAGCAGGATCCTAGTCCACCTATTGTTCTCCCAGACCCACGTGTCTGTCCCAATAAAGAAATTAAGACAAAGTCTTTAGTGAGAGTAATAAAAAAGAAATTTACTTACAAAATCATGTGTACACATATACTCAGGTCGAACTTCTTGTTGAAAAGAAAATGAGGTAAAAAGATGTCTACATACTTCTTAATAAAGTTTCCTCAGCATGCTAGGAAAGAACATGCTTCTTGGTGTAAGGAAGAGAAAGAGATAATGGTGATTCTATAGGGAGAAAGGGAGGTGAGTTTTTAGAAAACAGGAAATGAGGGTGGTGTTAGTAAGCAATAAATTATCATAGACATGCATCCGCATTCCTAGAAGGTCTCAGCATGTGAAGTTGCTATACTCAACACCTCTTCCCAACTGAGCATGCACCCACCCAGCCCCATCTTGACTTGTAGATTCTTGAAACCTTCTCTTGGCTGTGATCTCAGTGGATGGATAGTAGGTCATCTTGATCATTCCTTTCTTTGTCAGGTTACACACATGATGAATTCTTATATCAATGTGCTTGCTATACCCAGTTACATTCTCTGTTTGAGAAAGTTTGATGCAGCTCTGGTTATCTTCAAAAATCTCAATTGGTTTCTTCTCATTTATTCTAAAATCAATCAACAGTTGATCAATCCACTTTAGTTCTCTACATGCTTCTGATGCAGCTATGCATTCTGATTCTGTGGAGGATAGAGCCAATATCTCTTGTTTGTGACTGGCCCAAGAAATAGGTCCATTGCCATACAAAAATAGATAACCACTGGTAGAGCAGCAATCTTTAATGTCACTGCCCCAGTCTGCATCACTGTAACACACAAGGCTTGGGTTATTGTTGGCTGGCAACTTCAACTGAAGATTTATGGTTTCTTTCAAGTATCTTGCTACTCTCTTTACTGCAGTCCAGTCTTTCTGGGTAGGTACACTGACCTTTCTGCATAGTATCCCTGCAGCAGCAGCAATATCAGACCTAGTGTTTGTGGCTAAGTACAGAAGTTTTCCTATTGCTGTTCTGTACAGACCACTGTCTGGTAGTAATTCTCTTTTTTCATTGCTTTTATGGAAATCTGTTATCATGGGTGTCCTGAATCATGGGCATCCTGAAATCCTAGTGTTTCGAAGAGATCAGCAATCTTCTGCTTTTGACATAGTAGAAAAGATCCATCTTGTTCTCTTTGAATTTGTATGCCTAGGTAATATGTGGCATTTCCTAATTTTTTTAATTCAACTTCTTTATTCAGGTGATTTATAATTTCTCTTTCAGTAACTATGATCAGGTCATCAACATATGTCAGAATGAAAGTTAAATGTGCATCTCTGGTCCTTGTATATAGGCATTTATCTGTTTCTCCTTGTTGAAAATCTAATTGTTTTAGCATCTCATCTAGTTTTTCATTCCAAGCTCTAGCAGCCTGTTTGGAGTTGCAAACAAGGTGTTGCTTTTTCTTGTGCACAAAACCTGGAGGTTGTTTCATAAAAAGAGCCTCTGTAATCACACCATGTAAAAATGCAATTTTCACATCAACATGTTTGGCATCCATTTGTTTTGAAGCAGCTAAACTAAGAAGTAGTCTTATAGTGGTGTGTTTCACAACTGGTGAAAAGGTTTCATCAAAGTCTTCTCCATCGTTCTGTGAGAAATTTTGTGGAACAAGTTTTGCCTTGTAGTGTTCAACTTTTCTTTTTGCATCTTGTTTCAATTTGAACACTCATTTGGATTCTATGGCTTTCTTTCCAGGTGGGAGTTCTGTAAGTGTCCATGTTTTATACAATGTATCTATTTCTTCCTCTCCTGCTTTTCTCCATTTATTTGCTTCATCAGTAGGCATCTGTTCACTTTCCTCTATACTTGATGGTTCTCTGGATAATTGTGACTTCTCAAAATAAGAAAATAGTGTGGGTGATAAACCTCTGTTGGGTCACAGCAAGTATCTGGGAGCCTGCTCTGAAACCTGGTCTGCCTCTACAGCATTCTCTACAGCTTCATCTGCATCCCCTTCTAATGGTGTAGAGTCTGACTGTATGTCTTCACTGACAGGTACAACAGTTGGTTGATCAAGGAACTCTGATGTTGCATCTTTATCTTCTGAAAAGTCCAATGCACCATCTTGTTCATCTTTGGATTCAAGAATAGTTCTTTTGTCTATTCTGCTCCGTTCATCAAAATGAACCATATGTCTAATGCTTACTTCGCCAGTCTTTAAGTTCATTACCTTGTATCCTTTGGTGCATAACATATGAAAATGGTTTGCTTTAATCTGGCATCTAACTTGTGGCTATTCTGTGCTGGTATGTAAGAATATGCAAGACTGCCAAAAGTTCTAATGTGCATCATGTTTGGCACTCTGCCATGCAACAACTGAAATGGTGTCTGTGTAGTGCAATCTATTCTGTAGATATGTTGCAGTGATGACAGCTTCACCCCAAAATTTGTTAGGGAGATTTGCATCTGCCAACATGCATCTTGTCATCTCCAGGAGAGACATTAGCTTTTGTTCAGCACTGCCATTCTGACAAGGTGTTTAAGGAATGCTTTTTCTATGCTGAATTCCATGATCCTCTAAGAAAGATTGGGTATAGTGCAATAGGTACTCATTTCTGTGATCTGATTGGATGGCTTTGGGTGTCCTTTTGAACTTATTTGTCACCATGGCTATGTACTCCTGTAGTATCTTTTGAGCCTGGCTCTTCTGCTTTAGAAGGTAGGTGACACAATACCTTGAAAAATCATCCATAAAAAATAATATATATTTGTTTCCACCAAGTGGTCTCATTTATAAGTCCATATATGTCTGTGAGTATAAGATCCAGTACTTGACAGCTTCTCTGTTCAGTACTTGGTCTAAATGAAGGACTCACTGCTTTTTGTTCAACACAAACTATGCACATGTTGGCATTTTCACAGTCTTGAGACTTTACCTTGATCCCAGTAACCAAATTCTGGTTTTGTAGCTGAAGAATTGCCTTCATGTCATGATGAGCAGTGTCTGTGCCATAGTTAAAGGCTGTCTTCATCCATGTGTCCTTGAAGCATATTTATTTGTGGAGCTGAAAGTCTTAACTCATAGATACCATCACATTCAAAAGCTTGTACATATGTGACATTGCTTTTAGAAAATGTACATTGTCCTTCTTTAAATGTAATTTCATATCCTTTGTTATCTAGAGTTGACACGCTGAGCATGTTGCCATGTAAGCCAGGGAGAAACAGTACAACATAGACAGTATTTTCCATGATTATATTGTTAAGTACCTTGCAAAGCAGCTTAAATTTGCCTTTACTAGAAATCTGCAAATTTTCAGAACCCACAGTCTGTATAGAGCAGGGGTAGGCAACCTTTTTCCGATTGGGGCCGGTCCCGCGAAGTCCCTCCCACTGCTGGGCCAAGGGGGGGGAATGGCGGAGCGCGCACACGCACCCCCCATGTGCGCTGCCGCCGCTGCCCTCCACCACTGCCTCCGCCTCTGCGCAGCTGCCTCCACGCGCACCGCCGCCACCATTTTGGAAATCAAAATGCCAGTCACAATGCGTTTGTGCATGCGCAGTACTCCTGCACATGTGCAAACGAGTAATTTTAAGTACTGTGCATGCACAAACACATCGCAACCACCATTTTGATTTTCAAAATAGCAGTCGTGGCAGTCGTGGCAGTTGCGGCCGCACAGCGGCAAAAATGCGCCGCAGTGGCGGTGCGCGGCGCATGGTGGTGGCGGTGGTGGCAACCTTCCACCTGGGCCAGTAAGTCCAGGGACCTGGGCCTTAACTGGCCCCCGGGCCATAGATTGCGGGTCCCTGGTATAGAGCCTCCCACGCTTTTATCAATTTCACCAAAATAGGCTTCACAATTTGTAGAACGATTTATGCAACCTGAGTCTATAATCCATATATTTGAATAATCTTTATTTCCATTGGTTGCTAAAACGTATGCTTTCATGAGAAAATTGTTCCCTCTCTGTTGATTCCTTATTATTATTATTATTATTATTATTATTATTATTATTATTATTTTGGGTGAGTTATCTTGTCTTTGCCTTTTTAAATCTGCAGCCTGACTTTGCTGTGTACAGCTCCAATTGGCTGGAGAATTTTTAGGGAAGGTGCAATTCCTTGAGATATGCTCCTTTTTATTACATCTATAGCATGTAATCTCTGATTGGTTGGGGAGTGACCTTTCTCCTGCCTCTGTTTGCTGCCATGTAATTGGAGCTAGAACTATTTTCATTTGGGAAGTAAGCACTTCTTGCTTGTTCTACACATTCTTCTCTTATTCTACTCAAAGCCTAGTTAAACGTCATGTCTGGAAGATTATTAAGTACAGTCACAAATGGATCAAATGGTTTCCCTAATGTTCCCATAAGAAAAGCAACTTTAAGATTCTCAGACAGTTTAAAATCACACAAAGTCATTGTCTCAAAAAGGCTGTTCACTTTATCAATGTGAGACTCACAGTTCTGCTTAGAATTCAGTTTCAGATTCATCAACTTTTTCATAACAACATAGGATGTTATCACACGGGGCAAATCTGCTGGTTAATCCACACAAACCCAAACAAAAACTGGATTTGTGCCTCACGTTTTCACACGATGTCGCACAGAAACTGGACAGAAAGTGGACAGAAACTGGTGTTATCCGAGATCTTTTGAAATTCAGTTGTTTGGAGGAAATGCAAATGTGAAATTAAGGTAATTTCGCATTTACCGTAATGTGAAAAGCAAATGCGCATTTGGGAGCATTTCCCTGCTTTTCCCATGGTTCCAGCGAGCATTCCTCTATCTGTGCATGTGCAAGAAGCTCATTTCTAGTACATTTACGGGCTTTTCTCACTTGTGTGTGAACGTTAAATGCGCTTACTTTAATTTCGCAATTAAGGCAATTACGTGTGAAAGCCATTTGCGGAATCAAGGTTTATTTTCGGTTTATTTTTGGAATGCCTCATTGCCACTTTATTATCGCTTTCTGGTCCACGTGTGATAACATCCATACAAAGTCTAATTAGTTTTCTTTCCAAAATTCTCTTCAAGTCTTAAAATCATGTCTTTTGCAGTATCACAGTCCTGCACTAAGTTAATTAATTCACTTGAGTGAGATTCCTGAATAATATACTGAGCTGTAGCATCTTCTTTAATCCAATGAAATTTCTCTTTCTTTTTGGCATTTCTGTTTCTAAACAATGATAAACTCCACGTGCTAGTAGGAAGAATTCAGCCTCCACCTCCATTCTGAATAATTATGGGGAGTTAACTTCAATTTGGAGGTTTACAGCAACACTGTTGCATGGTTAGCAATTCAAACTTTAAAATTCAAAAAAAAAAATCAAAAACTTAGCATCAAAACATCAGCAGTTCAAAAGCAAACTACAACCCTCTCTGATGGGCACGTGCTAAACAAAGAAAAGGGGGGAAATGGGAAAAAACCCAACAAATAATAATAATAAGAAGAAGAAGAAGAAGAAGAACAAAAGCCCGAACAATCTAGTTTTAAACTGTTCTCATCTGCTCACAGCACCTGGGCAACCCATAACCTGTTAGGAATTTTCTGGGTTTCATAAAAAGCCCCCAAAATATGAGAGATTGATTTAATCTCTCCAGCAGAGTTACTTCAGCAAAATATGTGAGAGCAGGATCCTAGTCCACCTATTGTTCTCCCAGACCCACGTGTCTGTCCCAATAAAGAAATTAAGACAAAGTCTTTAGTGAGAGTAATAAAAAAGAAATTTACTTACAAAATCATGTGTACACATAAACACAGGTCAAAATTCATGTTGACAAGAAAATGAGGTAAAAAGATGTCTACGTACTTCTTTTTTTATTTTATTTTCCACCAAAAATATATCTTTAAAAATAAATGACATTTCTTCTTCATTTTTTGCTTTATACTAACATAAAACATTATTTATGAGCTTCTTATCTAAACAACTGATTTTGAGTATATACAAAGACTTCTAATACAATTGCTTCTAAATATAGTTTTATGTGTGTATGATTTTAGTCTTTCTGAGCTTACAGTAATCTTGAATTGTATCTGAGTTTTATGAACTTGTGTTTTTTGACCAAAGATTTACACAATCATTTTTTAATTTCTCCCAATCTGTATCTGATGTGTTTATGGCCCTTCTTTCTACCAAATTCATCAATCTGTCTAGTTCTATGTTGTCTAAAGATGTTAGTAGCCATTCGTCTATTGATGGTATTTCTTTCGTCTTCCATTTCTGGATGATCAAAGTTCTGGCTGAAGTTATCAAATATAGCAGTGTTTGCCTTTTTGCTTCTGCGTCTGATATAAAATACCAATTGATACCCGAAATCTATTTATTAAACATGACTAATAAGATGTCTACGTACTTCTTAAGAAAGTTTCTTCAGCATGCTAGCTAAGAAAATGCTTCTTGGTATAAGGAAGAGAAAGAGATAATGGTGATTCTCTAGGGAAAAAGGGAGATGTGCTCTTAGAAAACAGGAAATGAGGGTGGTGTTAGTAAGCAATAAATTATCATAGACATGCATCTACATTCCTAGAAGGTCTCAGCATGCAAAGTTGCTATACTCAACACATTTGTTGCATGCATTTCTGAACTTCTGGCTTCAGATTTGGAGCACTGGGGTCTCCATTGGCTGAGACAGCTATACACATATGCTGGGTGCCACATTCACAGAGACATCCTCCAGCAGGGTAGTTGACAGCTGTCAGAATGCCATATTTGAGCATAGTGGCTTCCCTGAGTTAAACAGCAGGCGCTCATTCTTCTATTTGTGAATAGGAACTATCCGTGCTTTGGTCAGGCCTCACCTGGAATACACTGCCCAGTTCTGGGGAACACAATTAAAAAAGGACATTGATAAGCTGTCCAGAAGAGGGTGACCAAAATGGTGAAGGATCTGGAAACCATGGTCTATGAAGAGCAACTTAGGGAATTCAGTATGGTTAATCTGGAGAACAGAAGGTTAAAAGGTGATATCAGGGGGATACAGATGGGTGTCCCTGGGCTGCCCTGGGAAGTGGAGGATTGGGGCTGAGGTTGCCCCATGCCTCGGCCCCAATCCACCCTTTTGCTGACCCTGAAAGGAGCACTATAATGCTGGTCCTTCGATAGCTGGCAAATAGGGTGCCTGAAGAGCCGCTGCGTGACTCTTCTGCATACCTTCTGGTGCAGCGCATTAAGACGCTGCGCCAGGGAGGATGTCTTGACGGCACGCACCGTGCATAATGGCATGCACCATGATGACGTCCTCAGGAAGGGGTTGGGGTGCCTGGTGTGTGGCTGCCCCTTCCCTTCCCTGCCTCCAAGATGGCACAAAGCCCATAATTGACCTGTTTAGATATTTGAAGGGATTTTATATTGAAGATGGAGCAAGCTTGTTTTCTGTATCTCCAGAAAATAGGACCCAGAGCAATGGATTCAAACTACAGGAAAAGAAATTTCACCTCAACATTAGGAAGAACTTCCTGACAGTAAGAGCTGTTCAGCAGTGGAACATGCTGCCTTGGAGAGTGGTGTGGTCTCTTTATTTGGAGGTTTTTTAAACAAAAGCTGGATGGTCATCTGTTGGGAGGGCTTTGATTCTGTATTCCTGCATGGCAAGAGGTTGCACCTGATGGCCCTTGTGGTCTCTTCCAACTCTATGATTCTACGATTCTATGTAAGGCACAAATTGCCAATCAGATTTAAAAAAAAAAAGTTTATTTTAAAAAGCTGCTCAGAGTACCTTAATAGGTATCCTCTTGTTTTCACTTCTCTGAACTCTCAGAGTTAGCCATAACATTGTAGGCACAGGCAGAGAACAGAAGGCATAGGAGTAATCCTAGCAGGTGCAAGTAGCCTCAGGTGCTGTTTTGTTCATATGAGTAGAAACTCTTGTACTGAGGAAGGGCAAAGCCCTAATCCTAGTCACCATCAAGGATATGGATGGGATCTGATGCCAGTGGCTCATGTCCAGATAAGCATGGCCTTGAGCCACTGGGCACTCCTAGTGTAGGGAGAAAACCTGAGATGTCTAGGCAAAAAAAGTGGAAGCTGGTGTCCCACCAGTGGGGAATTATTATATGGGAAGAGGGCCTTTTCTGCTGTAGCCTCTCAGGTGTAGAAGGCCCTTCCCTTGAAGGATCAGTTGATGCCCCAATTACCAATTGTAGGGCTTGATGATGTTTTTGTACAATTTGTAAACTATATTAATTTGCTTCAATTTCTAAATTGTTTTATATGTTTAAATGGCTTTAAATTATTCCCCATTGTTTTATATTTAAATTGTTATAGATCATTTCAGGTTAATTTTATCTATATGACACTGTGACATCTTGTGATACCAGATGGGATATCTGTGGGGTAATTTAGGTTTCCCAGAGCTTCAACTCTTTTTAAAGGAAACAAAAATATACAAATCTCAAAATATAAAAGCCTGGCTTTAAAACAGCAGAGTAGCAGAAGGGTGACTTTACCTAACTCTCCTTCTCTAAGAACTGAGACTGACTCAAAAAACAACAAATATGTAGCTTGTAGTTCAAAATAATGGGTTTAATCTATATTTACATAAAAAGATATATCCTAATATAACTAGTGATAGTTTAAGTCAGGGGTAGGCAACCTTTCCCCTTTAAGGGCCGAGGGACTTCAGCTCCCAGAAGCCTCAGCCATGTTGGCCAATAGTCCCATGTTGGCCAATAGCTCCTGGGATTCTGGGAGTTGAAGTCCCTTGGCCCTTAAAAGGGAAAGGTTGCCTACCCCTGGTTTAAATATTTATCTCATCATCTTTCCGAACAAAGTGGAGAAAGCAGGAAGATGGGGACAGCTCAGTTGAGAATCTTGAGAGAAAAGACAGTTAGTCCCAAAGAGGGAGCGACCTAAGCCACATGGTTAGTTTTAATGAGAGAGAGAAAGAGGGAGGAGTTTGTAAGCAAGAAATCCCTATCTATCTAAGGAGGGGAAAAGAGAATGCAAAGATTTTCCAACAATATCATTATTTAAATAAATTAATTTAAACTAAACAAATCAGGGAGTTGAAGAAAGTATGGTCAGAGGAGGAAAGGAAATAGCCCAGGTATGTATTTGTGACTTTTGCATTGTTTATTAATTCAGTTGGTTTTCTCAGGTCTTGGTCTTGAAGTTGTTATAAGTTTATTGTGGCACTTCCACTGTTACATAATTTTTCGTATTATTTGACTTTGGTTTGATACTATTGTACTTCCTTTCTTTGTATGATGGTGTTGGCTGTTCTGGGCTTACATTTGTAGGCCTTGCTGCATATTGTTGTGAACGGAGTTGTCCTGTTCATTATTGGTTATCAGACCACTGTCCATGCTCCACAATGAATGCTCCATTCCATTCCACTCTCAGTCAATTTCTCATTCCCTTGGCAGCCAGCATTATGTAGTCACTGAGAATCCTTGACATTTTCCCTGATACATACAGAAACACCCTTAGAGTTTCTGTTTTCTATACTTCTGTACACCTTGCTTTTTCCAGACCTGTTGAGATCTCCCTCTTTTGTACAAATGTTGACATTTTTAGTTACAAGATAGGCCCAGACTAACTTTGGAAATGGGCTAAATTACTGTTCTTTAAATGTTGTAGGAATTTTAGCAATGCAATTATCAGCGATAATTAGCAAATTGATATAAATATTCAAATCCCCTACTAAAAGTAACAAATAAAGGTGGGGGCTCGAAAACAAGATAGTCCAAAACACACTGCAGAAATAATCCAGTTTGAGACCACTTTAACTGTCCTGGATCAGTGCAAGGGAATCCTGGGAGCAGTAGTTTATTGTGGCACCAGAGTTCTCTGACAAACAAGGCTAAAAGCCTCACAAAACTACAGGAAAAGAGATTCCACTTCAACATTAGGAAGAACTTCCTGATGATAAGAGCTGTTCGACCGTGGATGGAGTTTCTTTCTTTGGAAGTTTTTAAACAGAGGTTGGATGGCCATCTGCTGTGATTGTGTATTCTGGCGTGGACTGGTTGGACTGGTTGGTCCTTGTGGTCTCTTCCAACTCTATTTCTTTGGTCTGAAATTCACAAGCCAAAGGAAGGGGCTTCTGGCTGTTTTGGGGTTGTGGCGTTCAGATGATGCATACCTCAAAGCAGCCAGAAGCCACTTTGATGCTGTGATCCAGTCCTTGGACCAGATCAAAAAGGAGCTGATTAAATCTGGCTCCTGGCAGTTGCCAGTTTGAGACTGCAGCAACAGCCTGCTTTGGAAGCAGGCCATGCAGTTACCACAGTCCCCTGTCTGCTTCACCCCTACGATTCTATGATTCTACACTCTCTCAGCCTCAAAGGATGGCAATGGCAAACCCTCTCTGAAGAAACATGCCAAGAAAACCCTGTGATATGTTCTTCTTAGGGCCACCATAAATCAGAAACTACTTGAAGGCACACAACACACATACACAAATTTAAACAGTAATTGTAATACAAAATTGTATTTTGATTACAAAATACAAAAAAAATGAACAGAAGAGTTTTTAAAGGTAAAATCAGATAAATTGTTACAAGATTGATTGCAAATACACATTTGGGAAGTTAGTGTACACTTTATGGCTGATATTATCTCTAAATCCTTTCTTTCCTTATAATGTCACTCAAAATTGCATTCATTGAGAGTGTATTGGTTTGTTAATACATACACATTGGTGGATATATTTGTAGAAAGTGAACATAACCAGTGGATGTTTACTTGAAAATACTGTGCAATCCCTAACACCTGGGGAAATATTAAATATTCCTGTGCAGTTCTCCTGTGACATAATGCAGGGGTCTTCAATGTTCCTACTATCTTGTAATAAACTCATGCAAAAACCAAAGCAATATTCTCTCCATGGTGATCAAACACTATACCAAAAGACTCAGAAGAGGTTCAAGGTCTAAACAAAACACTACATTATTTAGGTTCCTGGTGTTCAAGAAAGTGCTGTAGGACATCTTTCTGCTGAGAAGGAGGAAAAGAAGGAAGAAATAACAACCAATTATAAGCTATGTTGTATTTACATGAAAGACCCTTTTTGTTGTATTCTTCAGTCTCTTGTTTGGGCTGTCAGCAGCAATTTGATAAAGAACGTTCCTGTGCGTGACCTGTTTTTTCAGTGGTAACCTATATTGTGTGCCACAGAAACCACTGACAAGATAATATGCTGTTCTGTCTCTTGCATCTTGAACTTAGCATTTAAAACTATTAGTTGTTTGATAATTTAGCTAATGCTATTTCAGTTAGAAAACAAAACACAGTTACTTTAATGTCGCTTGCCCCTCCTCCAACACACACTTCAGAGGCCAAAGCTCATGACAACTGTTTTGTGGTGAATGGTCAATTGTTACAAAATTCTAATTGGTTATGGGTCAGTCCCTTTGAAATGACTGCTCTGCTCCAGTAATTTTTTCAATTAATTTCTTACAACTGACACAGCTTTGGATCTTGTCAAAAAATGTTGCAGGTATGAATAACAATAATGATTGAGAGTCAATTGAATCGCTAGTATATTGTCTGCATTACAATATCAAGTATTCTACTGGCATTTTTTTTAAAAAAAACTACCTGTTTGCATTCACATCTGGTTTATTTATTTATTAGTTTTCTTAGAGAACTACAGAGAAGCTTTATTATAGAAAATATTCTTGGCTAGCATTACACATTCAGAAAATAGGAATCCTATTATGTACCCATAATTGGGGTTTTCATTGAAATAAGCTTGTTTATCTTCTTGGAAACTGCCAGTCCACCCATCCATTCTGAGCTCAATAGCCAGTTTATATTACCTCTCTTTAGCCATTTTGATATGCCAGCCAAGTGACAAATGTGGTTTCATGTCAAAGTGCTCAATGAAAGTTTTCCTCTCTAGCCAGTAATTTATCATTGTTGAATATAGCTCTCTGCATTTCTAATTCAGAGTTGCTACAAGGGAGTTGTATAGGACTGTTTTCAGAAATTCCGGATTTATTGCAGTATGGTCACATTTGGAATGAACGTAGTACTGAAACCTAAGTTTTTGAGATCAGAGCAGCCAATGGACAAAATGATCATGGCTATCAAATATTTTATAATTAAGCATAACATTTTATAGTTTCCACCTTCTACATGTGACCAAATAATGCAGATTAAGATATGTAAAGACACTCTGTCCGGTGTGGATAACACTGCTAAGCATACAGTGCATAGCAAGGCAGTTTAGTTACCTGCCAGCCATAAATCCTTCCTTAAAAATAAGCTGTGTATGAATGCTAGACCTTTCCCTACTACCATTGCTACTACTGGCCAGCATCTGCTCTCCTTTGCCTTTCAGGAGCACAGCCTGGCCATATGTATCTGTTATTGTGCAAAGTTCTACTGCAATCCACTCTAGGAATGGTACTGTATGAAGAGCTCCTGCGAGAAATCCTCTTTTAGATGAGGTTGAAGCAACAAATATGAAGTCATATAGTGAGGAGCAAAGACATTACAGCTGAAAATGAGAAGAGCCTGGGTAATTCAAAAAGCACTGTAAAGTTGAAATCTGACTTATCCATTCCAAAGATATAATTTAATTATATGTTGTTGAAGTTAATTAAGCATATATTGGCTAGGTAAAATTGTATTTATATGTTCTCACTCCATTATAGGATAATGTTTAGACTGTATATTGTTCTCCAAAATTTGATTGATGCAGTGAGCTTATTATTTTATGGAAATAAAACTTTAAAAAAAGCTATGTATTTAATTTAGGAGTTCCCTTTGCACTCTCTCTCTTCTGTAACCTCATTGTGGAAATAGGAAGCAACCTTTGCACAGTTCTGAAGCACAGACAACCTAGTGCAAGATACTTTTCTCTCCTCTGTCCCCCCTTCTCCTCTTGCACTATTTTCTCTCATTTTTCAGAAGCCTTAGTACTATGCACCAGTAAGCCATAAGCCTCAGCTAATTCCTGTAAGCAATAGAAATTGAAAGCCCGTTCTAGTCCCTTCTAGCTATTCTTGACTTAAGCACTCACAGACCTCATTTTAAGCAGTGGGTGGACTTCTAAGCTAATTTCTTCTTATTGAAGTCTGATTAATGCAGTTTTATTGTGTTTACATAATTCAGTGCCTGGTATGTATCAGACTCTGCCCCACACATAAGCTGATTAATTCTCAGAATTTATAGATATATTGCTAATTGGCCCCCAAAAAAATGACAGTTATGCATATGCTTGATTCTTCTGTGATCAGTTTGAAAACCTTGAGAAGTAGTTCAAGTATATACCTGCAAAACATACCTGCAAAGACCTGCTACTTTCAAGGATCAGCCTTGTGTCATGGAATATGTGCAGCTTCACATATGTATCTGGTGAAAAAAATCATTCACAGGTTACTTGTCTGAATGTTTGAGTTAATTTTGCTGCAGTTCATATTTTCCTCCAAAGCACATAACTCAGTGAGGGGTAGATTGGAAGAATTTCCCGGGAAGAGACTTCTGCTACAAGAAGCAAGAAGCTAGTTCCTGAAAACCAGGAATTTGTTGTTGTGTGCCTCCAAGCCATTTCTTACTTATGATGACCCAAAGGCCATAATCATAGGGTTGACTTGGCAGGTTTCTTTGAATGCTGGCACAAAATTCAACCACCACCATGAAGCCATCTGCGTGGGTACGGGGTCAGCTGAAACTTGAACTGGCAATTTGAGAGGAAGAATGTGAGGCTAATAGGAACACCCCTCACAAAATGATGGTAAGGGCTTACTAATTTTCTTTTGGAAAGATTCATCATGGGCAAAAAGAATGAGGCCTATGCAGATGTTCATCTGTAGCATGTGAAGACTAAACATAGGGAGGGAACATAACCCTTAAGTGTATTCAGTTAAATGCACTTATAAATGTGATCCCCACATTTGGGAGCCTGGGTCTTATCAGGATTCCTGAGCACAGGTGAGATTTGGAAGCACATTCATCCCAATATATTTAGAAACACCTTCCAGGGTCTTCAAGGTAAATGCACAAAGATGTCAACAACAACAGGGTGTTCACTCTAGCAACATTGAAGACAGGACTTTTGCACATGACCATATCCTCTCTTCATGTATTGTCATGTATTGATAGGGATGCAGTGGCTCAAGTGGTTAAGACGCTGACTCTGTGGATTGCAAGATTGGCAGGTTGGCAATTCGATGCCCAGGTGCTGCATGATGGGGTGAACTCCTGTCACTAGTCCCAACTTCTGCCAACCTAGCAGTTCAAAAGCATACAAATGCAAGTAGATGAATAGGTACCACTTTGAGGGGAAGGTAAACAGCGTTTTGTGCAATCATGCTGGCCACATGATCACAGAGTAGTCTCTGGCAACGCTGGCTCTTTGGCTTAGTTACAGAGATGAACACGCCCCTATGGTTGGACTCGACTTGACAACCTTGTCAACGGGGAATATCTTTACCTTTATTTATTGCAAAGGAATCCAGGGGTTCTATCAGCTGTTAAGTCAAAGCAAGAATGCTTTCCCATCTTGAGTGAAGCAGAGGAAAAATGTAAAAATAAATAAATAAATAAATAAATAAAGAGACTTGCACCAGTTAAGGGGTGTGTGTATCAAATGCAATATTATGGGAATATGTTTTATTAAGCCAAATTGCTATCCAAGCTTTGAAGTTATTCATAAGTCCTCATCAGACATGATGTTAAACAAATGGGGTGGGAAGGGCAGTGTTCAATTATGATGTGTATATTTGATTACAGTCTTAGAACAGGAAGAAGGAGTTGGCTGCAGATATTCAAAAAGCATGTGTTATTCTTCAGAAGGACTTTTTATCCTGTTAGTGTGCTGAGAAGATTTTGAAGCTTTACTAACAAAGATACATGTATGTCCCAGCTTTGTTACTAGTATAGCATTCTTATTGGAAGATGTTCTGATACATAACCAAACCCAAAGGGTGCTCAGCAATGGCTCCTCTTCATCCTGGAGAGAAGTGACTAGCAGAGTGATAGAGGGTTTTATCTAGGGCCCAGTGCTATTCAACATCTATATCAATGACTTGGATGAAAGAATAGAGGGCATGCTTATGAAATTTGCAGATAACACTGAATTAGGAGGAGGAGCTAATACCCCACAGGACAGGATGAAAATTCAAAATGACCTGAATAGATTAGAAAGCCAGGCCAAAGCTAAAAGAACGAATCTCAACATGGAGAAATGTAAGGTACTGCACTTATGGTTGAAAAATGAAATGCATAGATAGAGGATGAGGGACGCCTGGCTTAACGAGATGTGAAAGGGATCTAGGAGTCCTAGTAGACCACAAGTTGAACATGAGTCAACAGTGTGATGCAGCAGCTAAAAAGGCCAATGCGATTTTAGGCTGCTTCAATAGAAGTATAGTGTCTAGATCAGGGGTCGGCAACCTATGGCCCGGGGGCCGTATCAGGCTCCCCGAGGCCTTTGGACCGGCCCCAGCCTGGTCCTGCCTCAGCTGCTGCCACTGCTGCCACCACCACCCGCCGCTGCCATCGCCACGCGAGCCACCGCCGCCATTTTGTTTTACAAAATGGTACTGCAACTCATTTGTGCATGGGCCGGACTACTGCACATGTGTGAATGAGTCACAGCCGCATGCGCAAATGAGTCACAGTGCCATTTTGGAAAACAAAATGGTGGCCACGACTCGCTCGTGCATGCGCAGTACGCTGGAAATAATGCACATGCACGTGAGAGCATGTGCACGCGGTGCATTCCCCCCCCCTCAGCCCGCAGAAGATCTCGGGACCAGTGGACTGGCCCCAGTAAGCAAAAGTTGCCTAACCCTGATCTAGATCAAGAGAAGTAATAGTGCCATTGTATTTTGCTTTGGTCAGGCCTCACCTGGAATCCTGTGTCCAGTTCCGGGCACCACAATTCAAAAAGGATGTTGAAAAATTGGAGTGTGTCCAGAGGAAGACAACTAAAATGGTGAAGGGTCTGGAAACCATGCCCTATGAGGAATGACTTAGTGAACTAGGTACTAGAGAAGAGGCGGTTAAGAGGTGATATGATAGCCCTGTTTAAGTATTTGAAAGTGTATCATGTTGAGAAGGGAGCTAGCTTGTTTTCTGCTGCTCCAGAGAATAGGACTCGGAACAACAGATGCAAGCTACAGGAAAAAAGATTCCACCTAAACATTAGGAGGAACTTCTTGAGAGTAAGAGTTGTTCAACAGTGGAACACACTCCCTTGGAGAATAGTGGAGTCTCCTTCTTTGGAGGTCTTTAAACAGAAGCTGGATGGCCATCTATTTGGGATGCTTTGATTTTGAGTTCTTGCATGGCAGGGGGTTGGGCTGGATGGCCCTTATGTTCTCTTCCAACTCTATGAGTCTATAATTCTATGATAACCTGTATTCAAGACAAGAGGCCACCATTAGGACAGAACATGGAGAAACAGAATGGTTTTCAATCATCAAGGGAGTAATGTAGAGCATGATATGATAGGTAAGCTGAACATATATAAACAAAGCTGTTTACAACAAAGCAGAGGAAAGAGGCACAAAAACTGGAGGAAAGAACATCAACAACTTAAGATATGCAGGAAACCATACTACTAGCAGAAAATAGCCAAGCTTTGGAATTACTATTGAAGGCATTAAGGCAGGATTAGGCAACCTTTCCCCTTTAAGGGCCGAGGGACTTCAGCTCCCAGAATCCCAGGAGCTATTGGCCAACATGGGACTACTGGCAAACATGGCTGAGGCTTCTGGGAGCTGAAGTGCCTCAGCCCTTAAAGGGGAAAGGTTGCCTACCCCTGCATTAAGGGAAGAAAGTGCAAAGACAGGGTTACAGTTGAACATTAAGAAAACAAAAATAATGAACACAAATTATTTACATTACTTTAAAGCAGACGTTGAAGACATTAGTCAAAGATTTCCTATACCTTGACTGTCATTAAGCAAAATGGAAGCAAGAAATCAGAAGACTAGAACTTGTGTAAATATTTATCATTGAATACCAAAGGATTGTCCATCTCATCATTTTTCCAGTTTCAATGTATGGTTGTGAAACCTGGACAGTGAAGAAAACTGATAAGAAGAGAATGAACCCATTTGAAATGTGGTGCTGGAGGAGAGTTCTGCAGATACCATGGACAGCTAAAAAGTCAAATGAATAGATACAACAGAAGATCAAGCTGGACTTCTTCCTAGAAGCCAAAATGGCTAAACTGAGACTGTTGTATTTGGACATATAATGAGAAGACATGACTTATTAGGAAAGACAGTGATTGGTAAGGTGGCTTAAATACCATTGATACCAGATCCCATCTGACCTTGGAAGCTAAGTAGGGTCAGATCAGGTTAGTACTTGGATGGGAGACCACCAATGAATGCCAGGTGCTGTACACTGCATTTCAGAGGAAGGAAGTGGCAAAACCACCTCTGAGTATTCTTTGCCTAAGAAAGCCCTATGAAATTCATGGGGTCACCGTAGGTTGACAGGCAACTTGGAGGCACATATGAACACAAGATACAAGGCAGTAGAAAAAGGGAAGATCGCAATGCAGGTGAATAGATTCAATGAAGGAAGCCACAGTCCTGTGCATGCCAAAGCTGAGCAGAGCTTCTGATAACAGGGTGACTTAATAATAATAATAATAATAATAATAATAATAAAATTTATTTATATCCCGCCCTTTGGGAGACCCAATCCGGGCGGCTCACAACAGTAAAATTATACATAAAGCCAAAAGCATCCCCCCCTTAAAACAGTATTAAATCAATCAGACTTTGAGGTGTCTCATGCATAAGTCGAAGTTGAATTAATAATAATAAATAATAATAAAATTTATTTATATACTGCCCTTGGTAACTTGACTGCAAGTTAACAAACATAGATTGTCATCATCTGGTATTTTGTTTTAATAATATAATTTTTTTTTCTTATAAGAGGTTGCTATCAGAGCAGCTTTTAGAAATGAGATTGGTTTAGTCAACTTGACTGTATGGGAGAGGTGAGACTCAATGAATTTCTTGGACTCAGCCACTTTCAATACTATTGAGCATGACATCCTGCTGGGTTCCTTCGCTTCAAGGATCCACATTGCAATGCCTTCCCTGCTCCTACCCCCCATCTCTCAGGTCTATCTCAGATTTTGTAGTTCTGCCACTCTGCACTCCTCAAAGTTAAAGGCTGCCCTATAAGATTTTTAATATCTATAGGAAACCATTGGAAGATGTTTTCTGGATTTCAGGCACAAACTATTATATTAAGTGATGAGGAGCTCTTTTCAGCCTAGGAGATAAAGTCCAATTTTTGAAGAATCTTTGAGACTACATTCCAGCAGTGGGTTAAGTGAAGGATATGAGTGAAGTAGAGGCAACAAAGACAAGTGAATTCTTACAAATTTGGGTACTTCTCTCTCAGTAAAGCACAATTCAACTCTATCATGTCTGTTCAAAAGTAATTCTAAGTGCAACAGTTATTTGCCCTTTAAATACTCTCCTTCATCACTGGAATCATAGATTCATAGAGTTGGAAGATACTCCAACGGCCATCTAGTCCAACCCCCTGCTATGCAGGAACTCACAAGCAAAGCACCCTCAATTATCATCCAGCCTTTGTTTAAAAACCTCCGAAGAAGGAGACTCCACCATATTTCAAGGGAATGTGTCCCGCTGTCAAACAGTTCTTACTGTCAGGAACTTCCTTCTAGTGATTAGCTGGAATCTCTTGTCCTACAGCTTCCATCCATTGTTCTATTCTCTGGAGCAGCAGAAAACAACCTTGCTCCATTCTCAATATGACACCCCTTCATATACTTAAACAGGACTATCATATCCTCTCTTAACCTTCTCTTCTCCAGGCTAAACACACCCAGTTCTCTAAGTCTCTCCTCATAAGGCATGGTTTCCAGACCCATTTTAGTTGCCCTCCTTCGGACACGCTCCAGTTTCTCCACATCTTTTTTGAATTGTGGTGCCCAGAACTGGACACAATATTCCAGGTGAGGCCTGACCAAAGCAGAATACAGTGGCACTATTACTGCCCTTGATCTAGGCACTATATTTCTATTGATGCAACCTAGAATCGCATTGGCCTTTTTTAGCTGCCGCATCACACTATTGACTCATGTTCAACTTGTGGT
>CM034708.1:104092051-104102336 GCA_020142125.1 Phrynosoma platyrhinos
AAAAAAAAATGATTTAGAGACACACAGCAACAACAAAACTAGAATAGCAATCACTATTTAATAAATGGCTTAGAGAGCCTAGTGTTCAACCAGCACTGAATTAGAAGATCCAATGAAACATAAATTTTGTGCAAATTAAAAGAAAATGTCTTTTTTTTCAGGTCTCTGTCCCTTTAGCAGTATTAATGGAGGCCTCAGCCAGTTTTGAAGTACTGTTTTAAAATGCCCGGATTCTTCTAACCAATTGCTGACTACAGAGATGCTTTTACTTCTGTCTGGGAAAGTTTCCCTTCATTACACTCCTGACAAAATAGGCATAGACAGCATTAGAGATGCTGGTTTAAACTCCAGCCCCCAAAGGAATGTTCTGTGCACAGCAGAAAGGGGCTCACAACACATTTTCCAGCAAATATACCAAGCGTCTCTAGTACCGTAAATCTGGCTCTAGGAAGGAAGGGAACCCCTATCCTTCATCCCCTTGTTCCCATCCCCCAGCTGTGTTCTTTCTGAATTATCAGCTTTTGTCATTTATGCCCTTTCCCAGGAATACAGGAAGAACGGTGATTAAGAAGAACACATTCTGAACAGCTTTCCTGACAAAGAGCTTACAAGGTCCATTTGTTTAACCTTTCCACAACAGCTTGACCTTGTCAAAAAGAACAAATCATGTTCAAATAATGTCTGGTAAGAGAGGAGGCAGGGGAGGGAGCAGAGCTTTTAGCAGAGCCTTCCTGCTTCAGTCACTGCTAGATAAATAAGAGCCTTTGGTTGAAAGGATGGTCCCTTCTGAGTTCGAGTTCTCCAGAATCAGGGACATCCATATGCATTTTTTCTGGCTTGGCTTTCTGAAGAAATACATGCTGATTGCTATTTGCACGCACAGTGTGTGCCTACAACACACACCAGTGCATTTGCCTTGAGTGTCTGCATATGCTTTGTTGCTTAGCATCACATTTCATGACATTTGGAAGCCAACAAAGAACAGCAAAAGATCTTGTGAATTAGAACACTAATGCAGAAGAGTGTTAGATTCAAGCTACGCACAATAAGCTGAATGATGACAAAACTTTATCTGGAGTAAAAGATTTCATAACATCAACAATTCCATGACTGGTCAGGAAAAGGGTCGCCATGTTCTAAAATGATTTCTTTCATCTTGGAAAGATTGATTGGTGAACACCCTGTTGGAGTAGCAGGGGAAGTTGTTAGGAGTAACTTTGGGAGTAGAAAGTGTAGAAATGGGTAAGCGTAATCAGGATTTACGGTTGGAGAGCAATCTGGACTGCTATTTTTAAGGTCCAAATAGTTAGGATTTATTCTTTATATCCGCTAACATAATACAACTTTTGCATTGCAGGCATATCTCAGTTAATGAAATAGATGTGTTTGTGAGCATTACTTCTTTAACAGAAAATTTAATACCAGAGGCAGAAATAATGTGGAAAGAATAGGGATAGGTTCCTATAATACAAAAAAAAAAAAAAAGAGCAGTTCAATATGCTTCAGCACACTTTTTATCCAAAAATAACAATATGTACTTGCCAGGTAAGTCTTGAGTAAGTAGACAAAAACATTTTCAACCTTCTAGAGATCACTTAAAGGCTTCTTTCAAAAGGCAGGATTACTTTTTCTCTCGCCAGCCTCCATTTTTCCTATGATTTCTGTTTTGGTGACCAAACTTACAGGTCTGTTTTTAAACATGCTGGGGAGAGCTGACCAGCCAGGCTTTCCTCTTTGTTTTGCTGTTCATGCATGTTCAATAAGGGATTCTGGAGACAACTGCTATTTACCCTGCCTGTTGTATGCAGGCACCCACAAGTACAGTAGGATCAGCTAGAACAGAATCCCAGCCTTTTCCCGTTCAAGCTTTATTGTATTGTGTACTGAAAACACACCGCTGCAACATAACACTGGAAGTCCATGTTTGTCCAGCAGTTTTTCATCATCTTTCCAGTACCAATGCTACTAAAAATACCTTACAGCTAGACAGAAGATGAGGGGGAATTGGGCTGGACAGTTGTTAAAAAAAACTTTGTAAAAAGGAGCTTCACTGTTAGAGACTTTTTTTAACTGAAGTATCTATCTGTCCTTGAATGATGATCTGCACAAAAGTAATTTTGGAACTGCACTCTCCTTCCAAGCAGCATGTTTTATGTCTGGGTGCTTCTTTTTAAAGCCCAAGTAGGGGCCTGATGAATATATGTTAACCTTTCAATAAGCATTCATAAGCAAAAGTGGGCTCTGAGGCCAGAAAGTTGCAGAAAGAGGCCTATAGCTGTAGTCCCGGCCAAGGGTCTTCTTAGCAGTACACAGAATGGCAGGCGAGACTTGAATTGTCAACTAGTGAATAATTTATTTATTGTACTCTGTCTTTTATTTATTTTTGTTTAAATTGCATAGTTACCTGCACTGACGCATTTTTCTTTTCTTTTCTTTTTTTTCTTGCCTTCTCAGTACTAAATAAATTGCTAGCAAATGGACTTGACTATCATAATTTCATTAGTATTTTGTTCACTTTTCAAGTTTGGCAGTGATCTTTTTAGCTGGCAGATAAATATTTTAAAAATTGTAGAGTACACAGCTGGAAGACATATACTGATAACAGTCTAGAAGCAGAATACTATGCAAATTCCAATAAACCTATTAGAGTTTATCCCTGTGTAGATTAGCACCAATATGGTTTATGAACAATTCATATGTTCATGATTTAAAGTTCCTCTTGTCTACTCTTTGTTAATCAAGATGTTTTAATACTTCAACAGCAAAGTCAGGGTTGCACCATTGTCTTACTTGTTCTTCCAGGTGAAAGATTGGCCTTCAGTGGGCAAAAGGACTCTTGACTATAACCCAAAGACCCACATTAGATTACACTCTTTTACATGTGAAGGATGTATTTCACATCTATCCCACACATTGACTCTATGTGTGAATGCTTCTAAAATTTGTGCTGTCTGCGAAAGACAACCTAAATGTCCTTTTAGTGCCCAAAAAACAGGTTATGATAGTGCATGAGAAAATACCAAATAATGAGGAACTGTGTGGCCAGAGTCAGAGAAACAGACAAAGGGAGAGAGTTGGGTTATTTTTTTATATATATAATCTTTATTCCCAATATTTTCAAACATATAAAACAAATCAAAATATTCATACACATAACATCATATAATTATTCCTATATAACTTCTATAGCATCCAACACCATCATCCAGCATACCATCATCCAATCTACATCTGTTATTTAACATTAGCATTGCCCTGTTATCGAATTTAAATATAGTCGATATCTTTAACTGATTAATACATACCATTTAACCTTGATTTAGGCAATATTGAATTTTTAAAACTGTTGCAAAATAGTAAAAACTATACAATCTCAAATTATATGATATATTCTTAAAATGGAACACAGAACAAGAAACTATTAAACAATTGATGGTTAAATGGGCCCAAGATCTCGGCCAGAACATCCCACTAGACCAATGGGAAAAAAACTGGCGTAAAAGAATTAAGTATACAATCAGCATGGATCTCAGGGAAAATCTGTTTAAAATGCAGTCAAGGTGTCATTTAACCCAGGCCAAAATCGCTAAAATTTATAAAACCTCTAATAACAAATGCTGGAAGTGTTGTAAGGAAGTAGGCTCCTACATACATCTTTGGTGGAAATGTGAAATATCAAAGAGATATTGGTTGGATATTCATGATTTAATTAATAACATTTTGAAATATAAAATTAATTTTGACCCTAATTTTTTTTTTTACTAAGTGTGTTAACAGATGAGAAATTAGAAAAACAACATGGAAAGCTTTTATTTTATATGTCTACAACAACAAGGATAATATTTGCGAAACAGTGGAAAAGCAAAAACTGTCCAGATGTAAAGGAATGGCTATCCAGATTATTAGACCTCATTCAGATGGATAAGCTTACCTGTCTCATAAGAGGTTCCAATTGGGAAGAAGTTAAGAGCGACTGGGATCCGGTAATATTATATTTGGGAAAAAACAGGAGAAAAGTTAGTTATATAATGCTCAGGTTCTTCCTTTATTACTGTAGCAGCAGGATGCCTCTTTTCTTTCTTTCTTTTCTTTCTGTTCTTTATCAGATCATTCACTCTCCCCTCTCCATCCTCACTTCCAGATCCCCTCCCTACACTTACACATCTACACTTACCCTGTCTACATTTCATTCTCACTTCTCAATCTTCCCCTACTTCTATTCTACCTTCTACTTCTTTCCCTTCATCCTGACATTCTCTCTACCCTCTTCTCATATACACAGACCTTCAAACACTTCCCTACACTTTACTCTAAAGTCCACTCCTTGACTTCCTCCCTTGCCTTCTCTAGTTCATTCTTTAAATAAATTTGACTTCCTACTTTAACACATAAAATTTACTCAATCTTCATATCATTTGTATGTCCAAACCCTTTATATCCCAATTTTTCTTTCTGGAATGTCTCGTCTTTCTTGTTGCCATTTCTGCTGGGAAATCTACAATTGCTATTGAGCCCCATTTCTTTTCAAAGAATTTTATCTCTGACTTCCATTCTTCATATACTGCATCTATTGGTTTATTCTTTAGCAGATGTGTTAGTTTATCCATTTCAGGGTTAACAACCTTAGAAAAATACTTTGATCCCATATTAACACAATAATACAAATGTTAGAAGCAACATGGTGTAATGGTTTGAATGCTGGAGTCTGAGAGACCCAGATTTGAATCTCCATCCAGTGATGGAAAGCCCCTGGGTGAACTTGGGCAAGTCACAATCATCTACAGAGGAAGACAATAACAAACCTCCTTGGAAGAAATCTTGCCAAGAAGACCCTAAGACAGGCTTGTCAAAAGTAAGATTCAACTTGAAAGCATGCAACAACATGCACCAATTTCTTTTACAATTCAGGCCTTTCCTGAATAGATATCCCAGCCATCAAAAAGACAGCCCAACCTGCTCCCCTGATTCTGCTGCAGTTATTGTTTATTTGTATTATTATTTTAAGTGTGCTTTAAATTGTTATTGTTTAATAGTATTTTAAGGAGTCGGTGGGATTGTGGGATATGAAATGTATATTTTAATGTTGTAAGCCGCCCCAGTTGCATTACGCAGAGAAGCAGGATAAAAATAATTTTTATTATTTATTATTATTACTTTCTGGCAGGATTAGGTAACTGTGCCAAAGGTAGGACTCAGTTTTCACCCTAATCCCCACCCCTACCCAACGGTTTACACCAATGCCAACAATAAAGTTATCGAAAACTACCAGTCACTTCCAGTTTTGCTTTAGCTTTATTTTTTGGCCAATTTGGGGATTGGGTTTTTTGGGGGGGCATGGTAACAAAATAACAAGCTTGAAATTTACTTGTGCTTTAGCTCACTTTTTGGCTGATTTGGGGGGGAAGTTGGAGATTGTGGAGGGCAAACAAAGCCTGACCAGCACACTTTATTTTTTTTGTGGTGGTTTGGGTAAATGGGTGTGATTTGGAAGGGCTGGAGGGTTCTGGATGGTGTCCTTGGTAGCTTGAGGGGCATAGTAAAGAGTCTGTAGCACATGGTTCACACTTTCTCCATCCCTGACTTCTAGGCTGATCCTCTCCATTTTTAGTTTAGTGGAACTTGTTTCCATGTAAATGCCCCATAGAGATGCAACCTTAGAACTGCTGAAGACACTTGGACCTGTGCATGTATCCTGAGCCCCATCAGTATCTATAAACAACCATTTCTATGGAAGTCAGCAGAGGCTCCTGCTAGTCTAGGTGGGCAGTCATATCTCCAAGACTCAACACTGTACTTTTAAAAGCAAAATTGATTAACCTATCATTTCCACAAAGATCTGTCAAGTCTGAGCAAAGAGAAGCTGTGCCTACCTGGCAAATTTTCTTGCTTGAGGTGGCTTCTGTCTCTCACTCAGCTTGCCCACTAGATACCAGGCTGAAGCTATAGGACTTGGTGATTGACATGTATGCTGTGGCAAGTCATGGCCCTGGGGCATACAAGGCATCTGGCATTCACTGCCTGTCTCTTCAATTTGCCTTTTAACATGGATGCTTTTTACCCCAAGTTTCCCCTTATCTTGGTTTGAATGGAAAGGTGTATCTGTTTCTCATTTTTGGTCACTGCGGGAAACATATCAAGAATAAAGTTTCCCTATCATTGTATTTGCTGAAGTGAGCCAGATTCAATAATGGTGACAACATATGCATGTGTGTTGTGGTTCGTACACACTTCTGCTTGACAGTAGTTCTAGCAGCTTCATTAGTAATGTTGAGCTGCCGCCACACTGCAGAATTGATGAAGTTTGACACCACTTTAACTGTCATGGCTCCATCCTATGGAATCCAGGGATTTGTAGTTTGGTGGGATCCCAGAGTTCAATAGCATTGAGCCATGGCAGTTAAAGCCATGTCAAACAGCATTCATGTTGCAGTGTGGCTGCAGCCTTGGTTCAACATTGCTATGGAAATGGGATCAAATGGTCTCAAAATGCAAAACTGGGGGGGTGACTGATGCAATGTCAAATGAAGCAATCAAGTTGCACTTTGGACAAAAAAAGAAGGGGATGCCAGGGGAAAAGGGGAGCCAGGAAGAAAGGAAGGTTGGGGTTCTGAACTGATATCAGAGAGAATTTCAAAAGTGAGGATGTGTAAATCAAGGTGAGAGAGCATTCCTAATCCTTGATTCTAGGCCTGAAATGGACCATTGGAGAGGATTATTGGAGAGGATTTTCCAACACCTTGAGACCCACTGTTAACTGCTCTTCCCTAGACCAAGATGGCAAAAAAAAATGGTCTTTATTCTTTGCAGGCAAAATGAGGGAATGGGAGCTACACTCCTAGGGCTTGCAGGAACGCAGATCTCCTTTTTGATACAAACAAAATGGAGGTGGGTGGCTTGGAGGATTCTGAGGGCCCACAAAAATGAGTACTGGGCCACAAGCAGCCCACAAGTGTCCACTTCTGATCTCAACCATGGCAGATGTCTCCACTTCATCTGATACTGCAATCCTGCAGTTCCCAGATGGATACGGTAATAAGGGACAAGAATCAGTGAGCACTGACAAAGTTGAATTTTCTTGTTGTTGTCTGCCTTCAAGTTATTTCTGATTTATGGTGACCCTATCACAGGGTTTTCTTGGCAGGACATGCTCAGAGGGAGTTTAATATTGCCTTCCTCTGAGGCTGCAAGGGTGTGACCTGCTGAATATTATCCAATGGGTTTCCATGGACAAGTGGAAATTCAAACTCTGGTGTCCAAAAGTCCTAGTCCAATGTTCAGATCCTTATTCTACACTGGCTCTAGTTGAAGTTTAGTCTCAGACCTCCCAGAGGGCCTTTTCCGCCACTGCCCCAAAACTATGGAACGGCCTGCCGGATGAGATCCATCTGACTACCACACTTGCTGCTTTTAAGAAAGCGGTAAAGACGGATCTCTTCCGACAGGCCTTCCCAGAATAACATCTGCAGCAACGAGATGAGTTAATTCTGTTCCTCTGTGCTGGCACAATTGATCCTTTGTTTTTATTATATTATAGTATTTTAATATTTAATGCATTGCTTTGTTTTAACCTTTTTCGATTTAATTCTGTTTTAAGGGGTGGGAGGGAGATTGTGGGCGGTGGCTATGTTTTAACTTGCTATATTTTATATGCTGTAACCCGCCTCGATTGCAATGCAGACAGGTGGGCTAGAAATAAAACTTATTATTATTATTATTATTATTATTGATTATTCACTAACAAGATAATTATTTAGCTGCAACTGTATTGACATCATAATCAAATAACTAATATCTGCTGGAGCGCAAATAGCAAATATGTGAACATTTGACACATAATGTAGTCATCAGGAAATATTTGGAAAATATTTAGCATCACATCTGCAGACGAGTTTGCTCTAATTAAAATGGAACATCTTTCACTTTTGATTTAGAGGAGAAACAAGAGTTTATCACCAATAAAAATGTCACTAAGCATTTCTTGGTACACTTCCTGATGTATATAATGGCTATAGTGGCGTCTTCTGTCTCCCAGACCCCAGCAGCCCTTTCTTTTTTCGCTCTTTCTCAAACTGAGGTGAATTAGACATGTCAGCTTGAGATACTTGGGAAGCTGATATAAATTGAAACTGTCCTCAATGAGAAACCCTTTGAAATGGCAGAGAGGCCAGAGGCAACCAAAAAAAAAGTGTAAAAGAGCAAGGAGCAGAGTTGGGGGATTGAAGGTCCATCCATTTTTTGCTCAATAAATTCCTCCTCTGCCTTCACTGGACTTATTCCCTCAAGGCAGAATTTTTGTTGTAAGAATATCTCATTTCCCTAGCACTTAAAGAACAAATTATTCTAAGCTTTTCTCATGCAGCTGTGTTTGGGTAATAAAAAGAGCAACCAACTTAATCCGTGTATTTTATTCAGAGTATTTTGTTCCAGAGCAGTTATACTCTTTTCTCCATCCCCATTTGTTCCTCCTTCAAGCACCACTTCTGTGTTCCTGCTGTTTCAACTCCATGCTTATTATTACAACTTTTCAAAAGAGACGAACAGCTGATTCAGGCTGGTTGCTCCAGTGCAACTCTCAACAGGTTTTTAGACTTTATTACTGGTCTGTCAGATCCTTTTGGGGCTCATTATATTCCAGATACTCTGACCATTATATTCCAGATATCACTTTCCCACTTCTTGTATGGTTGATTGAGCTGCATGCTGCACTTGCTTCTTGTCTCTGCCTTTGTTCTGGGCTGGAATTTGCTTTTGTGTCTTCTTCTTGGGGGAAAGAAGACACAATATCTGGGCCCCTTGAATGACTGACCGGTTGTCAAAGTTGACAAGGTCCTTGTTCTAGAATCTTTTGCTTACTTGTATTTTTTTTCCTCAGCCAGCACTCTGCAGCTGCCTTTGGTTACATGTCCCTCACTATCCACTATCTGTATTTCTTAGCTGTCTTTAATACTTGCTACCAATGGACAACCTAATAGACTCCTAGCCTTTGCAGACTGCTAGAAATAGTGCAAATTGAGTCCACTTTAACTGCCCTGACTCAGTGCTAGGGAATCATGGGAACTGTATTTTATTCTGGCACCAGAGCTCTCTGACAGAGAAGGCTCAATGTCTCAGGAAAAAAAAAACAATTCCCATGATTCCTTAGCATTAACCATAACCCTAAAAGTGGACTCAATTTGCACTGTTTATGGCAGTCTGCAAAGGCCCTCCATCTCCCGTTGTACCCTCAGACATTTATTGTCATTCTTTATTATGTGGACTTTATTATGTGGCCAAGCCTTTTCTCTCTGCACAGCCTTTGCCTCCTTGGATATATGGGGAGACTCATTAAATTGTTGCTTTTCCAACTGCTTGTCGGTACTATTGTCTCATCCCTCCTGCCCAGCAGCAACCTCTTAGTTCTCCATATTTGGGATGGGTTACTTGGGTGTTGTGATGGCACATTAGAGCAAAGGTAAGGATTTTCTACAGTCTAATTGGGCTTTAATGTTTGTCATTGATTCAGATGTCATTAATTTATGGATACCCAAGGGGTGATATCATGTATTGGAATTCCCATTCAATGCACAGTTCTCTGGAGATGCATTGTTGATAAGCGTCTAAGGGGGGTTGCAGACTGCCAGAAATAGTGCAAATTCAGTCCACTTTTAGTGTTAGGGTTAGGGTTAGGGAATCATGGGAACTGTATTTTATTGTGGCACCAGAGCTCTCTGACAGAGAAGGCTCAATGTCTCAGGAAAAAAACAATTCCCATGATTCCCTAGCACTAACCCTAACCCTAAAAGTGAACTCAATTTGCACTATTTCTGGCAGTCTGCAACCCCCCTAAGTGTCACAGATCCCATGTCTCACAAAATGAGAGCTCTTGATTACTTTTCTTGTCTGATTGTCTTCAAGGTAATCCACCTTCCCAAAAGTGGAGGAGTCATCAACAGTTCCTGCCACTGATAGTGTACACCTACCAGTACCTTTTCTTAGGGCTCTAAGGGAATATTGTAAGGGTTTGATGCCTCCTTTTGATGTTTGCTACTGAACCATCTATAAGACACATGATAACAGGAGGGTGGGCTATGCCTCCTGATGACATTGGGTCTGAATCAAGTTTTAGGCTAGAACTTCCTCCACTAGCACTTAAAGCAGGAATCTGGTTTGACTCTTCCTTTCTGTTCCCCACATGTTTCTTGAAAGGTAGTTACCTTTTCAGGCCCTAATTAGTCCTTCAGAGGTCAACAGATGTCCAGTACAGGATACTTCTGTACCATAGTGGGAGAAATAAATAAATTCCTGA
>CM034708.1:104146425-104175711 GCA_020142125.1 Phrynosoma platyrhinos
ACCAAAGGGCGGGGTACAAATAAAATTTATTATTATTATTATATTATTTTAGAAAATTGCTATTTGCAGTCTATTTTGCATAGAATTCAATGTGAAACAAATTTTAAGGTCTGCTGGTGCTGCCACTAAAGGTTTTGTTCAAATCATAAGTGAAATCATCCAACATCAGTCTAGATATCAATGAGCAAATTTCCTAGTACTTAATATTTGTATATAGCCTTCAAGTTATTTAAAATACTTTACATGTGTTATCCCATTTTGATGTCTGTGAGCCAGTGGAGGGATTACATGGTTTAGCACAGGTCATACATGGAACATCATGATATTCTGCCAAATCTGCTATTGTGCATGATAGCTAGTGCCACAGCAGTGGCAAGAAAAGCCTGTAATTCTACTCCAAAAATCCTGTATGCCTCATTTTGAAGTGAAGTTAAAGCTGCTTTGTCAATGTGTCATGGCTTGCAAGCAAAGAGTACCTGACAGATTTTTTTTTTTAACCATGAAATGTTCCTGCAGAGCCAGCTCTGATGCTTAAAAGTGCCAGTCTGAATATATAATATGCCGAAACTCCACAGGGATTTTACAGACCTATGTTTATGCTGAACTCAGATCAGAATCCTCCAAAGATAAAGAAGAATTCTGAATATACTAATATTCTATGTCTCCCCAAACCTATCAAGGTGAAGAGCCAATGGAAGGGCTTCCAAGAACTATAGATCTTATATAAAGGCTAAACTCATGGGACAATTCAAGCCTTCAGCATAGGGCTAAACTGAGTAGATGAAGAGGGAGAGCAGACTAGCACCATACAAGTGAAGAGTGATGGTCTGAAGAGGACAGCATCCTTGACACCTGAAGACTTTCCATGAAATCAGAAACCCTATATTTTTAGATTTTTAAATCACATGGGGAACCTCCACGTGCAACAAAAAATTCCCTTTCTAAAACATTTTGCAGGTGACGAGAATGGCAATGGAGTAGCCAAAGCTAGATGATTCTCTCTCTTCATGTATTCTGGTTAACCCTGTCTTAAATGTCTGACTAGGACTATGCTCACTGCCACATCCTGGTAACAACAGATGCTATTGTGTATGATTACAGCTACAGCCCCTGAAACCGAACATTTACTTTCTTCTGTGCCAGAATACTTCTGTAAACACTTGGTGCTGGGAAGAATGGATGCAAGTCTCTTGGTGTATGAGGATACTATCATAGATGCTTATGGCAATATCCATTTATGCCAGGAAGCATGGAAGCTATGCTTCAAATATTTGCTAGCATTACTAGGGATGAGCAAAGTAAGCATGACAACGTTGCCTGGGGCAAAGAAGCACAGAAACTGTATTTTCCACATTTCTTTTAACAACAGGAAGTTGTTACATTTACTCACATGAGTGTCCAAACCTTTAGACTGAGGCCCAGGGTTGCTGTGTGCCCACAAAAACAATAAAATGGTAAAAAAATTACTCCGTTGTTGACAATATTTTTTTATTCTGTCTTCTACAAGTTGTACACAATCAAACATGAAAATACAAAACACAAATGTTTAGTATGTGTGTGTTCGTACTTGTACAACATAATTTACAAAATGATACTATTATTGTGAATAAGAATAATAAAGCAGCAGTAGCAGCCTCCTCTGCCTGTAAATTTAATTTCAGATTAGCTAAAGACAAAGGACTGAGGAGATCTGCTTATCAGTCTGCACGGCATCTTCTCAGGTAGCAGATTAAGATACAAAATGGGCACAAGACGCCAAGCTTCTTAGTAGCTAGCAATGCCTCAGGCAACTGAAACTGGCTGTTCTGAAAAGGAAGCAAATTGGCAGTTATTTAATTTATTATTAATGCCACTTTTACCATCACGAAAGCAAAAAGGTTCATTCAGGATTATCTGATTGGTGACATGTTATGCCTTAGTTTGGGTGTCCCTCAAAATATCCTTTTTGAGAGGTTGGCATACCTACACTGGGCAGTAATTTGGGATATTTAAATCTCCCTAAACATGTTGGAGAAGAGTGCTGAGGATACCATGGATAGCCAAAAAGATAAACAAATGGGTCCTTGAACAGATCAAACCTGAAATGCCCCTAGAAGCCAAGAGGATCAAAATGCGGCTGTCATACTTTGACCATATCATGAGAACATATAACTCATTAGAAAAGTAGAGGGTTGTAGAAAGAGAGGAAGACCACAGGCCAGATGGATAGACTCAACTAGGGAGGACATGGGTATGAATCTACAAGATTAAGCAGAGCAGTGGAAGACAAGGGATTTTGGAGATGTCTCATCCACAGGGTCGCCATGAATTGAGCTTGACTCAAGGGCAGTGAACAACACCAACACCAAATGCATCTTTTGAAATAGAGTAAAATACTTTATCAGTCTATGGGAATGTAGGGATCCCCTGAGACCTTCTTTCATATTTGTACTATTAACAAAGGAGACGATCAGGAGTTCACACAAGCCTAAAGTGTGGAACAACATGATACACTCATTTTAATACTGCACATACAAAATCACCACAACTGTTTACTAGAGTAGTCAAGTTATAGGCAGTATGGGGGAGGGGGAGATGCCAGAAAATGCCTTATTGTTTCTTTTTATATTTTGATTGTTTTAAAAATGTAACTGATAAAGATCAGGTGCCAGTCTGCCCTTACTTTCAGAAAGATTTTAGAAATTATGGGCTGGTTAGTCATCTATAACACAGTTATATATTTTTGACTATCAAGACATGTTACAGATCTGATTATGGCTAAAGTATCATTTTACAATATTAATATGCACATCTTCCCACCTGGTGTCTATATATTTACAGCCCAGTGTGCAATGCACAATTACTTAGGGTGGTATATATGCACAGTTACGTAGTGGTGGTGAAGCATCAGTGTGAAATGGGATGCAAAAATTGTAACACTGGTGCCAAACCTTCAAAGGATAGCTTAGCATTAACATTCTATAATCTAATGCACAGGTCCACTAGGCCATTAATTGTCTCTGAAATGTTAATTCTGCTATCAAGAAAAATAGTTCTGTTGAAGGGTTACAGTGATACATTGTGGTGATTATGTGATCTGTTATGAATCTGAGCAGTGATAAAATAAACCAGTTGGACAGAATGTTCTACACTCAAGCTGATGAGGGGTGAAGGTTGTTAAAATTCAAAGAATATATCAAATGATTCCTTTCCTTGAGTTTATATGATAAAAAATTCATTGCTATATCTCAGACATCAGAGGATGTTTTGCATACAGGAGCAGAGGGAACATGGAATATGAATATGTGATGCCACATCAATTAGCATTTATAAATGGTAAATTTCAATCAAAATGTTGGCATGGATGTGGAGCTAAGGGGATTTATATACGTATGTAGCAGGAATGCCCATTTGTTCAAGGGTTTTGGACTGAAGTTAAGGAACAGATCAATATAATAATAGGGATAGAGATACAATTAAGCCAAGAAAATTGTTTAAGTCTTAATTTAAGGGAATTAGGATTGGATAGTAATCAAAGATATGTAACAAAACAAATTTTAAAAGCCGCCCATGCAGTGATTGCTTTTGAATGGAAAAAGAAATCTAATCGAATAAGTCTTATTTGTTTAAATATATAAAATAATATATATTATTTGATTTCCTTAGAGGAAGAAGACTTAAATATACAGTGGCCCCTTCCCAAATGTGGGGGATTCATTCTGGACCCCCCACACACATACACGTAAAGAAAAAAAACATGTATGGTCAAACCCCATTTAAAACATACACCGCAGGCACAGGTGCCCATTGTTTTAAACAGGCTTGACTTCCATATAAAGTCAAAGCCACGTATGGTGCACCTATGTATGACGCGGGTGTTCTGTACTGGGGAAAGCAATAAAGAATCATGGAGAGATAAATGGGAAATTGTAATTAAGAAAGTGGAAGGTAAAATGGGGTATGAAGAAGCAAAAATTATAATTAATGGTATTTTCCATATCTCTGAAAGTGATTGTTAATTTCAATGAAATGTATTTCCTTGCATGTCTGTTTGTGGGGAGGGGAGGGGAAAAACATGAATTATGGATCATATAATTTCTACTATGTGCTCTGTAAATAATAAAGTTTTTTTATTCTAAAAAAATAGGATATGAATATCTTTATGTACTGTGGTGCAATGTAAGTGCTCGAAGTAATGCCAATGATCTGAAACTACACACTATTTACCCAAAGGTAAAGTCATTATCCTGCTGTTCCTGAAAGTAGAATGTATTACCTGAACACAGTTAACAGGCTTTGAGCCTTGTCTATGTGTTGCCCATATGTTTATGCTAAACCAGCTCTTTAAAGGTTTATGACCAGTGTTTATGGCCATATCATTATTGATGTGTTAATAATACAGCTGTTTCACTTTGTATCCTCTTTCACTTTGATCCTGCCCCCCCCCACAGTTATATAGCTGTGCATATACCTGAGGAGTCAATATTGTACTCTGTCATCCAGCTGTATTAGTGGTTAATGATAAAATAAATCTGTTAGTCTTAAAGGTGTCACAAAAGTCCTTTCCATCTTTTTATTCCCTGTTCAATCTCACTAAGTAGAGTTGATTTATGGAGTCAGTTTATATCATTTGATCTAGAATTTACTGAACTTATTATTATTATTATTATTATTATTATTATTATTATTATTAGAGTCTCTAAAAGCATGCCTGAATCAATATGTCCAGAACTTGTGACATATATGTGACAACCTGAGGTGCCAAAATAGGTTGATCATTCTTAGGGGTTGGTTATTCAGATGGTCTAAATCAGGGGTAGGCAACCTTTCCCCTTTAAGGGCTGAGGGACTTCAGCTCCCAGAAGCCTCAGCCATGTTGGCCAATAGTCCCATGTTGGCCAGTAGCTCCTGGGATTCTGGGAGCTGAAGTCCCTCGGCCCTTAAAGGGGAAAGGTTGCCTACCCTGGTCTAAATAATCCTGGTAGAACGTGGGTTGAATCTGTGTTGTTCACATGAATTTCAAATGCATCCAATTAAGTTGGGGAGTGGTGCTGCCAACCCCGCAACCGCCAAAATTCAGGATAATAGATCTCAGAGTGTGTTTGTTTGTTTGTTTGTTTTAGTTTTCGTGATAGATTTGCATTGTCAGCTGTGTGAATAACCAATGCAGATAGACCTGGGATAAACCAGGATAAAACGCTGCATTTCTTGAACATGTTTCGAATACATCTGCATCACAACTCCCATCTCTATTCACAGTGCTGTCATATGTGCAGAAATATGGTTCCAATTTAAAAAAATATTGCAAACAACAAATTGGGAATGTGTGAGTGAGTTTATTCACATTGCCACGTTGCAAAACAAAACGTGTAGATAACTCCTTAGTTTCTATGTCCTTTGATGGGCAAGGTAGTGATACTTGCTGTTCTACCTCAGACAGCAAAATGCCTTGGAATGGCCCAGCACTGACAGTCAACGGTCTGTGGCACAAAATAAACCCAAATGGGATTGTAGCCTTAATAGCATGTAGCTGAAACATATGATTTTCTCTCAGACATTAATCCTATCCCTCTGTGTTCAGATGAGCTCATGCCTGAGTAAATGTGCATAGGATTACAGTTTAAGAGAAAGCTGCACTGTTGTTGTTGTTTGTAAAGGCAAAACACATTTGTGCCTGAAATTAAATGGCTTAATAACAATACTAAGGTTTTGCTACAGTCTTTGGTAAACCCTTCATTCCATATAGACTTGGATCCTGTGCTGGGAGGAAGGCAGAATATAAATAAAATGAAACAAATCAGACGTGAGACTTAGATCTTGCAACAAGTCATCTCTGTCACATTGTCTGTACTACTTTAGGCTTCAGCTGGAGGAATTACTAAATACAGTGCAGATGTTGTTATAGTTGTTGTGTGCCTTCAACTTGTTTCTGACTTATGGTAACCCTAAGATGAATCTATCATGGCAAGCTTTGTTCAGGGGAGGTTTGCCTTTGCCTCTATCTGAAGATAAAAGAGTGTGACCTGCCCAAGTTCCCCCATTGATTTCCATTGCTGAGTGGGGATTCAAACCCTGGCCTCCAGTGTCATAGTGCAATGCTCAAATCACTACACCACACTGGCTCACTTTGATATATGTGAAACACACTACTTTATATATGATATATAATAAATATATGATATATAATATAATGATATATAATAAATTCAGAACTCAATATTAACTAGTCAATTAACTTGCTAAGTTATTGATTTGGCAATTTTTTTCTAGTGATTTCACATAACTCACCAGATTCCTCAATTAATGATGGATTTTAACATCTCCCCATAGAGATTTCCAATGTGAAGTCGTAGGCTTTCATGGCTGGCATCCATAGTTTTTTGTGGGGGGTTTTCGGGCTGTGTGGCCAATTTCTAGAAGAGTTTCTTTCTGATGTTTCGCCAGCATCTGTGGCTGGCATCTTCAGAGAATATATATGCCCATTCTCTTCGATTCCAGTATTCTCTGAAGATGCCAGCCACAGATGATGGAGAAACGTCAGAAAAAAATTCTTCTAGAACATGGTCATGAAACCCGGAAAAAAACCCACAAAAAATTATGGATTTTAACATCTGCTTTAGTGCAGTGCTACTCAAAGTGCTACTCAAAGTTCCTGGACTGTTAGTTCATGGCAGGTTTCTAGGAAAGAAAGAAAGAGAGAGAGAGAGAGAGAGAGAGAGAGAAAGAAAGAGTTATAACCAGTGGAACAAACTGAGTTTGCCCCCCACATCAGATAGCGGGAGAAGGGCTGCTTTAGTGAATGGTATCATTAGAATTCATGAGGACAAGTGCCACATCCAGTAAAACAGGAAAGCCAGCAGATCCAGGAGAAGGATTAGGCTAGGAGGAAATGCACTACATGACTGTTGTTTGAAAGGGAAAGGGAAAAGGAAGCTCCCTGAGCTTGGGTAAAAACAGCTGAAGAAACAACAATAGAAGAAGAAAAAGATGAGAGTGGAGTGTGAGGGATGGGTGGGTGGGGCAGCATTTTGTTAAGAAACCAGAGCCATCAAGCAGGCATAGTCCCTTCAGAATTTTAGACCCTCTGGATGGGCTTTTATAAAATATTCCCCTTTGGAATCTTTAGGGGGCTAGACTCTGTCTCCTGCTCTGCTGATTATATTCTGGACTAATTTCTATTCTATTTTATTGTCTGTAATATTATTTGGGATGGCTACAATGAATTCATTTATAGTAGTTTTCACAGAGATAACTGTGTTAGCCTGTTTTGGAATAAAATGCACTTCATCTGAAGAAGTGGATTGATATCCAGAAAGCTCATGTTAAGATAAATCAATCCCACTAGATTCCTTCATTTCCCCACCCCTTTCCATTTTCTAATAAATCCTTTTGTAATCTTCTTTTGGTCATGCACTTAGATAATTAATCAATTCCTCCAGGTTGGCAGTTCAAGGCCCGAATGCTACATGATGGAGTGAGCTTCTGTCACTAGTCCCAGCTTCTGCCAACCTAGCAGTTCGAAAGCATGCAAATACAAGTAGATAAATAGGAACCATTTAAGTGGGAAGGTAAACAGTTTTCTGTGCAATCATGCTGATCACAGAGTAGTCTCTGACAATGCTGGCTCTTTGGTTTAGTAATGGAGATGAGCACCGTCCCCTACAGTTAGACATGACTTGACAACCTTGTCAACAGGGGGTACCTTTACCTAATGTTTAAGTGAAATCTTTTTAAAATTATTTATTTATTTATTTATTTAGGTCATTTGAATCATCTTCAAGTCTCTGAATCAACCCAAAACAAGCTCACTTCATCTTCTACATGACATCCCTTCAAATATTTGAAGATGCCTCCCAGTTTTCTCTTAGCCAGCATGTGTTTGCTAAGAACAAATCCTGAAAAACTAATCTTATAATTTTTTTATTGGGTTACCCAATCCGTTTGCTCATCAAAATAGTGATCTAGATAAACAACCTCTACCATATTTCCACCAATATAGTACATGATAGAAATATGGTAGAGATTGTTTATCTAGATCACTATTTTGATGAGCAAACTGATTAAATATGGAATAGCTGGAAACACTGTCAGGCAGATCATAATTTGTAGGAAAACCATGTTCAAAGACTTGCCATCAATAACTGCACTTCAAAATTCACTTCCGTAATTTGTGGGAAAACCATGTTCAAAGACTTGTCACCAATAACTGCACTTCACAACTGGAGGAAAGACTTGAGCTGAGTGCTACAGGGTTTTGGCCTTGTACTAACACTCTCCATCATTTTTATCAATGACTTATATGTTGGGTTAGAAAGAATCCTGATCATGTTTTCAGATAATACAAAACTGGGAGGGGTAGTTAGCACATTGGAAGATAGAATTCAAAAAGTCTTTGATAATCTAGAAAATCAAGCTGAAACTAATAGAATTAAATTCAACAAAGACAAATGGAAAATTCTACATTTAGGCCACAAAAATCAAATGTACACATATAGAATGTGGGATATTTGGTTTAGCAGGAGTACATGCGAAAAGGACCTTGGATTATTATGGAGCATAGGTTGAACATGACCCAGGAGTGTGATGCTGTTACAAAGAAGGCAAATTATATTTTAGCCTACATTAATAGAACCATAGTTTCCAAATCAAGGGAAATAATAGCCCCACCATGGTGCTGCCTTTCAGTGTTGGTGGAATTGCATGCTCCAGTGAGGCAAGAAGCTACACAGATGGCAGCAATGCTGCTAGTAGCATTTCCATATCAGACAGACTGTTGCTGAGGAACCAGACAAAATATGCTGAATAGCTACTAGGCAGCAACAGAGACAACAGCAAACCATAGTACTAACACTACAGCAGTGGTTATTACTGCACAGAAGGAAGCATGGTAAAACCCTTTTGAATGTCTTTGAATGAAAACCTTATGATGGGACCATCCAAAATGAAACAATAGATAGTGTCAGAAGATTTCAGAAAGGCCTTTGACAAGGTCCTCTATGATCTTGTTGCAGGCAAGCTGGTAAAATGTGGGTTAGACAATGTGACGGTTAGCTAGATTTGTAACCGGTTGACTGACCGAACCCAAACCGTGTTCAGCAATGGCTCCTCTTCATCCTGGAGAGAAGTGACCAGTGGGGTGGCACAGGGTTCTGTCCTGGGCCCAGTACTATTCAACATCTTTATCAATGGCTTGGATGAAGAAATAGAAGGCATGCTTATCAAATTTGCAGATGACACCAAATTAGAAGGAGTAGCTAATACCCCAGAAGACAGGAACAAAATTCAAGAAGACCTGAATTGATTAGAAAATTAGGCCAAAATTAACAAAATTAATTTCAACACAAAAAATGTAAGGTACTGCACTTAGGGCAGAAGAATGAAATACATCAATATTTCACCCAATCAGGGCAGCTTACAACAATAAAACCATACAAAATAACCCAAAATACAATCCCTCTCCCCCTTAACACAGTATTAAATCAAATGAAGATTAAAACTACAAATTCAAACAATAAAAAAACATTACAAAGCACAAGATTGGCCCAAGGCAATGTTCTTCATCCATCAGTAGATGGGGCCATGCGAAGATCATTGGGGGTGGGAGTACCCGAGGCCGGGATAATTAATCTGGAAAGGCCTGCTTGCTCAGGCACGCCCAATTTGGTCTCACTTGAGTTCAGACACATTTTGTCAGTATCTCACTTGACTCCTCAGCATTGCTGGACACTCCATGATCCACAGGCAGCTGCTGAGCTATCTCACTTCACAGTGACCCCCAGTTGGAGCCTCGCTTCTGGATTGGTACAGTATCACCCTCTGTAATCCCTTCAGTCACTATCTGCTACGACCTTTTATATTGTTAGTCCTTGGACATATGCATGCATTAGTTTTTGGATATGTGCTTTGTTTGAGTGATGATCCCCCTTGATTATGTATAAAACTACATTTGGACTTGCATTCTGGAGTTCTGTTTCTTGGAATTGGTATACACAGGCTTTATCCCTGCCATGGGTTGCCCAAGCCCTCTCTGCTGGTGTAATTGAGCTAATAAAATTCCCCTATTAAATATTAATTTTGGGTGCCTTCCCAGGACCCTTGCAATTTGAGTAACAATTGTATCATCTTATCTCTAACTTGTATGCTGAATAGGTAAAGGAGGAGGCATGAAAACTGGAGGAAGGAACATCAACAATTTAGATTATGCAAATGACATCATACAACTAGCAGAAAATAGCAATGACTTGAAATGATGTCTGAGAAAGCAAAGGAAGAAAGTTCTATAGAGTTTTACAGCTGAACATTAAGAAAACATAAATAATAACCACAGGTGTTTTACATAATTTTAAAGTTGATTATGATGACATTGAAATACCATGGCTCAGTATTAATTATAATGGAGTCTACAGTCAAAAAATAAGAAGAGGACTAGGACTTGGAACAGCAGCTATGAAGGAACTTGACAAGATCCTGAACTGTAAAGATACATAATTGAATGCTAAAGTTAGGATTGTCCATGCCATCAAGGACAGTGGACAGTGAACAGTGAAGAGAGCTAATAGGAAAAAAATCAACTCATTTAAAATGTGGTGCTGGAGAATAGTTGTAAGGATAGACTGCTAACAAGACAAATAAATGAGTCCTAGAGCAAATCAAGCCTGAACTTTCCTTAGAAGCCAAGATGACTTAACTGAGACTGGACATATCATAAGAAGACATTACTCACTAGAAAAGGCAATAGTGCATGGTAAGCTAGAAGGCAGTAGAAAAAGAGGAACACCACATTACAGATGAACACCACATTACATGCCCCTGAATCTGCAAGCCCTGAGAAGAGCTGTTGATGAACGGGTGACTTGTAGGTCTCCCTTTCATAAGGTTGCCATATGTTAAGGTTGCCTTTACAGCATTTGACAACAATAATAGTCCCACTATATTCTATACTGGCTGGGTCTTATCTAGAATACCACATGCAATTCTAGACGCCTCATTTTATGAAAGATGTAGACAAGTTGGAGCAGATTCAGAGAAGGACAACAATAATAAAAAGAGTATGGGGAACAAAATATATGAGGAAAGGTTTAGGGAGTTGGGCATGTTCAGCTTACTATAGAGAAGACTCAAACTCAACACTCAAACAATCAAACCATTACACCATGCTGGCTCACTCCAAACAAAGTCTTACCAAAACAGAATAGAGTGGCACTATTACTTCCCTTGATCTGGACACTATGAAAGACATGATTTCTTATTAACCTTTAACTAGCATAGCATTTGAAGAGTGAGTGATGTGTATGTGTTGCGGGTGGAGGAGAAAAAAAGACACGAATGATAAACTGAACTGAAGAGGTTATAAGGTGAGATTTCAAGGTTTGGGACAGCCTTCCCCAACCTAAAAGCTATCAGATTTCCACCATTCATAGGCAACAATCATAATATGGACAGACCTGAAACACACGAGCAAAATGATGCACAGCCTAAATGCTGCCTGAAGCTGTGCCAACATCATGCCAAAGTAGAGGAACTGGTCCAAAAAGGAACTGATAGAATCCTCTCCTTCCAGTGGCCTGGTTCAGGACCACAGTGGCAGCCTGGATCAGGACTGGGCCCATGCGGTTGCTGCGGTCCCTACGTGAATGATGCTGGCACACTCCCAGCATGGTCCTTTTGGCCCATCTGCTTCAGACCTTTGTAGTCCATTATAGCTTGGAGGCAATGGCAAATCCCCTCTGAAGAAACTTGCCAAGAAAACCCCTTAGAGTTGTCATAAGTCAGAAACAACTTGAAGGCACACAACAACAACTAGCTTGGAAGAAGGAACTTTAAAAGAACAAAAAGAGCCCTTTTGAAGGAGCCAATAACAAAACATGTTCCTAGAGACAACAGTGGAGCTTATCACATTACCTTTAAAACCAAATAAAGCCTCCCAGGCTGCAGCCGGGATGTGGGGTGGAGGCGGGGATTATAGCACAGTAATTCGCCACCGAATCACTGGGTGACTGCAGCCTGGGTCCCAGCCATGCTCAGCTGGCCACCATTTAAATCTTGGGAGCTTTCCGTTTTCTAAAAAGGTCTGGCTGAGCACAGCTGGGACCTGGATTGCAGTTACCCGGTGATTCGGCGGCAACTTACTATGTGATGATCCCTGCCTCCATCCCGCGTCCTGGCTGCAGCCCAGGAGGCTTTATTTAATTTAAAAGGTAATGCAATAAGCTCCCATGATAACCTAAAAGCCATTCTTTGCAAATCCCATGGTCTGGCCTCACACAACAGCCTCAATAACAAATTTTCAAATGGCAGGAAAATAATCAACTAATTAAATTATTTTAACTGTTGGTGGCAATTAATTATTTTCTCAATTTCAAATATGTAACATTTTCAAATTAAATTTCAAGCCTAACATTCCAACCTCTGAAGGAGGAATTGAGCATAATTATGTACTTCTTATCACTCCCTTCTTCTGCTAGTTTATTTGCTTGTACTGTTCCCCTCCAGCTCTGTTTTCTGGGAGCTCAGATTCCAGTAAGCTTTGCAGGGGACTAATGTCTAATGAACAGATCAGGAATTTGCAAAATGGCTGAGCTGCATGTATTGAAGGTGAAAAACTAATAAACTCCATCACACACACACCCCCAATAATGTTTCTGTTGTTTCTAATGACAATAAATAGAGGGGTCTTGAGCATTGGCATATTTTTGTTTGGAAGGAGTTGAATTTTTTAATATCCAATTCTGTAATCTATAACTACTTTTGTGTGTGAAGGAATAAATGAAGGTGCAGGGACATAGTATAACACACACACATATTGTGCCCAATAATACATGGCAGAGATACACAGCTAGCAACTTCTTTATTACATTCACCATTATAAAGATTTGCATAGCTTTCTGCCATTTTCCCCATTTCAGCTTCTGAATGAGAAAGAGCATTCTTCAAATTAACAATAGTGCTGCAGTCCAGGCTGTCTTCAGTGTCTGTTGCTTGTATAAAATGAATGTAAATATTTTCTTTAACTTTATGTTAATTGATGAAACATGGAAATAAAATTATTTAAAGCTTGCTTGTGATGTGATATTTTTTTTCACTCTTCCTCCTTAATTATCCCTGTTAATTGAGAAAATACTGGAAGCTAGTGATTCATTTGGATGTGTTACATGGGGCTCTTATGCACTACACAATTATAGTGCAACAGTTCAACTTAGCAGCCAAGGTCCCATCCTATGAAATCCTAGGGTTTGTAGTTTAGGAAAGGGATTTTGAATTCTCTACCAGAGAGCTCCTCTAGTGCAAACTATAAACCCCAGGATTCCATGAAATGAACCCATGGCAGTTAAACTGGAATCATAGTGCTGCAGTTGTGCAATGTGAAATGCAATAGGTAATGTAAATGTAATTGTGTAATGTAATAGGTTTAATCTTAATAATGAAAATGGGAATAACCAGAAGCTCATATAATTTGACCTCCCTAGGGTGATTCCCTAGGGTGCCAAGGTATACAAAGTTATGGTCTCTCTAAAGGACTGGAGAGAAAGCAACATCCCTCCACTATGAGTTTCTCCCAGCACTAGCTGCTATTTAGAGGTAAACTATACTTGAATCTAAAGGTGACAATTATCTTTCATGGCTGAAATCTAAGAACCATCACACTTAAGCAATGAAGTCTCATCTTACAAATGTTTTCTCAGAAGTAAGAATGATTTTTTTTAAAGCAAGTCAGATTGCAATCTGACTTTAATTACAGTCACAGCTAAGACATCTGTGTTTAAGGCTACTTTGAAAGAAGCACCAGAGTGCTTTGGCTGCAATCCTAAATATGCTTACCAAGAAGTTCAGATTACTGAGCTCAGTCAGTGTGACCTACTTTTGAGTAAACCAGTGTATAATGGATTTTTCCTTTCATGTGACATGGCTGTTCCAGAGAAATTAATGCCACTGACACACAGTGATAGACAAAGTTGAGATTGATTCCATTAAAAATAGAGAAAGGTTTACCAGAACCAAGCCAAAACAGTCACTCCTGTCTTTTGAAGTGTACATGCCTGCCAGCTTGCCACAAAGGGAGCAAACACAAAAATTCTGATGTAAAGTCATGCAAATAGTATAATTCCTATAATGCTCATTACGATGGCTGTTGAAGGTGTGTAATGGAAGTCCATTCTACTGGACATTTCCACATCACCAGTGTGTAACAGCTCACGTGGGAAGGGGAGGGAGCTTCTTCTTCACACCTTAAGGACTGGGCCACCTCACATAGGTAGATACATCTTTCTGCTTCCCAGACCTAGGAGATCCAGGGGTTTCATATTGATAATCCTTGAATTGTGCCTGGAAATGATACAGGAGATAGTGCAGCAGGAGTGAGCAGGTGTGACAAGTGATACATGCAGCTTGGAGCATCTTTCTGGCAATCAAATCTGCTCAGACTCTTGAATGGTTAAATCTCTTGACTGCACAGACTAAGCAAAGAGATCTGCTTTATAATGTAGTGGGGTTTTTAATGCCCCCCCATTATTTTTCTTATGAAGGCAACTCACTGCCACCACAGGGACATTCCACTCATGACCAAGCACAGATAATGTATTTAAATCAGTTACTGTTCAGAGAAGAGATCACATCCCCGTGCCTTACAAGAATCACACTTTTATCATCTCATCCACATATTTCCTACACAAATGTACAGTGAAGTTAATAGAGGGATGCCAGGGGGTTCTGTGTGAGTATAATCCTCACTTATCTCAGGACTTAACCCACATAAAGTCTGAAGAATGCGAATGTTAATAAGGTTATGGATTTAGATGTGTTTTTCTTGTGTACAATCTTGTAATGAATCTACTTTGTGATTTTAAAAAGAAGATTAGAGATGATCATAGAATCATAGAATCATAGCATTGGAAGAGACCACAAGGGCCATCTAGTCCAACCCCCTGCCATGTAGGAACTCAAAATCAAACCATCCCCAACAGATGGTCATCCAGCCTCTGTTTAAAGACCTCCAAAGAAGACCCCACCACACTCTGAGGGAGTGTGTTTCACAGTCAAACAGCTCTTACTGGCAAGAAGTGCCTCCTAATGTTGAGCAGGAATCTCTTTTCATGTAGATTGCATCCATTGTTCCGGGTCCTGTTTCTGGAGCAGCAGAAAACACGCTTATTCCATCCTCAATATTACACCCTTTCAAATATTTAAACAGGGCTATCATATCATCTCTTAACCATCTCTTCTCCAGGCTAAACATCCCCAGCTCCCTAAGTCATTCCTCATAGGGTACGGTTTCCAGACCCTTCACCATTTTGGTCACCCTCCTTTGGACATGCTCTAATTTGTCAACATCCTTTTTGAATTGTGACGCCCAGAACTGGACATAGTATTTCAAGTGGGGCCTGACCAAAGCAGAATATAACGGCACTATTACTTCCCTTGATCTAGATTCTATACCTCTATTAAAGCAGCCTAAAATTGCATTGGCCTTTTTAGCTGCCGCATCACACTGTTGACTCATATTCAATTTATTGTCTACTAGGACTTCTAGATCCCTTTCACATGTAGTCTCTCATTAAGCCAGGAATCCCCCATCTTATATTATGCATTTCATTTTTTCCCCTAAGTGCAGTACCTTACATTACTCCATTTTGAAATTCATTTTGTTAGCTTTGACCCAGTTTTCTAATCTATTAAGATTATTTTGAATTTTCATCCTGTCCTCTGGGGCATTAGCTATTCCTCCTAATTTGGTGTCATCTGCAAAATTGATAAGCATGCCCTCTGTTCCTTCATCCAAGTCACTGATAAAGATGTTGCATAGCACTGGGCCCAGGACATAACCCTGTGGCACCCCACTGCTCACTTCTCTCCAGGATGAAGAGGAGCCATTGCTGAGCACCCTTTGGGTTTGTTCAGTCAATCAGTTACTAATCCACCTAACAATTGCATTGTCTAGCCCACATTTTACTATCCTTTTTGCAAAAATAACATGGGAGACTTTGTCAAAAGCCTTCCTAAAATCAAGATATGCTATTTCTACCACATTCCCTCCATCTATCAAGCTGGTAATTTTATGGGGAAAAAAGAGATCAGATTAGTCTGGCATGACTTGCTTTTGAAAAATCCATGTTGATGTTTTGTGATTATAGAATTGCTTTCTAGATGTTCACAGACTCTCTGTTTAATGAACTGTTCTAGAATCTATCCTGGCATTGATGTCAGACTAACTGGATGATATTTGTTAGGATCCTCTTTTTTCCCCCTTTTTAAAGGTGGGGACAATGTTTGCCCTCCTCTAGTCTACTGGAACTGCTCCTGTTCTCCAGGAGTTCTCAAAGACTATTGCCAGTGGCTCTGAGTGTACATTTGCCAGTTCTTTTCATATCATTGGATGTATTTCATCTGGTCCTGAGACTTAAATTCATTTAGATTAACCAGGTATTCCTGTACCACCTCTTTACTTATTCTGTGCTGCATTTCCCTATTGTGTCCTCTGCTCCCTTTTCCTCAGGTTGAACACCCTTTTCCTTTTGTGAGAAGACTGAGGCAAAGAAGGTGTTGAGTAGTTCTGCCTTTTCTCTGTCCCCTATTAGAATTTTTCCATCTTCTCTGTACAGTGACCCTATCATTTCCTTCTTCTTTCTTTTGCTACAGACATACCCAAAAAGTCCTTTTTATTGTCCTTAACCTCTCTAGCAAGCCTGAGCTCATTCTGTGCTTTGGTTTTCCTGACTTTACCCCTACCATGTGCTAGCTATTTGTTTGAATTCCTCTTTAGTGATTTTGCTCCTTTTCCATTTCTTACATCTCCTGTCTAAAACTTAATTCAGTTGAAAGTTTACTCATCCAGCCTGGCGTCTTGAGAAACTTCCCATTTTCCTCCTCATTGGAACAGTTTGAGATTGTGCCTTTAGTATCTCCCTTTTGAGAAATTCCCATCTATCCTGAAATATGGATCAACACAGCTTTCTGTATTTTGGGTTCTCCTTAGGTGCTTCACTGTGGACACTGCATTTACCAGTGTACCACTGCCTTAGTAATGCTTAAACTAATGCATTGATTACCATTGATTTCATTAGTTCAGCTCTTACTTACTGCCTCGGCAGACGGCTTATTGAGCCGTCTTGGAGGCAGGGAAGAGGAGGGGCAGCCGCATGATCGGCGCCCCTTCCTCCTCCTGAAGTTGCCCTCGGAGCTGCCGGCCCTCCGCACGGCCGGCACTCTAGGGGCAACCTCCCGCCGCAGCGTCCACACGCTGTCGCGGAAAAGTCAGGGAAAGTGCGCCCTACGCGTTTAGGGCGCACTTTCCCTGACTTCTGAAAGGAGCACCGCCGGTGTGCCGCGGTGCAGCTGCCTCGCTCCAGCAGCGTACCGTCCCGCGGCGTCCCCGACGCCGTCGTCTGCTTCCCCCCATAGTATCACTAAAAAGTGTATTGCATTAACATAAAACCTAACATCACCCTAACAGGATGCAGTTGGGATGCTGGATGGAAGCAGGAATTATTTCACTTTAATTCACCACTGATTCTGCCAAAGGACTGCATCCCAGGTCCCAGCCATGCTCAGACAGCCAGTTTTCAGCATTGGGAGCTTTCCATTTTCGAAAAAGGGCCAGCTAAGCATGGCTGGGACCCAGGATGCAGTCACCTAGTGTTAATTGTGACAATTCCCACCTCCATCCAGTGTCCTGACTGCATCCTGTTAGGGTGATGTTGGGTTTTATGTTAATGTGATAAGCTCCAAAGTTTGAACTGAATCAAATGAAGAGACTCAGAAGTGACCTCTACTGAACCCTGCCTAATAGTGCTCTCCAGTCCAATATCCAATCAGTATTTATTGCCTGAGTCTATGTTTTCTATCATTATGTTAGGATTGGGAGTTCCTGCATGGCAGGGGGGTTGGACTGGATGCCCTTGTGGTCTCTTCCAACTCTATGATTCTATGTTAACTTATATTGGCATGACACAATCACTGTTAGTGCCATGATTTGAAGAGCCCTTGGATTTCTACATAATGAAAGCAGTATGCAAACTGCCTAGTCTACACTGGAGAGACCATGGAGTGGCACGCAAGAGTTATTATAGGGACTACATTGCATTTTTAGCCCTGTGTAGTTTTGGCCTGGATCTGACCATCATGGGGTTGTTGTTGTTGTTGTGTGCTTTCAAGTTGTTTCTGACTTACGGTGACCCTATCACAGGGTTTTCTTGGCAAGATTTGTTCAGAGGAGGTTTTCCATTGCTTTCCCCTAAGGCTGAAAGCATTTGATTTTCCCAAGGTCACCGAGTGGGTTTCATGGCTGATTGGGGAACCAAACCCTGGTGTCCAATGTCACGGTTTAATACTCAAACAATTATGCCACTGTCATGGGTATGAAGTGCCATAGTAGCAGTGCTAGTGGGGTTGTAGTGGGTCTTTGCCAGTGCCAGAATCTGGCATATTCTGCAATAAGATGGTGAGGGGGGGTGCTGTTATGTAAAAGTAGAATGTGCAGATGTCAGTGGAAGAAATTTCTCTCATGATTTTCTCGTGGGAAATGAAAAGTAGAGCCAGGAGTGAAACTGTACAAGGGCAAGGCAAATATGATTAAGAGGGCAGGTATGTTTTAATTTCTAAACAAATCAAAGTAAATCCCGTAAAGCCTTGGGGTAGCCTGAGGTAGAAATGATCACCATTGTTTCAGCAATGCTGACATCCCTAAGGACGTTATCACACAGGGAGTCACTAAATTCACTAAATTCGAATTTAAAAGGGGGTTAATTCGAACACAAACCTGATCTTTTCATTTTCGGGATTTTTGAGGATTTGAAAAGATCAGGTTTTTGTTCGAATTAACCCCCTTTTAAATTCGAATTTAGTTATCAGATAAGGAGGAATGGGACAAATCCCGTAAATTAAAGTCTTCCGCTCGTCCGGTTTATTTCCACTTTCTCCCCGCAACTCCCCGTGTGATAACGTCCTAAGTTAGACAAGGCATTCTTAACTTGTGGTATTCCTGCTATTGAGAACAGGGACAATGGACTGCCTTTTCAAAAGCATGCAATTTACTAAATAGCTTGCAAGCATCATGAAATAATACTTACAGGCCATAAACTAATGGGTGGGTTGAGTGATTTATGTGCACATTCAAGAAAGTTTTACAGATTGTTGCAGCAGTTAGGGTCAATGTAAAATGAGAACTGTATTCATTTTTCAGTATCTACTGAACTACATCCCTTGTTCTATGGCAAGGCAACAGCTACTGTAATGTTTGGTAGGCAGAATCAGACAATGTTACTTCAAATCAATTTCCCATTCAAGGATGAATCCCTGAAGCAACATGATGGTAAAGCAAAGTTTACAATGAAACAGTACACTGATAATTATAGGCAAACTAAAGAAGAAAACAAACCTCCAGGCTCAGAACAATGTCCCTGTGCCTTTCACTCCTGTTCTACATTAAATCACAATGGTAAAACACGCCAGAGCCCATAAAATAGCAAGAAATTTGTCTCACACCAAACTCTTTACAACACCCATGAAAGATCTGATCACGACAATGACTGTGCAGAAAGGGACAATGCAGTTCTGTGCACAAGTCCTGCTGTGCCAAAGGCAGCAACTCCATGTACCTAAGAGAGAAGCTTTCAACATTACCCAACAAGATCTAAACTATTCCAATGAATATGTTTCATGAAGAATTTTTGTATGAACCTTGTATTAGCCAAGACATTTGTTATTATGTTCCATTTATGTGTTTTTGTTTCCTATAAAAGTTGTACTGTTTTCTGTTGTTGTTGTGTGCTTGCATGTGATTTCTGACTTATGGCAACCCTATCATGGGGTTTTCTGGGGCTGAGAGTGTGTGACTTGCCCAAGGTGACTCAGTGGCTTCCCTTGGCTGAGCCTACAGATGTTTGCTGTCAGTTAAATGTTCCAGGTTTGTGGAGTTTTTTTTAAAATATCTGGGATGGCTGGGAATGAGGGATGTAATATTTGTGCCAGATCCATTTCTTAATCCAGTCCATGTTTGTTAAAATGTTCTGGACTAAGTATAGATAATCCACTCCTGGGTTTCTGTTGGGTATCTGGCCTCTGACCTTGCACAAGGAAGGAACTTTAATACTAGAAAGCCTGTGTCAAAGCAAACTAGTCTAATAAGTTTTTCAGAGTGTTTACTTTTTATTGAAAGTATGTACATGCTAAGAAACCCAACAAAAGGTATATCCCCCCCCTTCAAGAGACAAAGCAACTTCTGTTTATAGAGAAGAACAAACAAAATTTGCCAAACTAGAGTGGATTAGAGATATAACAGCTTCCTCAAAAATCACTTGCTGAAAAAGAAAATTCCACTTCTCTGATCTCTGCTGCCCCTTTCACCCTTCTAGGATATGTGACTGTGGGCTTACAACTAATGATGTTCCCTTTTATACCTGCATCTTTTAAGTATATTGGGAGTCTACATTCTTCTACATATGTTGTTGTTGTTGTTGTTGTTGTTAACCACCCTCGCATTGATCTTGACCCATGGCTACCCTGTGGATGAGACATCTCCAAGATTGCTTAGTTCCTGAAAACTCATACTTATGACCTCCTTAATAGAGTCCACCCATCTAGAATGCAGCCTTCCTCTCTTTCTACTTCCCTCCACCTTTCCTAACATTATTGTCTTTTCCAGTGATTCATGCCTTCTCATGATGTGTCCAAAGTATGACAGTCTAAGTCTTGTCATCTTTGCTTCTAGGGATACCTCTGGCTTGATCTGTTCTAGGACCCATTTGTTTGTCCTTTTGGCTGCCCATAGGATGCTCAGCACTCTTCTCCAGCACCACATTCTCTCAAAAGAATTGATTTTCTTCCTATACTCTTTCTTAACTGCCCAGCTCTCACATCCATCCATGGTAATAGGGATTACAATGGTTTGTATGATTCTAACTTTTGTACTCAGTTGTATACCTTTGCATTTTAGGATCTACATACTACAGGGCTCTAAACACCACTTTATCCTTAGAGGCTCAAGGGCAGAAGCAGGAGCAGAAAGAGGCATGCCAAGAAAGTATCTAGGATGTTCCATCTGCCTAGCTATGATACATGATTCTGAAACAGTCAATTTGAGTTACAGCGAAAAGAATGACAGAGAGAAATGGGCATCCCTTGGGAATGTTTAAAACAATTATTCACACATGCGCATAGGTGCAAAGGCATAGTTGAGGCATTTCAATGAGAACTTCAGGAGGGCAGAGTCAGTATCCACTCAGCTTGCCTAGACTTCTACTGTTTAGCAGTCTTCTTAATGGCCTTGCTTTAGAGGTAACCAAGAAGCAGGAGAAAGAGAATTACATCTGAATGTGAAAGAGGGAGGTCTGCAACAGCAAGCAGGCAGATACATTTTGCTACAATAAAAGAAATCAATTATTTTCCCATGTAGTTCCCATGGCTTGCAAATTCAGAAAGTATGACCTGAAAAGTAATGTGCCACTGTTTCTGTTGTTGCTGGGGAATTAAAATATTGCCATGTGCATTTCACATATATCCAAAATGTCTGAGCCAAATAGTGGCTTCTGGCCACTTTGGGAACATGGTGTTTACATGACACATGCCTTCAAAGTGGCCAGAAGCCATGCTGAGGCCATGCCCCAGTCCAAAGGACCAGATCAAAAAAGAATTGATTACTTCCTCAAGTACATGGGATAGATTGGAAAGTCCAGGGACAGATCTATATAGCATTCTGTGTGTGAGAATGTCCATCGACATTAAAATTTTATTGGTGTGGATATGAGGTGACAAATTCAGTTTTAATGGTGGTTGTTGGGGGACAAGGCAGGAGGAATGATGTTGCCTAAAGCCAAGGTTAGTAGATAATCATATCAATGAGTATTGGGATGTAATGTGGTAGCAAACAAAAAAAGACACACACACACAAAAAAGAAAAAATACAAAGGAAGATTAAAAAAAGAATCTGCAGAACAGGAATATATTCACAAACTGCAGTCTATAAGGAATATCAACAATCTTCTCCAGCACCACATCTCAAATGCATTAATTTTGTACCAATCATCTTTCTTAATTGTCCAGCTCTCACATCCATACATGGTAATAGGGAATACAATGACTTGTATGATTCTAACTTTTGTGCTCAGTTGTATATCTTTGGATTTTAGAATATTTTCCAGTTCTATCATAGCCATTCTCCCATTCTTAGGGCCTAAGCAGACTGCCAGAAATAGTGCACATTAAATTGAGGCACTGCCCTGGCTCAGTGCTAGGGAATCATGGGAACTGTAATTTATTGTGGCACCAGAGCTCTCTGACAGAGAAGGCTCAATGTCCCAGAAAATAATACAATTCCCATGACTCCCTAGCACTGAGCCAGGGCAGTGTCTCAATTTAATGTGCACTATTTCTGGCAGTCTGCTTAGGCCCATAGTCTTCTTCTGATTTCCTGACTGCAGTCCCCATTTCTATCAATGTTTGATCCCAGGTACAGGAATTCTTTTACTATTTCTATTTTTCATTGTCTAGATTGAACTTGTGAAAGTCCGCAGTGGTCATTATTTTTGTTTTCTTTATGTTCAACGTTAAGCCTGCCTTAGCACTTTCTTCTTTGATCTTCCTTAGTAGGGGTTCCAGGTCTGTGAGGTTTTCTGCTAGGATTATGGTGTCATCTGCATATCTTAAATTGTTGATATTCCTTCCTCCTGTTTTCACTCCTCCTTCTTCTGTGTTCAAGCCTGCTTTTCTTATGATATGTTCTGCATACAACTTGGACATATAGGACACAAGGATACAGCCTTGTCTGACCCCTTTGCCAATTGGTAATCATTCTGTTTCTCCATGTACTGTTCTGACAGTAGCCTCTTCATCATGACTATCAAATGTGTTGGCACTCCCATGTCTTTAAGGGCATTCTGTAGCCTTTCATGATATATGCAGTCAAAGGCTTTGCTATAGTCTATAAAGCACATGCAGATTTTCTTTTGGAATTTCCTGGTGCGCTCCATTAGCTATCATATGTTTGTAATGTGGTCCCTCGTGCCTCTTCCTTTCCTGAACCCCATTTGGATTTCTCTCTCCATGTTTGTATTTTGTTAATACCCTGTATTAAGTCAAATGAAGTAATTTATTATTGCTAACTGGCCTTGAGTCATCTAGGATTCATGGCGACCCTGTGGATGAGACATCTCCAAGCTCCACTATCTCTGCTTAAGTTGTGTAGATTCATGCCCATGACCTTCCTAATAGAGTTTAGCGATCTGATTTGCAATCTTCCTCTGTGTCTACTGCCCCTGACCTTTCTTAGCATTATTGTCTTTTCCAAAGAATCATGCATTCTAATGATATGGCCAAAGTATGACAGCCTCAATTTGTTCATCTTGGCTTCCAGGGAGTATGCAGACTTGATCTGTACAAGGACACATTTGCTTGTCCTTTCGCTCTCCACGGCAGAGGTGTTCCCACACGAGGTGTCACCTAGTGGAAGGGGGAGATGGATTTCTGGAGGTGGGAATTCCAGGGGTGGGACTTCCTGTTTGGTTTGGGGGTGGGGCTTCCAGGGACAGCACACTCACTCTTTCTCCTGCTCTGGGGGGAGGTGGAAGGAACGGGGCATGCAGAGGGAAGGAGTGACACATGCATATGCAGACAGGGAAATGTGTGTGCGCAGAGAGAAACACTCAAGCATGTGGAGACTAACAAACATTAAAAACAAAACTCACAACACATCTAAAAGAGGCCTACCCTTCACCGATTCATATACTCATTCTTCATCTCTGCATATCCCATTCAAAATTATATGCTTTTAAACTGCTTACCCTTCTTGTTTCTACAAAAATCTCTTGTATTTATAATATAATATAAATCATACTATAAATTTAGACAATCTTTCTTCTTTTCTCTTTTTTAGCTCTTTTCCACCTTAATCCACCATATATATATATATATAGAGGTTGTTCACTCATTTCTTCTTTATATATAAGTATTTTTTCCACTCATCTGTCTTGGTTTCCTTTGTATTTCTATTTAAACTTTTTGATAAGATATCTACCTCTAGCGTATCAAGTAATTTATCAATTACTCAATTGACTCAAAACACTTTACACTTTAAAAGAACAATACAAACTATTCACAATATTAAAGCAATTGAAACCTCCCAGTTAAAAGAATAAAATGCAATTTAAAAGATTAAAAGTAATTAAAAGCAGTTCAGTTTGTTTTTATAATTATATCCTACTTCCTCCCCCACCCCACCCCAAAAAAATTGGGACTCAAAATGACTCACAATTTAAAAGAAAAATACAATTAAAAACATGCAAAAAGCAAGCATTAAAATAAAATTAAACTATTTACAGTCTTAAAATAATTCACATTCAGTAAAAGAGTATAATACAATTTAAAATATTTTTTTAAAGTTCTTAAGAACTGTTCTGTGAAAACAATACAGCACTACCCAAGTTTCTGTTTTAAAAGCCTACCTGAAGCTGAATAAACAGAAGCTAAATAGTGCATCCTTACTTCGATCCCAGTCCTGTTGGAACCCATGACACTCCTCTCCTTCTGATGTGAAAACACTTCTTTTCGATGTCTGAGGGCTTTAAGGCATCTTTAAGGACCTGTATAGTTCTCACATAGGACTATAGAAACTCCTCTATAAAGGTTGTGTTTCATCCAAATGTCTCATATCATCAGACTCCTAGGCTGTTCACTCTGTCCAGTGGAGAGACAGTATGGAAATATGAGAATAGAAATAATCAAAGAACAGGAATCATAGCAGCTATATTCAGTGTATAAGCTTTTAAACTGTATTGATTTATTTTACACAAATAGATTTTTTTAAAAAAATAGTCTTTGCAGAAGAAAGAGAAAGGGGAGCTAGGAGCTATGCATCTAATTTTCTTATCTTTCTACCTTTCTCTGTATCTCGCCCTATAGATTTTTTTATTTCATAAAGAGTATTTATTTCTTTCCATTTGAGTGGATTTGTTCATTGTTAGCTGAGATGGGGGGGGGGGAAATGTTGCTAATGAACAATATTATATATTCATACAGATTAAGCTACTGTTCTGGATTTTTAAATCAATAGGAAAAGTGCTGGCAGAAAACAGAAAGTTTGCAAAAGCTCAGCTTTCTAAAGGAAAACAAAGAACAATTTTCCTAAATCAAAAGTCCAGGAAACTAGTCAAAACAAAACAAGGTCTTTATAGTAAATACAAGCTCTTTACGTTACAAGCTGATAAGTAAATTCATTAGCACTACTGTATTGCAAGTGTGGGAACACAAACTAAGAGCACATTAGCAAAAGAAAATTCTCTGGGACACTACAGCTGCATCCTGTCCTTGTCCTTATGCTTTTTCTCTCTCCAGGAGGAGCTAAACCAGGGGTAGGCAACCTTTCCCCTTTAAGGGCCAAGGGACTTCAGCTCCCAGAAGCCTCAGCCATGTTGGCCAATAGTCCCATGTTGGCCAATAGCTCCTGGGATTCTGGGAGCTGAAGCCCCTCGGACCTTAAAGGGGAAAGGTTGCCTACCCCTGAGCTAAACACACATATGCATCCAAGATGTTTTTTGCCAAGCTTCCCTTACAAATTCAAATCCCAAGCACACAGGACGGATTTATCACACAAGATCCCTCTGTGTCAGTGGAAATCTGTAAACTGCCACACATCTGAAGGCTTTTGGGGTCACATAATGACAATGCTTCTCCATGTTGGGAATGGCTGCTCAGTAAATAGCTCAGCAGACAGTATGTTCAAGAAGAGCTTCGGGGGAGGTTTTGTCATGAAGGCAAAAGATGTCTAATACACACACACCAACGGTGCTGATGTTGCTTCTGTACCACCATCGCTGCTTCTGTGTTTTTATGAGCAATGTGGAGGCAGTGATCCCAGATGCCTCAGAGCCACTGAGAGGACAAGGAGAATAAAACCTCATTCCCCCCCACCACCCTCAAGATCCATGTCAGGGGCCAGAATGAATTATGGTGGTGCTGATAGAGGTGGCATAAAGGCTGCATATTTGCCATCAAGTCGACATCAACATATGGTGACCCTATGAATGAGAGACTTACAAGTCAGCCCACCCTCAACAGACCTGTTCAGGTCTTGCAGACTTAAGGCCATGGCTTCCTTGATTGAGTCAATCCATCTGGAATATGGGCTTCCTCTTTTTCTGCTGCCTTCCACCTTACCAAGCATTTCCTATTCCTAGATTTGTCTTTCAAATGACCAGGAAGATCTCTGTCTTGTCTGGATTAAGCTTCAATCTGTTCCCTTCATGCAGTCCATTACAGCTGCTACGCACAGAAACAGCTTCCTTGGAATTAGGTGGAAAGGAGTAATAGAGCTGGGCATCATCAGGATACTGGTGACACCTGACCCCAAAACTCCAGAAAAACTCTCCTAGTGGGTTTTATGTATGTGTTGAGACATAAACAAGACAGAATGCTGAGGGACAGGCCAAGGAGGTGAATAGATGTTCCCCAGCACCACCCTGTGATAGCACTCTTCCAGAGAGGAATCAAGCCACAGTAGAACAGTACCTCCAAGACCCATCCCAGTGAGCCAACCCAGGAGGATACTATGGTCAATAGTATTGAAAATTTCTGAGAGGTCCGGGCGAATCAACAGGGACACACTCTGTCTCTCTATTTTCTGTTGTTGATCATCCACCAAAGTAACCATAGCTGTCTCCACCTCATAATCAGGCTTGAAGTCAAACTGATTTAAATAAGCTTATCTGAGCTTGCCACAATTAGACCTGGTTAATTTGATGCTGAGAATGTGATGGTCCCCTCAAAGCCTCCCTGGAATCTTTTTCTTTCCCAGCAAAACTGTTTTTGTTTGTTATTGTTATTAACTGCCCTTGAGTCTATCCCAACCCATGGTGACCCCATGGATGAGACATCTCCAAGGCACCCTGTCCCCCACTTTTCTTAGTTCTTGCAAACTCATACCCGTGACCTCCCTAATAGAGTCCATCCATCTAGAATGCAGCCTTCCTCTCTTTCTACTTTCCTTCACCTTTCCTAGCATTAATATTTTTTCCATTGAGTCATGTCTTCTCATGATGTGTCTGAAGTACAATATGTTCTGCATAGAAGTTGAACAAGTAGGTGATAAGGTGCAGCCTTGTCTGACCCATTTGACAATTGGGAACCATTCTGTTTCTCCATGTGCTGTTCTTGTTCTTATATAGATATAGCCTCTTGTCCTTATTTAGATTCCTCATCAGGATTATCAGATGTGTTGACACTTCCATTTTTTAAGGGCTTTCAATATCCTTTCATGATCTATACCAGGGGTCACATACCTTTTGCCAGTGGGGCCAGTTTCACTGTCCCACGATCATCAGCGGGCTGAAGGGGGGAGTGTGGGCAAAATGGCGCCCGCGCTTGCGCACACATGCACATGACTGCGGCTGCCATTTTGGAATGCAAAATGGCACCGCACGTTGCGAGCGCATGCACACAATGCCGACACCGTTTTGCGTTCCAAAATGGCACCTGCCGTCATGCACATGCGTGCGCTAGCACGGTCGCCTTTTGCTTTCCAAAATAGCACCTGCGCTCACGCATGCATGCGCATGATGGCAGGCACCATTTTGGAACACAAAATGATGCCGCATGTCACAAGCGTGTGCCAGAATGTCGTGTACATGCGTGTGCGAGCGCGGGTGCCATTTTGGAAAGCAAAATGATGCCCCGCTTCATGCGCAGTGGCGGCGGTGGCGGTGGCAGGACCGGCCACGGGCTGGTTACAAGGCCTTGATGGGCCGGGTTTGGCCCCCGGGCCGTAGTTTGCCAACTGCAGATCTATGCAGTCAAAAGCTTTGCTATAGTCTATAAAGCACATGCTGATTTTCTTTTGGAATTCTCTGGTGCGCTCCATTAGCCATCATATGTTAGCAATGTGGTCCCTAGTACCTCTTCCTTTCCTGAACCTCTGAACCTGCTTGGATCTCTGGGATTTCTCTCTCCAGTCTATGGAGTTTATGTTGCAGAATTTTGAATACAATTTTGCTTGCATCAGAGATTAGTGCTATCATCCTATAGTTGCTGCAGTCTCTTGTGTCTCCATTTTTGTGGATGGGGATATATATTGATGGCTTCCAATCTGTTGGTCGTTATTTTGTTTTATATTTATATATTGTTTTATATGCACTATACTTGACCTCTGTCAACATGGATTGCAGCAGTTCAATTAGAATATCATCTGTTCCTGGTGATTTGTTTTTTGCCATTTCTCTTATTGCAGCTTCCACCTCACTTTTGGCTCACCTCACATATGGCTCTTCATTCCACATGTCCTTCTTTTTGTAAGTTTACACAATTAGATATGTAGATTTTCAGCATGATGGCATAGCCTGCATCCACACTACAGAAATAATCTAGTTTGAGACCACTTTAATTGTCATGGCTCAATGCCATGGAATTCTGGGAACTGTAGTTTGTTGGGGCACCAGAGCTGTCTCACAGAGAAGGCTAAATGTTTCACAAAACTACAGTTCTCAGAATTCTATAGCATTGAGCCATGGCAGCTGATGTGGTCAACTTGGAAATCAACGTCGATTATTTCTGCATCAGTAGATAGAGTCTGACATCCTAGAGCAATGGTTCTTAACCTGTGCTCTGTGGAGCCCTTAGGGCTCCGTGTGTACTTCCCAGGTGCCCCATGGCTGCTCCAGGAAAATGAGAGAAATAAAAATTGAATGGAATTAAAGAATAAGAAACAAAAAGTAGGATCAAAATAAGAAAACCATTAATTTGTAAGACATAGGGTACGCCTCTTAGGGGTTCTGCCATAGAAATTGATTCAAAAAGGGCTCTGTAAGTCAAAAAGGTTGGGAACCCCTATCCTACAGAGATCATCAAGATCGAGAGATACATGTCCCATGGACCTTTGCATTAAGCATACTGCCCTGGGCACGTATGTGACAATGCATGGGGAATACAGCTCCCACAGCTACTAATAAATGTCAAAATCCTTAGAAACAAGATCTCTCATAGATGCTTGCATGTAAGACATTGCTATGGCAGTGCTCAGAATCTAATCAAAGTTTATCTTCCACATGGCATAATGATGCATTCCTACCATAGCCTTCTAATAAAGCTGTACCAGAAAAGCAAGTGTTAGGATGAGTCCACTGTAATCTATGCCAGATGCAGATTGAGCTATGAGTATTTTGTGAAGGCAAATATATGACACGTGAGGAAAGCAAGGAAAAAACCCAAATGGATAAAAGTGTGGATTTGACACAATGCAGTCTGGGAAATCAATTAAAAAAGGATGTTGAGAATCTGGAGCACGTTCAGAGGAGGGCGACCAAAATAGTGAAGGGTCTGGAAACCATGCCCTAT
>CM034708.1:104216549-104245574 GCA_020142125.1 Phrynosoma platyrhinos
ATTAGATCACAAGGGACTAGTCCTTTTAAACTTGCTCATAAATTATATGCAGTTGAAGTGAACAATAAAGTAGGCAAGTTTGTGAGTGACACTGATTACTCTACTCAGGGGAGTAAAGACCAAAACTAAACTAAACTAAACTAAAATAAAAAATTGCAAGGAATTCCAAGACTCTGAGTGGATGAATGGATAATAAATTTCAAATACATTTTGTAACAAAAAGAATCAAACCAATGACACAGTATGATCTGGTAGTGGCTAACCAGGAAAGAGGAATTTTGGTCATGGTGGATATGTTCTTTGAAAATGTTGACCTCACATGTAGAAGCTGTGAAAAATTGTGAAAAAGCCAGACACCGGAATGCATACTTAATAACATTAAATCAACTTTTTGGGGAGAAATAATTTGAGCAAGGATATAAATAACCTTTTATCCAAATGAAACTTTATGTAATTTTGAGGACCTTTTGCAGGCAACAATAATGGGGTCGCATTTTGGCAGAAATCAATTCTGGTAGACTTCTTTTGTTGAAGCACAAATGGAAGAATGGCAATATGAAAATAAATGTCCTTAAAGCAGTAGTGAACCAATCTTTCCTCCCACTAGCTAAGTAGAGGGAGGATGTTAGCTTGACCATTCTGAAGCACTTGGGAGTAATGAATGTGTTCTTACGTCTCAGGTCAACTGTCATAATGCTTGAAAACAGTAAAGTACTATGAACTCCATCTCTCTCTTATGGGGGAAAATAATTCAATGCTGCTATAGAAATCAACTTTTGTATCTGTTTGAGAAGCACAGGAGAAACAACGGTGTCCCCCTGAGGGCAGAATATTGAATTCTGTCTTGTAATCTGTCTGAATTATGGCAAGGACCTATTGGTCCTTGGTTATGGAATGCCTTAATTTGACCCTGAAAAACCTATGAATATCCATGTTCAGTATTCAATAGAATGATAACTCCTCAGTACTTCACTAACCATGTGGTTTACACATCGCATTGGAAGGACTGCCTGCTATTACTAGAAAAACCACTTTACCAAGAGACAATGGATCACTAAATAGACACAATACTTCCTTGCATATCCTCCCACCCTGAGGCCTTGCCATTCAACAACAGAACAACTCAGAGATTAACATGTAAATCACATTCTCTCATCCAAGGGTCACACATGAAATATATATATATTGTGTGTGACCCTATATACACCCCACTCACTTCCATGCCAGCATTCTCTGAAGATGGCAGCCACAGATGCTGGCAAAAGATCAAGAATAAAATATTCTAGAACACAGCCCGAAAAACCCACAAACCCACAGATGAACAATTTTCTCAGCAGACAGATAATCCTCCTATTCTTTCCATTTCCAGTAAAGAACTTCAGTTACACAAAAATACTGATAGAAACTATTATTATACTTTCTGAAAGATATCTGAACAGCTAAACATGGGTATTGCTTTCAGCACTTGACAGTAAGTGGGAGGTGAAATGGAGATTACCTTCCTTTAAGTCTTGTCTTTATTTGATCTATTAGGATATGTACATTTTAATCTAGTTTTTAAATGAACATCTGGTGATTTCTTGAAATACTTCAAAGTGTGGGTGTTCCAGCATTATAAGGCTGTAGTTATAGGCACGCTAAGCATTAAGCACCACTAAACACAATGGGACTTTTTTCAAGGTTAAGAGAACTAGGCTGTAAGTCATGTTCCCCAGGATAATTGGTATTGGAGATTTCAGCTACAAATTTGATATCCTAGTAATGTTGACAAGTATTCCAAGCTGGACCCATCTTTCTCCCAGTTCTTTTTCAGTTTGAATTATAATCCAAACTAAAGAAAGTCAAGGGTGGATTGAAACTGAATCCCGACAAGATGGAGGTGCTCACGGTAACGGCCCCGAAACCAAGAATAGGGTTGCAACCTCCAGTCCTGGATGGGGTCACACTCTCCTCCAGTGACTGCATTCGCAATCTGGGGGTGGTCCTTGACTCCTCGCTTCTGATGACAAATCAGGTAAATGCGACAGTCAGGAGTGCCTGTTATCAGCTTCGGCTGATACGCCAGCTGCACCCTTTTCTGGAAGTAAGGGATCTCGAGACTGTTGTGCACGCGCTGGTAACCTCACGTCTAGATTTCTGCAATGTGCTCTACATGGGGCTACCCTTGTGCTTGGTTCAGAAACTACACTAGTACAGAACATGGCAGCCAGATAAGTGTCTGGAACATCTAGGAGGGACCATATTACTCTGGTTTTAAGATCCCTCCACTGGCTGCCCATAAGTTTCTGGGCCCAGTACAAGGTGTTGGTTATCACCTTTAAAGCCCTAAATGGCTTGGGTCCAAGCCATCTCAGGGACCGCCTTCTCCCCTATAATCCTCCCCGCACACTCCGGTCCTCTGGGAGGAATTTGCTGCAGCCTCAAACATCTAGGCTTTCGGCTACCTCCCAGGGGGCTTTTTCTGTTGTTGCCCCCAGACTATGGAACGGCCTGCCGGATGAGGTCCATCAGATGACATCTTTAGACAGCTTTAAAAAGGCTGTCAAGACGTATCTCTTCCGGCAGGCCTTTCCGGGATAGATAATCCCGGCCTCAGGAACCCCTCTATTAAGAGGGTCCTCAGGTTCCTCTTTAAATATTAATGGAGAACAGCTGCCGTAATGCGAATTGTCTTATAATATTATTGTTGTATTTTAATTGTTGTTTTAACTTGTAATCAATTTAATAATTTTTTAAGGGGGGGAGAGAATTACATTTTGTTGTAGCGTGTATATTTTATTGCTGTTAGCCGTCCCAATTGATCTCAAGGGGCGAGATATAAATAATAATAATAATAATAATAATAATAATAATAATAATAATAATAATAATAATAATAATTCTAACCCACCCACATTATTATTATTATTATTATTATTATTATTATTATTATTATTATTATTATTATTATTATTATTTATTAAAGGGTGGGTGGGTTAGAATAAGTTGCATGTTTGATTGTGATTAGGGCAATAGCAACTATGAGCAGATAAAGAGTACCTACTCTTTTTCACTTGCTTCACCTTCAATCTCCCCCTTTCAGTCACCTGTAATGTGTGTTGGGGGGGCAGGGATTGGGAATTTTCTATCACTATAAAAAACACTAGGCAGTAAGGGTTTACATTTAGTGAAGGTTGACAACTACAAATAGCAATAGCAATAGCAGCTTCATTTATATACCGCTTCATATTGCATTATGCAGTCTCTAAGCAGTTTACATTTCTATACTGCTTATCAGTGCACTTAAGCACTCCCTAAGCAGTTTACAAAGCTAATTTCCCCCAACAAGCTGGGTACTAATTTTAGCGACCTCCGAAGGATGCAAGCCTGAGTCGAGCCTGAGTTCCTGGCTGGTACTGAACTCACAACCTTGTGGTTTGTGAGTAAGTGGCTGCAGTACAGGCATTTAACCACTGCACCACCAGGCAACTAGAATGTTCAGAAAGGGGGGAAAAACAGACCCTTTTTTCTGAGTGGTCTCCAAAACTATTTAAAATTGCAGGTCTTGATCCTAATTAAGCCACAGAGAAGTCATCCAATACTACCAGCACCGTATATATTCAATTGTAAGTCGACCTCATGTATAAGTCGAAGCAGGTTTCTGACCCTTTTAAACTTGCAATTTTTTCCATGTGATAAAGTCCATAGTCAAAGAACTTAACAAAATTTCAACAGGCCTGTTTGTGCTTATACTAAAGGTAGGATGGATGAGAGAACAGAGAGGGAGTCAGTGTTTCCAGGACAGATTATGCTCTTGCCTTTCACCAGGGGATGGTTCCTTTTTTAAAAGAAGAGTTAAAACATGGTATTTACATTGACCCGTGGATAGGTCAACTCCATTTTTAGGGTCAATTTTTAGACTTAAATTTCTTGACTTATACATGAGTATATATAGTAAATTAAACCAGTGACAACTGTGGGTGTTCCAAACAGAGGGTTCCTACTGTTCACAGTTAAAAGGCACCATCCACTTATTCCTTCTTTTTTCCTTAATTTCTGGTAAGAAAGGAATATGGAAGAAATAATGGGAAAACCCATGAGGGCTGCAAGCTGAAGACAATAATGCCTGGACTTTCTTTTCTTGATACTAGGCCACATTATCCAACAATGCTCTATTCTTGTTTCCTGTTTGTGAATTCCAGTCAGCTATTATTCCAGCATGACCTGTGACTGCTGTGTGATCTATTTCTTCCTGGACACCAGCATAGATTGCTGTGATTTTTCGTCTCTTCTATTTCTGTAGTTGGAGCACAAATTTGGGATTATGGTTATAGTGATTGGTTTTTTTGGTCAGATTTTGCACTACATTGTTTGGTCAGACTTTGCACTATAAATTCTGAGAGCTTTTGCTACATCTTGCCTCACTATTAATGCCATCTCCATCACCCTCACCAGTGGAACTATGAATTATTTTTTTTTCCCCAGATGCTGTTGTGAATTCCTGAAGATGATGAATACACCTTAATCTTGTGTTTCCAGTTTGATCATTCTGTTTTGGGTGACCCTGCTGGGAGTCTAGACTTGAAAGAGGCTAGAATTCTGATACAATTGCTCTCAGCCTCTCTGAAACACTCAAACTCATTTATGATGTGAAGGTGTGTATCCAAGAGAGGGATTATCAGTGCAGACACCAATTTTCAGACTAGTCTGACACAGCTTTAAAAACAGGTAAGATCCAAAATAATCCTTTTCTATTTAGCATTTTACATTTCTATATAGCTAGACAATCCAAGGAAAAATCAAGTAGAAAAATTGATCAAAAGGAAAATGGGCATATCAAGGTTTATAAAACATTTTGATATTTAGTGATGACAACAATTTTGTGCTTTCCAGTCCTGGTACCTGGAACCTATTATTCTAAGCATAGCAAAGTAATAAAAGTACTATTTAAGTAGTTATGGTATATTCCCTGTATTAACCTGGTAGAACAGGACGTAAGCCAAAAGAGCCTTTCATTGGAGAGATGCCATGAACAATGCAGTCAAAGAGAAAGCTGATCTTCTCTCCTTCCATGCAAGAGAGGAAAAAGACACCAGCCCCTGCAAAAAAGTAAAACATTTTTGATGTTGTTTAAAAAAAAAAGGGAAGAGGAAAAATATTTAGATGACATATTTATGCAAAGTCAAGAGTATGCCAAAAATATATGCAAGGAAATCTAAGATTGTACAATAGCAAAGATGCCAGTTCCAGTTCCTGGAAATCGTAATACACCATTGGGCAATATGTGTACAGAAATGTATATGCTATGCTGGCCTGAGTATTGCTTCACACAAGATTTTAACTGTACAGGAGCTACACCTAACTGGTGTCACCTTTAAGAAATTCTTAGGTTATGTATTGTGCTGTGATTCTAGGCCATTGTGTACTGTAACAGTATTGACATTTAAGGCTACTGCCTTGATGCAAAGGGCTAAATCTTATGATCGATGTGTGTTGGGGGCAGAGAGAGGCACTTTCTTATGTCAGTGTTGTGCATGTTTATGGATTGCTCCTCTCTTTTTAAAAATTTTTTATTAATTAAAACTTAAAATATAAATTCATTCAATACATGATCCATACTTATTAATACATATTAAACACTTATTGTTGAATAGTTTTACTATATCAAGACATCAAATGTATATTCCAAATATATCCAAACATTTCAAGATGAGGAGTGTTAGTCTCAATATTTCAGTACTTATACTATTGTATTTCCGTCATACCATTAAATTCTCTTCCATTCCAACCTTTTCCTTCTCTATCTCTATCTTTATCTCTTTTATTATCTTTCTTTCCTTTTCTATACTCATCACTATCACCCCACTACCCACCTTCTTTCCTTCATAAACTAAATCATCTTCACTATCATTCTCCATTATGGATTGCTCCTCTATGAAGCATAACAGATAGGACTTTTGTCCTGGTGAATAGCTAAGCATATCAAAAATCAAACATTTTAAAGTAAGGTTTCAGACACTTACTGAGGCCTGGAGGCCAGAACAGATAAGCCTGATCTTCCATGAAATATCTATGCATGAATTGCTTTGTACAAATATTGCCAACATTCCCTCAATATGCACTCTCTCATATTTATTTCCTTTAAATGTTGGTTCTACAAATCAGCCCAAAGTCTATCTTTTTTTTAAAAAAAACCCTTTCATTCTAAATTTTTAAAATATGCTTTCAGATATTCTACTGATTTTTTTCTGTCCAATTCATACACTGAAAGAGGCAAACATCTGGTAAATGCTGGCTTTTAAGGCTCCAAGAACCATGACATTCCTGAGATTACCCACAGGACACAGCTCTTAGGTCCAAAACACACTGCAGAAATCATCCAGTTTGAGACTGCTTTAACTGCTGTGGCTCAGTGCTAGAAAATCCTGGAAACTACAGTTGATTGTGGCACCAGAGTTCTCTGACAGAGAAGGCTAAATGTCACACAAAACTACAATTTCCAAAATTACCTAGTATTGAACCAGGGCAGTTAAAGTGGTCTCAAACTGGATGATTTCTGCAGTGTGTTTTGGACCTTAGGTAAGTTTGCCTGTCACTACTTTTAACTAACAGTTTATATAAATGGGTAATTGTGGAGTAGAATAGGCTTATAATATTATACCATTATATTCAGCTATTCCTGTAAACCTTACCAGAAAAGGAAGAGTGACATTTGTTTTGGACTGTTTTGGTTCAGAAATCTAGTGAAAGTGGTGACATTTTCCCAGATTATGTCAGACCATGTGAGGAGCTTCAGTACAACAACTGGGTATTTCCCAACATATGAACCCCAAAAGTATAAGCACTTTAAAAAGCTATTTACGGCTTAGCATGGTTTGGACCTTTCCTATAACCAAATAGTAAAACAAAGATTAAGTGCAGAAGACTCACAGAAGCCACATCGAGTTCCACCTTCAAAGACAAATCCATTAGGAACAGCTCCATAGCGTCGCAGATCTGAGAGTTTCCACTGCCCCATGATAGTAGGTGGGTTGTCTTTTACTAGTACTAGAATATCATTGCAGAAGTGGAGAGTTGCTGGACCACTTTCCAGTTTAGTTCCTGGTGCAACCACAACGTGAAACCTGTGAACTATTGGGGCAAAGGCAGAGGTAGGGAGTTGAAGTGACAAGAAATTGAATTAAGTATTTTGCAAAAAAAAAGTGAAATATTCATATTTGCATGCATAGATTTTATAAGAAAACCTAACAAATTTTCATATTAATTAACATATAATGACATTAAAAATTAAAGGAAAAATTAAGGGAAAATGGCAATAATCATAACGCATAGGAAGAAAACAAGATTTCTTTAGAGATATAGATAGATAGATAGATAGATAGATAGATAGATAGATAGATGGATAGATAGATAGATATGTTCAGCATGATGTTTGGTTTGGGCAGGGCTATAAACTTTAAAAAGTTTTTTTAAAAAAAAAAAAGTTGCTTAAACCATTTTGCAAATATTAGCAGCCACATGTTGTTTGGGCTCTGAATAGTGCCAGCTAGCCATGAGTTATTTTGGTCACTATCAAGATCAGCTACACTCTAAACAACACAACAGTTACTGACACTTAGGAGCTTATCGCATGGGGTAGAAAAGGTGTATTACCTTTTCCAGCTTGAATCCTCTTCCAGGATGCAGCCAGGTACTATCATATGTAAATTGCTGCTGAATCCCCCAACCGAATACAGCCCAGGTAAACTGCCCAGATAAGCTGCGGCTCCAAGCCATGCCCAGCCGGCCAATTTTCAAAGTCAGAAGCTTCCATTTTCGAAAAAAGGGCTGGCTGAGCATGGCTTGGAGCTGTGGTTTACCCATGCTGTATTGAGCCAGCGGATTCAGTGGTGATTTACATATGATAGTACCTGGCTGCAAATAGGTTCTTGTAACCACTGAGTGGCACTGAAATAAGTATCCTCTCTTTGGCAACATCTGCACTACAGAAATAAAATCCAGATTGACACTGCTTTAACTGCCTTAGCTGAATGCTAAGGAATTCTGGGAACTGTAGTTTTGTAAGACATTTAGCCTTCTCTGTCACAGTGCTATGGTACCACAACCAACTAAAATTCCCAGAATTCCATAGCATTGAGTCAAGGCAGTTAAAATGGTGTCAGTCTCTGCAGTGCAGATGCAGCCTTAATTTGCTTTATACTACGACCATTTTGTAGGTCCTCTTTCAAAAATTGAAGAATTTTGTGGTCTCTTCCAACTCTATGATTCTATGATTCTATGACCTCTGGGCAATTTTGCCCTAGTATGGCAGAAGAAACCATTGTAGTTATCTCTGATGGAATCTTGGTTATGGAAGTGAGTCTAAACAAGCCACCATCAACTCTAGAAGTTTGGCTAGAACATGAGCTGCACTGTATGGTGGTTCAAAACCCACTTGACCAGAGTTTGGAGCTTGATCCTCCTTTGGTGTCCAATGGAAGAAATGCTCTGAAAAGAGAGGTATCTATCATTGTTCCCACATGCTGGAGAAGTTGGGCCTGCTCCAAAGGGATCTTTTCCTTAATGACCATAAAACCTTGATACTCCAAACTATCCAGAGTGATCCATAACATTTGCCCGGCAATTTTGCAAAAACTGCAAATGGATCAATAAATAGTCCAAATACAGGTGAATCTGAACCCTTTTCAGCCTGAGATGAGCTACCAACTCTTGGTGGCCAAGAGGCTGGATGGTAAGGTGCTGTACTGATAGTGCTGATATGTAAACCCAAGGTATTTCCTGTGTGCTGTGTATACTGCAATGTACAGGTAAGCTTGCTGGAGATCAGGAGACATTAGGAAATCCCCCACCTACACCTCTTCCAGGATCAATTGTAACATTTCCATGCAAAACCTCCACCTGGCTACAAAATGATTGACCCTGAGAAGGTCCGGAGTGGCTCTCCAATCCATGTTTCTCTTTGGGACCAGAGAAAGTAGAAAACAAGAGCCCAAAAGCTTCTCTGGGAGGTACAGGTTCTATGATCCTTCTCTGGGCCAGGTGTTAAATTGCTCAGAGTATTTCTTTGTCATCCACAGAACGTGGACTGTGAGATTGGTGGTTAAATTGAAAACAGTGTAATAACCCAGGGGTGAAACAGACAACCGAGGGAGCAACATGCTGCTTTGATGCCTGGATTATAACACTGTTTTCATGGCCCCGTTCTTCTGGGATGGTGTGGCATCGGCGCAACTTCCAGCTGCATTCAGGGCATGCATCATCTAAACACCACGCTCACAATGCAGCCTGAAGCTGATGCTTTGGGCCCATGTATTTCAGGCCCCAGTCTCACAGTCCTGCCCAAGCATCAGAGAATCTTTGCGATGGGCAAAGTTAAGAAGGCAAGCCATCACTGGGAGGTGCTCCAAATCAGAACAACTGCCTGGACTTTCTCCCCTACTTATTGGCAGAGGTGAAACTACCCTTATTGAACCCCGAGGCCTGATGCTGTCTGGAATGCTGCTTTGGAACATTCCAGTTTTGTCTAAAAGGTCTGTAATCCCTTTTATGAAACTGAGACTAACCCAATGACCAAAAGGGCTTCTTTTTCTCTTGTGTCAATTATAGCAATGCCTTCTTTTTGTCCTTGGTCTCAATTAACACCTCTTCCAAGGTTTCCCCAAGTAACTTGGATCCTTTAAAAGGACAGCCAGTCAAGTTTGTTTTGGACTTATTGTCTGTATGCCAATTTTTAAAACCAGATCTGGCACCTGGCAGCAGCCTCAGACATCATAGTTCATGAAGAAAACTGAACCAAATCAAGATTAGCATCCGCCATAAACATCACCATCTTAGAAAACTTATTGAGCCTCTGATGAAACTTAACTTCGTCTTTGGAACCCAGAGAAATTAGATCCTTAGAGCCACAAATAGCCACACTTGCAAACAGGGAAGTCACCAAGGCAACTCTAATGGCAAATGTCAAGGCTTCATGCACCCTATGCAAAACAATATCCACTCTCTTGCCCTCAGGACTCTTAGGTGTATCATCTCCATCTCTAGGGAATAGCAAGCCTGAAAGAAGTCCCATCACATGAGCATCATGAGGGGGGACTTAATTTGTCCATCAACTTGGTGGGCAATTAATTCTATCACTTGGTAAGCAGTTTTCCCATAGCTGGGACCAGTCATGCCACCTCAAGATGATCCCCTTCCCTTTCCGTAACCTCTGCAAACACCTTAAGGAAGGAAACCACTGAATGTTCATGCTTAGCTTTAGTTCTGATTTCTAGAACCCCCTCCTGGTCGTTTTCAGGAGCCTGGCTGCTGGAACTCAACCCCAGAAACTTTTTCCACAGCAAAACAAGAAGTTGGTCAGAATCAAACAATCAAAGTGATACATGCTCAGGACAGGAGTTCCCTTGCTCCAGGGATAATTCTCCCTCCTTCCTATCAGAGGACACTGGAGAACCAGAAGATTCTGCATCCTCTACAGATGTAGAGGCAGACATATACTTCGACTTCTTTCTAACTTTACAAGGAGGAGGAAACCTCAAAAGCACTCCCCTCTGACCTTCCCCCTCCCCTCCTATGAGAACAAAAAGTATGATGCATGATGCTCTCTAAGGTACTTTTGTACCCTGTGGTCACTAGAGGACAAGTGCCTATTTTAAAGGCCTTTTCATGTCTTTTCTCTTGGCACACAAAGCATCCAGCTTTCTGGTGAGAAAGTGAACTTTCTGCCACTCCTTCCTCCCCATAAGCCCCTCCAAAGCCACAGCCTGCCTGGCTATCAGTGAAATCCAATCACACAAATGGAGCTCATTTCCATCAATATCAAAGAGAGAAGAAAAGCAGGGGCATTCACCCCACTCACCCATGCTGCCAACTCTGTGCCTGCCACATTGTTGCCGCCTCCTTGTAATCCATCTCAGACACTGAGATCCCATCACACTCCTCTGCCACTCCCATGGCACAATCCAGACCCATTCTGGATCCTCTTAAGAAGTATGTGTGCTCAGCTTCTTTTCTGCTCTCTGAAGGTGCCTTCGCAGCACAGGCCAGCCCTGATTCCTCATTTGAGGATAGATCTGAGCTTCATGTGCTCCCCAACCTGCTGAGACTGGCCATTACCTCAAGGGTGGAAACACTCAGGCAACAATGCAAGCAAGATGTTTTTTTTTAAACTAAGGGGCTAAGCAGACGGCGCAAAGCGCCATCTTCAGAGCAAAGAAGGGGAGGGGCAGCCGCACGCTGGGCACCCCAACCACTTCCCGAAGACGTCGTCAGAGCAGCTGGCCCTCCGCATGGCCGGCGCTCCGGCGATGCCTTTCCGCTGCAGCGTCCGCACGCACTGCAGTGGAAAAACCGCCAAAGGTGCACCGGCAGCCTTTTGTGGTGCACCTTCAGCGATTTGTGGAAGGAGCGCTATTTTAGCGCTCCTTCCAAGGGTGGCGAAGCTGCGCCGCGGGGCCAAGGTGTGCAGATACCTCGGCCCTGATCTGCAGCTTCCCGAGGCAGCCCCGTGCCACCCTTCTGTTTCCCCCCATAGTTCACAACTTGCTTCCTTAAAATGTAAATTTGACTCAAATTGAATTTAAGGAAAAGGAACTATCATTTTGAAATGAGAAATTACATGTATGAAAAGGGGAAGAAAGAAGTGTGATTTAACTCAAGAAGAACAGAAGGAGCTTATTAATTTTTTGGAAGAGTAGTTAATTTTGTTACTGAAAAATTTAAAAAATGGAATAATTATAAAAAATAAAGACTTTTACTATGAGAAAGTTCCTGTTGTTGTGGTGACCTGAAAGAAGATAAAATAAGGAAATGGCTGATGTGTTTCCGTTTCTATTGCTCGGCAGATTAATGATATACACCTGTCCCGCCACATTTGTGGCTTTGATTATTCACAGATGTTATTATATGTTCTCTCTAGGAACATCTAGGTCCTCCAGTACAACTCTATGGTCAACTTTATCCAAAAGTCGCACTGAAAGACCTAGAGATTCCTAGAGAGCACACTCCACTAGGCCTTTGTAGCTCCTCCAGTGTAATTCTACAGTCAGTGCCTGGCAGATGTTGACCACAGAGTTGCATTGGCGGCTCTAGAGATTCTTAGAGAGGTGTTCTCTCAGGTAAAACCATAGTGTTTTTGTTATCTGCGGTTTTCCCACATTCACAGAGGTCCTGTGCCCCTAATCCCAGTGAATGTGGAGGGATAGATGTATATTGATGATTATATTGTGAGGTGCTACCCTCTAGTGAAAACCAGAATAGCAGGCACAAATACCTTGTATGGTGAAATACTACCACCTGGTAGCTGTATGAAGATTACATTTGTAAAGTGCTACCATCTAGTGGATATTATATGAAATGTAGTCAAAAATCCCTTCATGGAGAAATAGTGCCACTCAGAGAACATAAGAAGATCAGATTTGTAAAGTGTTTTTTATAATGTCATTCAAGATGAGAGCTACTGATCCAAGGAATGCTGCTGAAAGGAGACCATTGGTGGAAACTGTTGTAAAAGTAACATCAGCAGAAATGACACAAATGATGGGAGAAAATGAAATTATTTACGAAGGGTATGATAAAACCATTTGAGAAACAAGTTTAAAAATTTGAGAAAATAAGTCAAGAAGACAAGCTAAGAGAAATTAAAGCGATAGGCAATCAATTGGACAACTGGCTCAGGTTGTAAAGCAAATAAATGAAAAAGTTGAATAACTGGAAGTTAAGACTAATGAAGATAAAAAGAAAAAATTAGATATGATGGCTTTAGTGGAGCTGAGAGAGAAAGAACATTTTTTGAGATTTACATTGATTCTGGAAGACTCACAAGAAAATATTACAGAGAAACTGGTCAACCCCTTGGGAGATTTTCCAAGAGGAAAAAATGGAGGAGATAAGATTCTGAGAGGGACAGAATTTACAGAATCAACTCCATCTATATCATCACAGTTTACTGAGAGATGTGATGCTCCATGTGATGAGGTGTGGTGATATTGGGATATCCACGATTGCCTGCCCACTCACATGAGCCTTACTGGATCCATGATGTTGCCAAATAACAGTTGGGGGAAATAATGGGGACCAACAAGATAGTGGAGGAGCTGGGGACAGATGGTGGCAGTGAGTGGGGAGGAAGAGGGCACAGACTGCGTAGCCAATGGGAGACCGAAAAGGGAGAAGGAAGATGCAGAGGGGAGGCAAAAGTGAAGGGCTATAGGAGACTGGAATAGATCACAGGCACACAGAGCTGGGAAAAGAGCAATGTGCAGAAGTGGGGTTCCAGAGCTGAGCCAGACACAGGCAGGACAAGGCAAGAGGAGGTCAGGAATGGCAGAGCAATGTCTAATGGTAATGTCATATCACAGGAAGAGAGGGGTGATTGTCTGTGGCATGGACACCTTTCAGAGAGAACAGCAGTTACAGGGCAGAGGCTAAAGGAGAAGCAGGTTGAGAGTGCATCCAAAGGGAGTGGCATAAACTAGATCCAAGAGTGATATAGGGCTAGAGAGGGAAGATGGGCTGAAAGGGGAGCCTGGAGCAGCAGGGGCAACCTCAGGGGTGAGGGCTGGTGACAGAGGGCCCGGTGGGCCCGAAGGGCAGAGAAGGAGAAAGCTAAGTGGTACAGGCTGGAAAAGGACCTAGTGAGGAAGCGATGAGGTTGAAGTATATGACAACCATGGGGAATTTGTAAGATAGATGGTAGGCTCTAAGGTTTTATTTTCAGCTCCAGACAAGGTGGACACTCAGCTGAAATTTAAGAGGAGGTATTTCCAGGGAGAATCTTGTATCTGTGGGCATAAGCATTGAAATAAATGGTGTTCACTTGCATTTCAACAGTCACTTGTCCTTCCTTGACATGGATGTACAAGACAAGGGCAGGTCTTTCTGGAGAAAGCAAAATACTCCCGCTCTCCTTTTTCACAGAAAGGAATAAAAAGCTACGGTATAAAGTCTTAACATCATTCTTTGCTGATAGCAGCATGATTTGAGATTGCTAAACAAGGGGACTTTAGATGGAATTTCTCTTCTCAAAATGGCTTGATAAGAGTATGGACAATTAAACTCAAGGAGAAATTGATCTGCAAAATTCAAGACTTCAAAGGATTAATAATAACATATATGTTTACCAATATGTGGTATGCATTCATTATATATACCTGCACAGATTTCTCCCACTGTGGATCCCCATCTTCCAATAAAAAATATTGGAAGTATTTTTCTTGATAGTTTAAAAATGTTTACTTATGTAATTTTATGTAGTTTTACATAAAATAAAATTATTCTTTTTTTAAAAATCCAAGACAATCCGTATACATAGATACTAGCTTTATTTTAGCATTTTCTTTTCGACAATTCCCTGTGTTCTTTGATGTAAAAAAGTAAAAGTAAACGGTAAAGGTATTCCCTGTTGACAGTGTTGTCAAGTTGTGTCTGACCGTAGGGGGCAATGCTCACCTCTCTTACTAAGCCAAAGAGTTGTTAGAGACTACTCTGTGATCGTGCGGCCAGCATAACTGCACAGAACGCTGTTTACCTTCCCACCAAAGTGGTACCTATTTATCTACTTGCATTTGCATGCTTTTGAACTGTTAGACTGGCAGAAGCTGGGACTAGTGACAGGAGCTCACCCCATCATGCAGTACCCGGGCCTCAAATTTCTTTGATGTACTATTTATCAGTATATACAATTTTAAAAAAAATTGACTGCATTCAAATCTTCTCATCTAATGTGAATCTTAAAAGTTTTAAAATCCCCCTTACGTGGTAAATGTTTTTGATTTTTCTATCTGGTGTTACTGCTCTGAGAAAAGTGTGCAAAAGAACTTAGGAGCCAGATTGGAGATATTAGTGCTATGCAACATGCTCAATGTGATGTCATATAATTCAACTTTTTACGGAATGCTAAAGTGCAGGACAGAAAACATACCGTATTTTCCGGTGTATAAGACGACCCGGCGTATAAGACGACCCCCCATTTTAGCACCTCTATCCTCCTTATCCTTATACCTGGTGTACAAGACGACCCTCCCACTTTAACCACAGATTTTGAAGGTTAAAAAGTAGTCTTATACGCAGGAAAATAAGGTACATGTTCAAAATAAGTGTGAGGAGCCTTTCATTTTCTGTAATTTTATTCACATCATCTTCAAAATCCAACTTTTAAAGCTTTTAATAAGCTGCATCTGTCCTTCCTTTATACTAATTGGGATTGATTAAGCAAGCAGTCTGTGTAAAAGTGGCAGTTTTTAGCAAGATAAGAATTGAGCTTTTGCTCTAGAGCATCCCAGGATGCAGCCTGTTCACCTAAGTGTTCTGTGATATGGGAACACTGGACTTTGCCATATTAAGCTATTAGCGTCCATCTGTTTGTGTACTTATAAATAAATTCAGAAGTTGCAAAATACCAATATGTCTCCTATGACTGCATTCCAAGTGCTATGCCCTTGAAAATTCTCACCACTCAAGAGAAATGGGGTACATGTAATAATGGATTGAGAAGCAAAGATTACCTTCACCTAGACTGTAGCGGATGCGTACATCCCAGGCATGCATAGTTTCCTTGTTCTCAAAACCCAGCATAACAACTTGAGTCAAGCAGATGATGGCAAGAGTGTGATTCAAACCCTCATAAAAGAGTCCAGGTTCCAAGCCACAAATGTCTTCCAATGTTACACTGCTCCGCTCCTTCAACCCCTTTAGTCGTTCAGACCTCTCCTTGTACACCAGCATTAGTAAGCAATCTGAAAGAAGGAAACCTATAATCAAACAAAGTGTAAATACATTGCTACTTTTGTTCTAATAGTGACTGGGACTTTAGGATGTGTTTTAAAACACTTGTTGTTTAGATACCCTAGATGGTGAAACATTACAAATAAGCACAGCATACAATGAAAAAGAAGGAACAATTACAGGTGCTATGTCTAGATGGTTCAGATGAGGAAATACTACCACACACTAAAAAAGGAAGAAATCTATCTCCTCAAGAATAAAAGGGCAATCTGACATAGCTTAAAATAGATTATCACTATGGATCTGCAGATTAATACAAAAAACTACTTATTCTAACAAGTACTATTTTTCTTCAGAAAAAAAGTGGGTGGGAATCACTTCTCATGTCTCTTTTCTAGTTTTATCTCTACTGACACTTCAGAGAGAGAAGGGAAAGAATTTATCCTTATCCCACAAGCACAGAAGCACACGTAATTTTTATATTTTAAATGCATAGGCTACTTTACTATGAAATGCCCATTAAAGTTTACAATAAAAATAAGTAAAATACAACTGTATATTAAAAATTTATGAACACAGAACCTCAACAACCTCAACAGCTCTCAGGGCAGCTCACAGGCATAAAAATAAATATCATCAAACAGAAGATCAGAAATATTATGATAAACGGCATTAAACATTCAAGTTTGAAAAGGACTGGAGGAATAAAATTTGCCTTGTGATAGACGTCTACAATGTAGGTATCACTAAGGACAGTCCTTATTTTTTGTATAGAACAATCACATAAGTGATAGTAGTGGCACCCAAGTCAGTTTTCCAGGTGAGCATGATTAGCAACTAGAAGCATATATGGAGGTGCTCCTTCCTATGGTACCCTGGACTCAAGTCAGTTAAAGCTTTAAAGGTAAAGGCCACTAGTTAAACAAGGCCCAGGGACAATCTGGTAACTACTGTAGTTTAATTCATAAAGAACTCTACAGTGCTCCAGTCTAGGGCTGTGGAGACAGAAGCAACATTGGGTGGAGTGACTATTGCAAAAAGAAGCAACAATTATAAATATACATATATATGTAATGTTAAAGTACCTAGTTTGTTGCATATCTAATTTCATGGGAATTTACAAAAATTTTGTTGATCAGAAATTTTAATCAAATAAATGTATTTTTATATTTTAATATTCTATCAGTCTAAGTAGCTTCACATGGAGGTGGTGAAATGCCCCATGCTGCCATATTTATTAATATACATTTGCCAGTTATGAAGAGGTGAAAGTTGGACGGTAGAAAAATAGAAGAGTTGGGGTCAAAGTGAAAGGTTTAGTTGAAGAGACTCCATAGCCCTGCCTCATTAAGCCCTTTACACCTGAGACCTGTAGTCTCATACAGCTGAGTTTCCTGAACTATTTTCAAGGGCCATATTGACTTGGAAGGATATACCTGGTAATAGCTATCATCTGAAAATATAGAAATAATGTAATGTTCAAGAATATTCCCAAGCAGGGCTGCCCAAACCTGGAGGCAGAGAAGCAGCTGGCACCCCACCCACCAGCCCAAAAAAGTTTCCTAGTACCTTAGACCAGCTGAATATTTCAGCACCTGAAACAGAAAATTCAACAAGTACTGCTCTTTCTCCTTGGCAGTAAAATACAATGATAAAAAATTAAATTATTATATTAATAACTCACAATTTACTTCTCTTTCATGATATCAAAAATCTGCAGTCTCGCTTTACCTAATGATAGGGGTAGCCCTGTTCCCAAGCTTTTTATGGAGGAATATGACTACTTCAGATCTAGACACCCAGACACCCACACCATATTAATCATATCTACATCAACACACCCAACCACCATTTGCTTAATCTTATCTGGAGTTAGGATTTTCATCCAATCCCTTATTGATCTCAGACAGGCATTCATGGAGGACCCTACCACACCTTACAAATGAGGGAGAAACAGAAACAGTGTCATCAACAAACTGGTGGCACCATCCTAGAAATCCCCAAGGTGACCTCACACAGGGGTTTCATATAGATGTTGAAAAGCATAGGAGACAAAATAAAATCTTGTGCAACCAAACAGGCTGGTTTCACAAGGAAAGAACAAACCTTCCAGCATTATCTTCTGGAACTTACCTGAAGGGTGGGCATACAAGCATTGTAGATTCCCATTCCCATTCCATATAGGCAATCCAGAAGGATATAATTGCATTTTTGTTATTTATTTAATTTATATTAACTTAATATGTTATATTATGTTGCATTATAGTGGGTCCCAATATGGGACCCAAAGTGGCTTACAATACAAGAATAAGTGAATACAAGTGAATAAAGGTACCTTATTTTCCTGCGTATAAGACTACTTTTTAACCTGCAAAATCTGTGGTTAAAGTGGGGGGTCGTCTTATACGCTGGGTATAAGGATAAGGAGGATAGAGGTGCTAAAACTCTATATTTTGATTGGAAAAATGGGGGGGTCGTCTTATACGCCGGGTCATCTTATACACCGGAAAATACGGTACTAGAAATACACAACAGGCTATTATCAACCAAATTACCTCCTCACAATGGCAAGATCATTTTTCTGGCCTTTTCTCCCTGCCCTATCCTGGTATAACACAGAATCCCTGCTCTAGAATAGACATATCTTTATTCTCTTGTTACCCTCCCTGGGACCCAGTATCTATTGATGAAGTTAATGCTCTGATCAGCTCCTTGCTAATTATAAAGCACTTGGAGAAGACATGCTTCCCGGTGAATTATTTAGATCAAACCCAGATTGGTGGGCACCACCCCTTGCCTCTTTATTTACTTACATCAACCAACATGGGAAAATTCAACAGAGGTGGGCTGTGAGTATAGTAATCCCTATTCATAAAAAAGGCTCCTTGACTGATTCGAAAATTTTTAGTTTGCTGAACATCATCTCTAAGCTTTATGCAAAATACCTTTTGGGCAGATTGGAGGTATGGGCTACGGAAAATGATATCTTTGCAGAAGAACAAGCCGGGTTTAGGAAGGGCAAATCCACAATAGAGCAATGTTTTGTCCTTCACCACGTGATCCAAAAATATGCTCAAAAAGGTACCCTTGTAGACTTTATGTCTGCTTTTGATCTAATAGACCGAGATCGCCTCTGGCTAAAGATAGCTACAGCTAACATTGATAGAAGGTTCCTTCTTTTAATTCAAATGTTGCATCATAATACTTCTATTAGGGTCTGCCTTGGGGCAAATTGAATTTTATCTAATAATATTCCTACTGACAGTGTGCCAGGGCTGCCTCCTTGCCCCTTTCTTATTTAATTTTTACATAAATGATGTTGTCCAGAATTTAAAAGGATCAAAATTCTTTCCAGCATCTATCCAGAATGTCAAACTTTCAGTTTTGTTGTATGCAGATGATATTGTTTTGATTTCAGTTACTTTAATCGGGATGAGAAGACTTTTAAAGAAGCTAAAGGAATTCTGTTCAAATGAAATGTTAACAGTTAATCATTCCAAAACCAAAGTAGTGGTTTTTGGTTTAAGGAAAAAAAACTTCATCGCTGGTGCCTAGAGGCAAAACCCATAGATCAACAATCTTATTTCAATTATTTGGGTTTAAGATTTCAATCCAACTTGTCTTGGAAAACACATTTCAAAACCTATTCATTCTATAAATTCCCTTTTAAAATGTCATAGACTTCAAGGAGGACATTTGGTAGCCCCTACCATCCAGGCTTATCAAAGGAAAATTGTTCCTCAACTATTTATATGGTGCAGAGATCTGGGGGTATAACAGTGTTTCCTATTTGGAAACCATTAAGAATACTTTCTTGAGATCCCTTTTGGCAGTTCCTAGAAGTACCCCAGTTCCATTTTTGAGAGCAGAAACAGGTCAAATTGCCCTTCAAGCTAATACACACATTGCTCTTGCTTCATACTGACTGAAGCTGATGAATAAGAGTAGTACCAGACTACCAAAAAAAAAATGCTTTTTAGAACAATTACGGTACTTTCCTCCTCCCTAAGCTCTTGGGCACATACAGTTAGAACAATACTTCAAAGTTATGAGATTAATGTTAACTCATTACCAAATTTTGCCACCGGCAGAGTTAAACAACTGATTTAAGGAAAATCTCATCCTGTCTCCAAATGGGCTGATTTACTTACGCTCTCCAACTGTACATTCTCTTTTTGGTAACCATTATAGAAAACATCTTTTGGATTAGAGCATTATTTCACTAATCTCACTCTGGCCCCTATTAGAAAAGCATTTACAGCCTTACAGTTCCAATCTATGCCTTCAGCCTACTTGTTGGACAGATATAATAATACCCCTGTTCAATTAAGATTGTGTATATGTGAAACGGGGCAGTGGAGGATACTGAACATTATCTTTTACAATGCCCCCTTTATACAGCCCTCAGGCAAAGGTTCCTCAATCATATTTTACATTCCCTTTCTGACCGATCTCGTACCCAGCAAATCTGTATTCTTTTGGCTGGTAATGATAGCAGCTTCATTTATATACCGCTTCATATGGCGCTATGCAGTCTCTAAGCGGTTTACAACTGTAAGTGAATTGCCGCCAACAAGCTGGGTACTCATTTTAGAGACCTCAAAAGGATGCAAGCCTTAGTCGAGCCTGAGTCCTGGCTGGTATTGAACTCGCAACCTTGTGGTTTGTGGGTGAGTGGCTGCAGTAAAGGCATTTAACCCCTCCGCCACAAGGACTCTTTAATGATGTGGTTTTTTGTTTTCATGGGGATGGGGATGTCTGGAACAGATCCCCCATGAAAACAAAGGGGCAACTGTGAAAGCTGAAATAAGAGAAGTGGCAAAAAAAACAAGACTCCAGGAACAGATGATATACCAATAGAACTGTTACAATCCACACTGACAGAACTCTAGTGCTAACCAACATATGTCAACAGATATGGAAAACAAAACGATGGCCAACAGATTGGAAAAGATCAATATACATCCCCATCCACAAAAAAGGAGACACAAGAGATTGCAGCAACTATAGAACCATAGCACTAATCTCCCATGCAAGCAAAATCATGCTCAAAATACTGCAACATAGACTCCAACAACAACAACAAATTCCAAAAACCATGGAGAGATAAATCCCAGAGGTCCAAGCAGGGTTCAGGAAAGGAAGAGGCACCAAGGATCACATTGCAAATATACAATGGCTAATGAAGTGTAACAGGGAGTTCCAAAAGAAAATCAGCATGTGCTTTATAGACTATAGCAAAGCCTTTGACTGCATAGATCATGAAAGGCTATGGAACGCCCTTAAAGACATGGGAGTGCCAACACATCTGATAGTCCTAATGAGGAATCTGTACTCAGGACAAGAGGCTATTGTCAGAACAGAATATGGAAAAACAGAATGGTTCCCAATTGGCAAAGGAGTCAGACAAGGCTGCATCCTATCACCCTACCTATTCAACTTCTATGCAGAACATATTGTAAGGAAAGCAGGCTTGGACATGGAAGAGGGAGGAGTGAAAATAAAAAAAAAGAAATATCAACAATCTGAGATATGCTGAGGACACAATAATACTAGCAGAAAATCTCACAGACCTTGAACACCTATTAAAGAAGATCAAAGAGGAAAGTACAAAGGCATGCTTCCTGTTGAACATAAAGAAAACAAAAATAATGACCACAGAGAACTTAACATTCAAACTAGACAATGAAGAAATAGAAATAGTAAAAGAGTTCTCATAACTGGGATCAAACATTGATCAGAACAGGGACTGCAGCCAAGAGTGGTAGAAGATTAAAAATGGGGAGGGCGTTTATGAAAGAACTAGAAAAGATCCCAGAATGCAAGGACGTACAACTCAGCACAAAAGTTAGAATCATACAAGTCATCGTATTCCCTGTTACCATGTATGGATGTGAGAGCTGAACAGTCAAGAAAGAAGATAGGAGGAAAATCAACACATTTGAGATGTGTTGCTGGAAAAGAGTTCTGAGGATCCAGCCAAAATGACAGACAAATGGGTCCTAGAACAGATCAAGCCAGAGATAACCCTAGAAGCCAAGATGACAATACTTAGACGGTCGTACTTTGGACCCATCATGAGAAAGCATGAATTGCTGGAAAAGACATTAATGTTAGGAAAGGTGGAGGGAAATAGAAGGATAGGAAGGCCACATGCTAGATGGATGGACAGGACGAATGTGAGTTTGCAGGAGCAGTAGAGGACAGGGGGGCCTGGAGATGTCTCATCCATAGGGTCGCCATGGGTCAAGATTGACATGAAGGCAGTTAACAACAACAACAACAAATTCCAAAAACCAAAATGTTTTTCGTGGGTGGCTGAGACAGTGATACTTTTGCTGATAGTCCAATGTACGCACACTTTGTTTCATGCATAGAATGTTCATTCTATTCATTCTGTGCATGAAACATTCTGCATATGAAACAAAGTAAATTTCTGACTCATATTCAGACTGTAGCCCACTAAGGATCTAGGATAAGACCACAGGCTGAAAATGAGTCAGCAATGTGATGCAGCAGATAAGAAAGCCAATGTAATTCTGCATCATACATAGTGTTTAGATTGAGGGAAGTAATGGTACCACTCTATTCTGCTTTGGTCAGACCTCACCTGGAATATTGTGTCCAGTTCTGGGCACAATATTTGAAGAATGATGTGGATAACCTGGAGCATGTCTAGAGAAGGATGACCAAAATGATGAAAGGTCTGGAAACCAGGTCCTATGAGGAGTGGCTTAGGGACCTGGGTATGTTTAGCTTGGAGAAGAGAAGTTTAAGAGGTAACATGATAGTCAGTTTAAATATTTGAAGGGATATCATAATGAGCAAGGAACAACCTTGTTTCTGCTGCTCCAGAGATTAGGACACGGAGCAATTGATTCAAGCTACAAACAAAGGATTCCTCCTAAACATTAGGAGGCACTTCCTGACAATAAGAGCTATTGGACAGTGGAACACATTCCCTTGGAGAGTGGTGGAGTCTCCTTCTTTGGAGGTCTTTAAACAGAGACTGGGTGGCCATCTGTCAGGGATGCTTTGATTTTGAGTTCCTGCATGGCAGGGGGTTGGACTGGATGGCCCTTGTGGTCTTTTCCAGTTCTGTGATTCTACGAATTAAAAAAGTATTCAATAAAATTACCTTCAGGCTATGTGTATGAGGTATATACGAAACATAAATAAATTGTGTATTTAGATTAGTGGCCCACCTCCAAGATATCTCATTTTGTATTTATATGCAAATACAGGTATTCCAACATGCAAAACAGACAAACCAACAAAAATCCCACCCATCCCCTTCAGAATCCAAAACACCTCTGCTTCAAGTATTTCAGTTAAGGGACACTCAAGAGATTATTGCATGGCTTAAATAATACTCCCTACCAAATTTAATTCGAATTTGCACTGCAGCTGTGCTTTATCGCACAGCTTTTGCAACAGAATCCAACTTTAGACTAGATCCCCGCTCCAATGCACATCCGAAAACGCACTCCAGTGGCCATCTTTCCAAGTCGGTACCTTCCAACATGGAAAAATGGCCACCAGAGCACATTTCCCAATTCACATTGGAGAGAAGGTGCAGCTGAATGGCTTTTGGGGTGGGGGGGAAAGCCATGCAATAAGACCTGGCTCCAGCCTGAATTGGGCTCTAATTCGAAAGAGGTAAGCCAGATCTGGGAGGAGGTGCAATAATCTCCTCAACCTGTACAGCTAAAGCACTTTAGCATTTTGACTATAATTCCTGAATAGTAATAAAAATGCCTATGTGGTAAATGGTGAAAATCCATTTCTAAAATGTTGTATGACAAGTGATGGGAGGGAGGAAGGGGAGGGAGTGAAAAAAGCCTGTGACATTTTAAGAAGACAAATCCACAGTGGTGTCACTTGGTGGATGTGAACTGCACTGTCTGACTTCATTACAAATTTCATGCCAATGCCCCAGACCCTCTTGTGCTCCACCAGGGAGTGGACAGAGAAAAAGCCTCTCCCCTTGCAGCATGCACTCATCACCTGAATTATGCACCGTGTGAGGGGCACCACCTATCTGTCTTCCCCGAGAGAACAGGACCCAGAACAATGGACTGAAGCTACAGGAAAAGAGTTTCCACCTCAACATTAGGAAGAACTTCCTGACAGTAAGGGCTGTTCGACAGTGGAACACACTCCCTCAGAAAGTAGTGGATTCTCCTTCCTTGGAGGTCTTTAAGCAGAGGCTGGATGGCCATCTGTTGGGGATGCTTTGATTTGGATTTCCTGCATGGCAGGGGGTTGGACTGGATGGCCCGTGCGGTCTCTTCCAACTCTATGATTCTATGATTCTATGATTCTATGATTCCCACCCTGAATTTTCAAGGAGCGTCACCAGTCCCCTCTCCTTCCCCTTCCCCCATGGGTGGGACCAGGAACCTCCTGCTTGGCTTAAGCTGCCTCATGCACCCCAGCTTAGTGGGTAGAAGGGCCACATCCACCATCACCGGGCCACCACTACGTCCAGGGGGCACGACACCAGTCACCACTGCTGGCGTCCTGTCGGATATGGGCTTGCTGCTTCTTTCTGGCTCACCCCACCTCTATGGCCCCTCAACATGAAGTCCCACTCCTCGTTTACCAGTGCTGCAGGTGCTCTGTATGAGCTCAGAGGCACTGCAAGCTGAGTATGGTACCAGACCCCGGAGGAGTAGAGGAACAGAGCAGGGAAAGAGGGAGGGGAGGACTCACTATGGCCACAGCTGCTCTCCCCCTGCCTCCAGCAGCAACCTTCAGGCAAGAGGTCCGACCCAGCTGAAGGAGTGGGGCAAGAAATGAATGGCAGTGCCAGGTCCAGCCCGGTCTCCAGCCAACCAGCCAGCCAGCCAAGTGGCACTCCTCCTCTGCCCCTGCTGTAACCTGAAGCTGACTGCTGCTCTAGCCTGCACACACATACATAGCCCTTCATCTGCTGGCTGAGCCCCATTGTCCCCTCCACTCACCAAGCTCCATCCAGGCTTCTATCATAACAGCATGCACCCCCGCCCCAGTTAAAAAACTGGGTGCTCCCACAGGCTCCCACCTTCCCCCATTACCTGTCTGCAGAAACACCACTACCCCCCAAGGGACTGACACCATGAGTTACATACTGGGTGACACCAGCACCAGTGACACCACTGTGGATGCAATTCCTGAATAAGCAAATACAAGCAAAACAAACAAGCAAACAAAAACCTAGACACTTGCAAGACTTTCAGAGACTTATTCCCTTCTGGAGCTTAATCCCTGAAATAAGTATAATATTCATTGCAGCATGAATTTCAATCCTCTATAGTTAAAATTTCACACACGCCCATGTTAAAATGTAACACAGCTCCGAAAGACAATTACATTTCCAAGATGTCTCTGAACTATTTGACTAAACCTGCAATAGTCCAGCAAAGATGCAAAAAAAGAAAAGAAAAAAGAATACAGTACAGTGGGCCCTCAACATTCGCTCGGGTTAGGGGTACCAGGCCTCTGTGAAAGTGGAAAAACTGCAAATAAAAAACCCCTAGGTCTCTAGGAATATATAGGTCCTCCAACACAACATCTGCCAGAGGTTGGCCATAAAATCACACTGGAGGACCTATAAAAGCCTAGAGAAGTATTTTCTCTAGGAATCTCTAGGTCATCCAGTGCAGAAAAGCATTATAGGACCTAGAGATTTCTAGAGAGGACATATTAACCAAATCCTCAAATAGTCAAATCCACAAAAGTGAAAGCCGCAAATGTGGAGGGCCGACTGTACTTGATAGAATTTTTCTTTTCCTGTCATTAAGATAGTATACTTTGGTTCACATTTACAAATAGAATTCAGTCCTTCCATATATGCAGAGTATAGAAAAGTACAATCCAATAAAAAAAATTAAGCATATATTAATTTTCCATTCAGGTTTAACAAAGCAATTCTAACCCCCTTCTTTGAGGCCTGTGATGTTACAGAATATGAGATATCTAACACTTCCAGCTTCATTCCAACATGTGAAAGGGATCTAGGAGTCCCAGTAGACCACAACTTGAAAATGAGTCAACAGTGCAATGCTGCAGCTCAAAAAGCCAGTGCGGTTCTAGACTGCATCAATAGAAGCATAGTGTCTAGAATCGATCAAGGGAAATAATAGTGCCACTCTATTCCGCTTTGGTCAGGCCTCACCTGGAATACTGTGTCCAATTCTGGACACCACAATATAAGAAGGATGTTGAGAAGCTGGAATGCATCCAGAGGAGGGTGATCAAAAAGGTGAAGGGTCTGGAAACCATGCCCTATGAAGAGAGACTTGAGGAGTTAGGTGTGTTTAGACTGGAAAAGAGAAGGTTAAGAGGCAATATAATAGCCCTGTTTAAATATCTGAAGGAGTGAGCAAGATTGTTTTCTGCTGCTCTAGAGAACAGGACACAGAACAATGGATTCAAACTAGAGGAAAAGAGATTCCACCTCAACATGAGGAAGAACTTCTTGACAGTAAGAGCTGTTCTACAGTAGCCATCTTTCGGGGGTGCTTTGATTCTGTGTTCCTGCATGGCAGGGGGCTTGGATTGGATGACCCTTGTAGTATCTTCCAACTCTATGATTCTAAGAAAGAGAAGAATGTTGTTTCTACTCCCTTTTTTCTTACCTGTCAGTTTTTCCTTTTTCTTTAAAACTAATTCCCTCCTACTGAAACCAAATGGGAAGAAATTTATCTATACCATCTGTAGGGGTGATGTATTGCCAGCTATTGTGGGAGCACAGGCAGAAGTCAAAAGAGCTGTGGTCCTTTTGAATCAACAATGTCTCCAAGATCACAGTCCCCCAACGCTCCACTCCAGATGTTAAAGTAAAAGCTGTAGATTTTCTGTGGAAGTTGGGGGCCTGATGTGAGATATACTTTGCTAAGATTGGATCTACAACATGGAACATCATGCCAAAGACCAGAGAACTATAGCAACTTATAAATGTGCTTTTTGTTTGTGCTTAATTTTTCCTGAGGTGTTCATTTTTCTGAACTATGCACTTCCACTGTGCCTTTCTAGACTGGATTCTGAAAAGCCTGAGATTCTGTAAAGTTGTTTAAAATGTTGAACTATTTAGATATGTTTTGATGTGATAAATCTTACACATGAGTTCTCTAAGATTAAGATGATTAAGATTATTAAGACTGAGAGCAGTGTCACCACATGCTGATATAGCTAAGGATCCTAGAAATTTCTTAAGTCTCTCTTGGCACCCAAAATTATGCAATGTTTTCAGAGAGAGACTGAAATGGTACAAGGTAAAAAGAGAAGCTATACCCCAAATCATTACAGGTGGAGTCTCCCTTATCCCAAATGCTTAGGACAAGAACTATTTTAGATTTCAGATATTTATTTATTTATTTATTTATTTATTTGAATTTTGGAATATCTGTATTTGCAAGTACATTCAAAATGGGATATTTTGGATATGGGACCCAAGTCTAAACACAAAATTAGTTTGTTTCATATACATCTTATACACATAGCCTGATAGTAATCTTATAGAATATTTTAAATAATTTTGTGCATGAAACAAAGTTTGTGTACACTGGACCATCAGAAAGATGTTATTATCCCAGACACCCATGAAAAAAAATTTGGATTTTGGAGGATTTTGGAATTCCAGATAGAATCATAGAGTGGAAGAGACCACAAGGGCCATCCAGTCCAATCCCCCATCTGCCATGGAGGAACTCACAAAGCACCCCCGACAGATGGCCATCCAGCCTTTGTTTGAAAACCTCAAAGAAGGAGACTCCACCATTCTCTGTTGGGAGTGTGTTCCAATGTTGAACAGCTCTTACTGTCAGGATATTCTTTCTAATATTTAGGTAGAATCTCACTTCCTCTAGTTTGAATCCATTGCTCTGGGTCCTATTCTCTGAAGCAGTAGAAAACAAGCTTGCATCATCTTCACTATGACATCCTTCCAAATATTTAAAGATAAGGGAAACTCAATCTGCACCAAAGACAGAAATTAATTAAAGAGTTACAAGAGTGGAAGTAACTGTTACCCTGCTGGAAAGGGTGAAGGAGAGAGACATTTGCTGTTCAAATACCAGGACATTTGGCGATAACATGTAACCTGATAGAACAAATGCAAGTGTCAAAGTCAAGGAGTTGAGTGAAAGCTGTCTAGAGAGGCAATGAGCACACAGATAAGTTAAAACTAATGTTCAAAATGTGTGGCTGTTGGAGGCCAACCACTAGACGGAACTACCCAATATAGGAGTGCTTAAAAATTAAACCCAGTATGTGAACATATACATACACACTCACACACATGTATACACACATACGTGTTCTTGTTATGTGCCTTCAAGTTATTTTTGATTGATGGCGACCCTAAGGTGGTGAACCTATCACAGGGTTTTCTCGGCTAGACTTGTTCAGAGAAAGTTTGTTTTTGCCTTCCTACAGCTCCTGGTACTCATTGATGGTCTCCCGTCTAAGTACTAACCAGGGCTGACCCTGCTTAGCTTCTGAAATCAGACAGGATCTGGTGTTTTTAAGATTTATTCTTGGGTGCTTTCAAGTCATTTCCGACATATGGTGACCCTAAGGTGGTGAACCTATCCTGGGCTTTTCTTGGCAAGTTCCTTCAAGGGGGTTTGCCCTTGCCATCCCCTGTGGCTGAGAAAGTGTGACTTCCCAAAAGGTCACCCAAGTGGGTTCTATGCCCCTCCAAAAAAAGGAGCCCTGGTAGTGTGGTGGTTAAATGCCTATACTGCAGCCACTCCCTCACAAACCACAAGGAAGCCAGTGTGACTTTGAAAGCTTGCAACATGTAGTTGTGCATTTTGGTTGGCCCAATAAAGGTATCACTGTTTAGATGTTATTAGACCACACGGTTGTGAGCGGTCTTGTAGCATATGAGGAAGTAGACAGAAGTCTATGAAAGCTCATGCTGCCAACTTCTTTCTTCCAGTGAGTCTCAAAGGTACTACAAGATCTCTCTATGTACCAATTCTACAGACTTAACACGGCTATATCATTGAATTCTACCACAAGTTTGAGAGTTCAATCCCAGCCAAGCGGCTCCAGGGTTGATTCAGCCTGGCATCCTTCTGTAGGTGCTCAAATGAGTACCCAGCTTGTTGGGGGCAATTAGGTGACACACTGTAAACTGCTTTGTTGTTGTTTGTTGTTAACTGCCCTTGAGCCGATCTCATGGTGAATATATGGATGAGACATCTCCAAGACCCTCTGTCCTCCACTGCTCTGCTTAATTCCTGCAACCCCTTAATAACCGTGATGTCCTTCTTAATAGAGTCCATTCATCTGGCAGCATGTGGCCTTCCTCTCTTCCTACTTCCCTCCACCTTT
>CM034708.1:104255509-104266132 GCA_020142125.1 Phrynosoma platyrhinos
ATGAATTTGCACTTCATTCAGCTAAATTTGGTGCTTTCCATAGTGGTAAAAGATACAGCCGTCTGTAGAATTAATACGTATAGAGATTTTGTAGCACCTTTGAGTTTAACTTGAAAAAAAGAAAAAAAAGAGGTTTGTAGCATGAGCTTTCATAGATTTTAGTCTACTTCAGATGCTTATGTTGTATATGTATACTAGACTTTATGTGTTTTATTGTAAAAACTCAATAAAAATTTAATTAGAAAAATGGTATAAAAGTTGAAACATAGTAGATGAAAAAGAAATGCAACCCTCAATGGGTCTGGTTTGCATAATTATTTGCATAACTACACAATAGGCAGAGGTTCTTCGATAAAACGGATTATCTAAATCTATTTGTTTGGCTTCAGGTCTGGCTATGTGACAGAGATAGCTTTCGTAGCCTTAGTGCAGGGGTAGGCAACCTTTCCCCTTTAAGGGCCGAGGGACTTCAGCTCCCAGAAGCCTCAGCCATGTTGGCCAATAGTCCCATGTTGGCCAATAGCTCCTGGGATTCTGGGCGCTGAAGTCCCTTGGCCCTTAAAGGGGAAAGGTTGCCTACCCCTGCCTTAGTGGATGACCTATGCAGGGAACTGGACGGGGGAGTGTGTCCTTGTTGGTTGTGCTCTCAGCAGCTTTCAATACCATCAGTCACGGTAACCCTCTTGTCGCCTCTCTGGGATAGGGCTTGGGGGCACGGTCTTACAGTGACTCCAGTCCTTGGAGGGGTTGGATCCAGAAGGTTGTGCTCAGGGATGCCTATTTGACACAATGGCCACTAGCCTGTGGTGTCCCTTGCTGCTTAGTTCTGTTCCTCATGCTGTTCAGTATCTACATGAAATTGCTGGGAGAGGTCATCTGGAGATTTGGGGTTCAATGTCATCAGTATGCTGTTGACACCCAACTCTATCTTTCCTTTCCATTTGACTTCTAGGAAGCTGTTTCTGTACTAAATGTCAGTACTGGACTGGATGAGGGTGAATGAATTGAAATGCCATCCACACAAGACAGAGGTGGCCCTGGTCAGTCAGAAGGCAGATCAGGGAATAGGGATTCAGCCTGTGTTGGATGGGGTTACAATCCCCCTGAAATCTCAGGCTCAGCTTGGTTTTCCTCCTGGATTCGGATCTGAGCCTGGATGTCCAGGTTCGGCTGTGGCCAGGAATGCATTTGTAGTTAAAATTAATGTGCCAGCTGTTCCCGTTCCTTGAAAAATTGGATCTGGCTACAGTGACACATGCCTTGACTCCATTCCATTTGGACTACTGTAATGTGCTCTATCTGGGGCCGCCCTTGGAAACTGTTCAGAAACTTTAGCGAGTCCAAAATGCTGTAGTCAGGCTGTTGACTAGGGCTGGCTACAGGGATCATGTGACTCCCCTGCTGAAATTGCTGAACTGGCTACCAGTCTGTTTCCAGGCAGAATTAAGGGTGCTGTTTTTGACTTTTAAAGCCCTAAACAGCTTGAGTCCAGACTGAAGGACTATATCTCCCTATACAAGACAGCTCAAGTGCTAAGATTAGCTGGGGAGGGCATTCTCTCAGTCCTACCACCTTTGTAGGCATGGTTGGTGAGGTCTCAGGAGAGAGCCTTCTCGGTGGCTGCTCCCAGACTGTGGAACTCCCTTCCGTGGGAGGTCAGGTAGGCCCCCTCCCTGCTTTCTTTCCGCTAGCAGCTGAAGACATTTTTATTTAGGTAGGGTTTTGGTGGATGAATTTTACTAGCATAAAATATTAGTATATACTAGTGTAGTATGGTGTGCTGTCTTAATGCTTTGATGGTTTTTTATTGTTTTTAACTATGCTGTTTTAAACTTAGGTTCTAATATTTAATATTTAAATTAATAGTAATATTTAATTATTTTTAACTATTCTAATCAATGTTTGGGGTTTGTGGTTTGCAACTCATGGCAACCCTAAAGTGAACCTATCACAGAGTTTTCTTGGCAAGTTTCTTCAGAGAGCATTTGCCATTGCTATCCTCTGAGGCTGAGAGATCGTGACTTGCCCAAGGTTTCCCAGTGGGTTTTCATGAATGCGTGGGGATTTGAACCCTGTTCTCCAGAATCATAGTCCAACCTATCTTTTTTAAATTATTGTAAGCTGCCTCAAATCCCATTATGAGAGACAGGAGGGATATCAATCCCTTAAATAAATAAATAGGCAATTAGTTGCCTAGATATGAGAAAGTGGGATATGGTACCTTATCCAAGATCTGATAAATTTCAGATTAGACTACAAATAGCATGAAGCTGTATTTGAAATCTTTGCAGACAGTTCGAAGTAGGGATCACCAGTAGAGTATCATATTCCACTGGTACATGAATATAGGATTGTGCTTCTTAGACAACTAATAATTTTGAAAAAGCAGCAACAGGTATAATATCCCTTGACATGAGGGGTTAGAACTTCAGCTATCTTATTTGTTGTGCAAGGACCCAGAAAACTAAAAAGCAACTCGCTAGTACTACCTTGTGTTACAGTATAGCTACAACGTTCTTTCCCATAGAATATTATGTTCAAAATGTTTTAATAACTAGAAATGGGGTAAACAGGAAATGCAATTGTCCATCAGATTTAATAAATGTAACTGTATTGTGTTTTTCTCACTGTAGAAGTACACTGTTTCTAACCTCCTCCTCTCATAGGAACTGCATTCCCTGAGTTAAGCAGGGAAGCAAGGATGATTTGGCACTTCAATTGTACTTATGGGGGACTTCTGTATTGGGGGACTCTTGGGGCAGCTACTGAGTAGCAGTTGCCTGGAATGAAGAATTAGGAAGTGGAAAGCAGTGTGAAATCTAAATTAGCAGTATTCTAACTTTCTAAATCAGCCCAAATCCTATTGTTAACTCTAATTAGAAAGGACCAATTGAATCATTTGGATGTACTTATGTACTCACCATTCAGTAGTAGAATTAATAGGGCTACTCTAGTTTGGACTAAGCAACAGGATCCAAACCATTGTGTGCTAATTAGATAGTACTGTAGTCAAATATTGTAACTTTCACATTTAGGAAGATTAGTGGTTGTTATTTAAAGTGAGGGGTTTTTGGTATCTCTTTTCACAATAGAAAAAATTCTAGTCTTTTCTGGTGCTGCCACAATTATTCTGTATATAGAAAAAGATATAAAGAAAAATATATAAATGAGACAGTTTGAAACCTACTGTTAGTACAGTTGGCAAATACCAGGTACTTAGGAAAGTGGTGCTTTTATCACAAATGAACACCAAGTTTGTGACTGTAGTGAGTGATATTAATGCATGCAGAAAGTTTGTGTCAACCCCCCTGCTTAACCATCATGTATGTAGACATTAAGTTCAACGGCAACAAAAAAGTGGATGGTGGCTATATTTAAATAACTTTTTTCCCCCTTTAGGACCTACCACGATCAAGAAATGAACATTCCCCTCCAGGATCCCATGAAACATTTGTACTGGATTACATAGGCTTCCTATTCCATCAAATGCCAGCATGTACAGGCCAGGAGAGAAGGTGAAATGCCAGATGCGTATGCAAGGTTCCAATGTAAGAAGTGTTGAAGTTGCTAGAGGGAGAGCAGGATATGGGTTTACTCTTTCTGGTCAAGCTCCCTGTATTCTTAGCTGTGTTCTAAAAGGAAGTCCTGCTGATTATGTGGGACTCAAAGCAGGAGATAAAATATTTGCAATAAATGACATCAACGTGAAGAAGGCATCCCATGAAGATGTGGTGAAGTTAATTGGCAAATGCTCTGGGGTTTTACACATGGTCATTGCTGAAGGGCTTGGCCACATGGACTCTTGCTCAAGTGATGAAGAAGTTGGGTTTTATGATGGAAAGGGTTGGCTTAAACCAAAGCTTGATTCAAAAGGAATGGGTATTAACAGAGCAGAGAAAGTTGTTGAGGAAATGCAGTCTGGTGGGATTTTCAACATGATCTTTGAAAATTCTAACACTTGTGCTGGTAATATACAGACCTCACCCAGGAAGCAAATGCCAATGAATGAAATAGCTGTAGGTAAATCAGAAACACTACTTGAACATGTAAATAATAACTCTAGTGATTTCTATAATGAGGAACTACCCAAAGCCTTGAATGATGATCCACATTTTAGAATTGGATTGGAAAACCAGGAGTATTTTGGATTAGATGCAAGCATATTAAATGTGGCCATGGTTGTGGGCTACCTAGGATCAATTGAACTTCCTTATTCAAGTTCAAATCTGGAGTATGACAGTTTGCAAGCTATTCGTGGATGTATGCGACGTCTTCGGGCAGAACAAAAAATTCATTCCTTGGTAGTGATGAAGATTATGCATGACTGTATTCAACTCTGCAATAACAAATCTGGTGTGATTGCAGAGTATCCTGCAGAGAAGCTAGCATTTAGTGCTATATGCCCTGATGATAAAAGATTTTTTGGGCTCGTTACTATGCAAACTATTGATGATACAAGTTTGGCGCAGGAAGATGAAACTGTTTTGAGGACATCATGTCATGTATTTATGGTGGATCCAGAACTATTTCAACATAAAATTCACCAGGGCATTGCACGGCGTTTTAGATTGGAATGCACAGCAGATCCAGATACAAATGGTTGTCTAGAATTTCCAGTGTCATCATTACCGGTTCTTCAGTTTGTCTCTGTATTGTACAGGGATATGGGAGAATTCATAGAGGGAGTGCGAGCAAGAGCCTTTCTGGATGGAGATGCAGATGTTCATCAGAATAACAGTATGAGTAGTAATAGTGACAGTGGTATTGGAAATTTTAACCAAGAAGAGAAAAGCAATAGAGTTTTGGTGGTTGATCTAGGAACTAGCTCAAATAAATATGTTCCTACCACTATACAGGACAATCCAGTAGGCAGAGGTCAGGCTGTTTCATCCTGGAATGTTGATCATGAACAAGAAGGAAACTCTGCATTAGAAACAATGTTACAGAATAAATCTCAACATCTAAGTAAATTCCTAGCTCCTTCAGCTCGCGTTGAAGTTCCATTAGTTTCTTCCAAAAACTCAGTTACACCATGCAAGAAGAATTCTGTGGATGCTTCCAATCAAAGATGGTTACCAGTTCATGTATTAAAAGATTGGCAACATGGATGTGTAAGTGACCAAGAGTCATACACAGATTCTACAGATGGTTGGTCGAGTGTTAATTGTGGAACTCTTCCCCCTCCAATGAGTAAGATTCCTGCTGACAGATACAGAGTTAATGGCAGCTTTGGTCAACCTCATCTAATATCCCAAAAGAATCAAATGTCTAAAAAAGCATTTCATGTGCAAAACATGTTTGAATCTCACTGTGGTGGCAAAAAAGTCAGAGAAGATAAAAAGGTAAGAATGTTTATATATTTGTTAGAGAATATGTTGAGATTTAAAAAAAAAACTATATTAAGCTATACATCGAGACTGAAAAATGTGTAATACCTGTATAACAAAACGGGCAAGTTTTTCATATTTCCAGATCATTTCATTGGGCAAGATGTTACAAGAAGCAGATGAGGAACACTGAGAGAAAATTGTCAGTGATCAAGTGATTGTATTTATTTGTCCAGAATCTTAAGGTGAAATGGAGGGAAGAATTGTAGGCATTTCAGTTAGTTCAGTGGTGGGCAGAGGAAGCAGGACCATTTTTCACCTCTGTGTCATCCGAGGGGCCATGTTGATGTGCCAACATGACAGAAACTGATGTCCCATACTTCCAGTTTCATTTTTAACCAATTTGTAAGGGGCCTGGCCCTTAGAGTTATGGAAGTTATGGGGGCTACACTGCTATGTTTTGCAATATTTTACAGTCTTTTTGAAAGGTTTGGTGTGAAAAATAGCTGCAGTTATTTACAGATGGTGGCACAGAAGGCTTCAGAGGGGCTCAGGGACACAAAATGATACCCAAATTTCCCCATCTCTTCACTAAAGGTTGATATGATGGTCTGCATCTTGAGCTCCCCTAAGCATTTTTAAAAGATGAAAGTGTCTGAAAATTTTTCTGGCCCCTCTCATTTTGGTTCAGCATTGTTCTTAACAAGCTCTTAGTTGGGGTAGTTGAGTGTATTACTTGATTCATAATTGAACTATGACAGTTTGGGGTCACAACAACACTTTTAGAGTATGAACAGTGTGCTCCTGTATGCTCCTGGAGAACAGAAGTCCCAGCAAACTGGAGGAGGGCAAATGTTGTCTCCAGCTTCAAAAAGAAGAAAAAGAGGATCCAAACAATTCCCATCTAGTTAGCCTGACATCAATACCAGAAAAGATTCTAGACTGAGCTGTTGGCAATAATCTCTGAGAACTCCTGTAGAACAGGAGAAGCCCCAGCAAACTGGAGGAGGGCAAACATTGTCCCCATCTTCAAAAAGGGGAAAAAAGAGGATCCCAACAATTATTGCCCAGTTAGTCTGACATCAATACCAGGAAATATTCTAGAGCAGCTCATTAAGCAGAGAGTCTGTGAACATATAGAAGAGAATGCCATAATCACAAAAAGTCAACGTGAATTTCTCAAAAACAAGTCTAATCTTATCTCTTTTTTTGATAAAATTACCAGCTTGGCAGATGAAGGGAATGCTGTGTATATAGCCTATATTGATTTCAATAAGGACTTTGACAGGGTGTCCCACAATAGTCTTACAAACAAGCTAGTAAAGGCAGTCTGGACAGTGCTACTGTTGGGTGAATTTGTAATTGATTGACTAGCTGAACCCAAAGGGTGCTCACCGATGACTCCTCTGCATCCTGGAGAGAAGTGACCAGTGCGGTACCACAGGGTTCTGTCCTGGGGCCAGTGCTATTCAACATCCTTATCAATTAGTTGGAATTCAGGGGTAGGCAACCTTTCCCCTTTAAGGGCTAAGGGACTTCAGCTCCCAGAAGCCTCAGCCATGTTGACCAATAGTCCCATGTTGGCCAATAGGTCCTGGGATTCTGGGAGCTGAAGTCCCTCGGCCCTTAAAGGGGAAAGGTTGCCTACCCCTGAGTTGGATGAAGGAATAGAGGGCATGCTTATCAAATTTGCAGATGGCACAAAATTAAGAGGAGTAGCTAATATCCTAGAGGACAGAATGAAAATTCAAAATGATCTTAATAAATTAGAATGTTGGGCCAAAACTAACACAGTGAACTTCAAAAGAGAGAAATGTAAGGTATTCCAATAGGCAGAAGAAATGAAATGCACAGATATAGAATGAGGAACACCTATCTTAACAACAGTACATGTGTAAAGGGTCTAGGAGTTTTAGAACACCACAAGTTGAATATAGTCAACAGTGTGATGCGGCAGCTGAAAAAAAGCCAATGTGATTCTAGGCTGCATCAATAGAATTATAGTTTCTATAACAAGGGAAATCATATCACCACCGTATTCTGCTTTGGTCAGGCTTCACCTGGACTAACTGTCTCCAGTTCTGTGCACCCCAATTCAAAAAGGATGTTGACAAGCTGGAGTGTGTTGAGAGGAGAGCAACTAAAATGGTAAAGGTCTGTAAACCATGCCCTGTGAGGAGCAACTTAGGGAGCTGGGTATGTTTAGCCTGGAGAAGAGAAGGAGCCCTAGTGGCACAGTGTTAAATGCCTGTACTGCAGCCACTCACTCACAAACCACAAGGTTGTGAGTTCAGTACCAGCCAGGGGCTCCAGTTGACTCACCCTGACATCCTTCTGTTGGTCACTAAAATGAGTACACAGCTTGTTGGGGCAATTAGCTTACACTTTGTAAATCTCTTAGTATATCAGTAAGCAGTATATAAATGTACTTGCTATTGCTAAGAGGTGACATGATAGCCCTGTTTAAATATTTGAAGGGATGTCATATTGAAGAGCAATATGGAGTAAGCTTGTTTTCTGCAGCTGCAGAGAATAGGATCTGACGTAATGGATTCAAACTACAGGAGAAGAGATTCCCCCTCAACATTAGGAAGATCTTCCTGACCATATCAAAGTCCCAAGCCATTTAGGGCTTTTAATGTCATTACCTTGAATTGCACCTTGAATTTCAGACGGGAAACCTATTGGTAGCCAGCACAGTTTCTTTAAAACCAGTATTATGTGGGTTTAATATAATGTAGTTTCAGTAGTTTCTGAGTTGTCTTCAAGGACAGCCCCACATAGAGTAATATAATTGGGAATTTACCATGTCATGGATTGCTGTGGCTAAGCTATCCCTGACTAGGAGAGGCTGTAGCTAGGAGACCAGCCTGAGTTGGCCCCAAGCACTCCAAGACACAGAATCCACCTGCATTTCCAGTGACAAAGATGCATCTAAGAATATGCCTAAACTATGCATTTGCTCATTTAGGGGGAATACAACTCCATCCAGGGCAGGTAGCTTGCCCAGATTGTGGATCTGAGGACTACAAATCTACAGAACCTCTATCTTAACAGTATTCAGCTTCAGTTTATTGGCCTTCATCTAGCCCGTTATAGCTGTTCCAGCAATCTCACAACCCCAGCTGACTCCAATTACAAGGAGTAGAGCTGGGTGTCATCAGCATACTCAAGGCAGCCTAGAAAAGAAGTATTTATAGTTAAACATTAAAATCACACTGATAGTTATCACAGAGACAAACTTCTAGGGAATAATCATGTTAATCTGCTGCAGCAGAATCAGCAATTTGGTAGCACCTTACAGAATAATAAATATAACATAACCTATACTTCCCAGGCCAGAGTCCTTTTAGGTTGATGAATACTTTTAAAGATATAAATGTGTTGTGTTTTTTTTGGGGGGGGGATAGCAATTCATAATAAAAGCCATGTGAAATGCAAATATGTTGACTGATATTTTAAAATGCTAAGACAACATGCCATGCAGGCTTCCTGAGGGGTGAAGTTCCATAGAAAGGATGCCACAAAAATGCTCTACACTATGTAGCTATCAGTCTGACTTCAAGTAGCATTGGAAGTTGGAGTAGTGTTTCATTTGCAGACTGGGGCTACCGGCGAGGTTCATGTGAGGAAGGAGGCATTCTAGACACAGGCTGTTGAAAGCCAAGTTAAATCATGCCTAAAATCTAAAATGGTACCAAGTACAGCTGTTTTGATCACACTAATGAGTGTTTGAAGCTACTTCCAGACAGTAACAATCCTGACACATTACCCAGGCATATATGATAATGATCAGGTCCATATAATTGAGAAGAGAGTTCAACGAGCAAACTAAGATCTTCCTGAAATATAACACTTACCAAGGCATCTAAAAGCAGCATCAGGCCAAGGAGCAGCAGTCAGTCTCTGATGGCATGCTCCCCAGGTAAAAGAAAAAGCGTGGCCAAAGCCGACTGGAACTCCTAGTCATAGCATTTGGGCCAAATTTCATTTTATTCACTCACAAGCAATTATGTTTCTTACCCAAGAGTATTTTTTTCAAGAGCCACTCCCACAGTTGTGTAAGACTACAATGTAATTACTAATTCCAAGTTGAATAGATACTTTAAAACAATGAGATTTCATGTAAGTGTTGAATATTCAACACTTGCTTCATGGATGTACTCTGGTTGGGAGTAGCCATTGGATTTAGGCCTGAGTCTCCTGGAGTCAGATGTACAGAGGGTATACTGTGTAATGCAAATGTGAAATAGATGTGTATTATACCATAGAAGTTTATATAAATAAAGGGAGAATGATAACCAACAAACCAACCATCCAGCCATCATACATGAATGCACAGCTATCCAGCCATAAAGATGTAACATGAAGATGGGCAACATGTGCCCACATGCATATGTGCAGTACTAGATTAGCAGAAATGCCATGCAAAGCAAGTGTATGAACAGAGCAAAACACACTAAGCCAGAGCATAGTATGTATAATACAGCAGTGCAATGTACACACAGAGAGACTGAAGACAATGGCACATACACATAAAGGGAGTGATGTAAGCCAACAGAACAATACCAGACGCAAAATGTATATTACATAGCAAATAATGACTGTGCCGTGTTATCTCTACATGCTGTGCCCACAGGATGGACCACTCAGATGCCTCATAACTGCCAGGCAGGATTGCCATCACTGTCACATCAGGTGGCAAATCATCCAGCCACTCAAGGTCAGGGAGTTGCCATGGTTAGTTGTGTTGTGCAGCATAGGACAGGCCATTATGATCCCAACTGCTGTCCAAGGCTCTATATACAGCCTGCTGACTGTTTAGTGAAGATTCAAGAATCAAAGCTTCAGCTCCCCAATAACATGATTGATTAATGAGCAAGTAACCCTGTGAGCAATCTCAGCAAGTCTCCTAGCCCTCCTGTGTAGAGTGAGCATTTGACAGTAGTGGCTATCCCAATTAGCTGGAACAGAAAGAGAACACTAATGTCACATGTGACAGCAATGGAGCAATCACTAGACCCACACCTTCACGCATATACAGACATTGCAAACTCATCTAATAGCCAGCCCAGTCCCTCAGGCAACATGGCAATCTCAGCCACAACAGCTAAACGATATGAGCATCATCATGCTCCCAGGATATAGTGCACAGATACTGGTTACTAGGCCTGGGCACTGATCATGAACTGTGTATTCAGGCTATGGAAACCCTTCTGACATGTATAGATGGAGCAATAATAGAAATGTGGTTGTAGTCCACAGTCCCTGCTACATTCAGAATGCCAGCAATGGA
>CM034708.1:104266232-104277158 GCA_020142125.1 Phrynosoma platyrhinos
AAATGTAACTCTGCTACACTGATCTACTGATTTTCCAGAATCTTCACTTACCCTTTAGCTTGTTCCATTGAGAAGTGTCTACCAACTCTCTGCATTCCTTGGGAGACAGCTTCAGGGGAGCTGCTATTGGAGGCAGGCAAGTCTACCTCTGCCAACTCAGATGCGGCTTCCTAAATCTGAACCCAACCCATTTTGCAGTTCAGTGAGTTGGAGCAGAGTTTTGGAAACAGACTGCATAATTAGCTGGGACGTGGAAAAGTTGTGATAGACATTATAGAGGGATGGGTGTGCATGAAAACAGGACGGCTATTTTCAGCAGCTATCAGTTGTTCCTTAGAACACGTAGTTCAGTCCTCAAGAGATTAATTCATAGCAACCCAATATTAGAGTTATTCTAAATGCCTTAATTTAAAAATAGAACAAAGCCTACAATTTAAAATGTTACATTAAATAGTATAGCACTAAACAAAATTCCAGCTGTTGCTAATTTTACTTTATAAAGAGCTTTATTTTAAAAGGGACAGTCTTCAAAAAGGAAGTGAATGGAGTTTTGGAAAACTGAAGACATTGTAACTATCCAAGAGAAGAAATGGATAGTATTGTGCACCTTTGTTAATATTGCTCTTGCATCTCAAGTGACTTAGAACATCAGCCATTTATAATAAAAAAAAATGCACGTATGTGTATATTTGAAGAATTTATGTATTGCCTGCCAGGGCCTCCAAGATGATGTATAAAAAGCAATAATTATTTTGAATGCCCTGTAATAAAAAATATTGTAATTAATTTCATTTTCTTTTTTTTTAAATATCTGTGCTCAGTTTTCTTTCCAAGAAGAAAATGAAAGTAGCAAGCAATAACAAAAAGTACAATTTGTTGTTTGTTGTTGTGTGCCTTCAAGTCATTTCTGACTTGTGGCAACCCTATAACAATGTTTTCTTGGCAAATTTCTTCTGAGGGGTTTGGCATTGCTGTCCTCTGAGGCTGAGAGTGTGCAATTTGCCTAAGCTACCCACTGGGCTTTCATAGCTTATACTATAAAAACAACAAACTAAAAAAACATGAAGAATTATCCAAAAATAATTGTATACAATGCAGTGCTAGTGAACATAATTTCAACTAAATACTGACAGGAACAATTAAGAAATTAAACTTATATGCAGATCATATTGTAAGGAAAGCAGGCTTGGACATGGAAGAGGGAGGAATGAAAATAGGAGGAAGAAATATCAACAATCTGAGATATGCAAATGATACCATAGTACTAGCAGAAAACCTCACAGACCTGAAACAACTACTAAGGAAGATCCAAGAAGAAAGTGCAAAGACAGGCTTAATGCTGAACATAAAGAAAACAAAAATAATGACTGCAGAGAACTTACACACATTCAAACTAGACAATGAGGAAATAGAAATAGTAAAAGAGTTCTCACAACTGGGATCAAACATTGATTGGAACGGGGACTGCAGCCAGGAAATCAGGAGAAGATTGAGAATGGGGAAGGCAGCTATGAAAGAACTAGAAAAGATCCTAAAATGTAAAGACATACAACTCAGCACACAAGTCAGAATCATACAAGCCCTATTGTATTCCCTATTACCATGTATGGATGTGAAAGCTAGACAGTTAAGAAAGAGGATAGGAAGAAAATCAATGCATTTGAGAGAATGTGGTTCTGGAGAAGAGTGCTGAGGATCCCATGGACAGCTGGAAGGACAAACAAATGGGTCCTAGAGCAGATCAAGCCGGAAACCTCCCTGGAAGCCAAGATGACAAGACATAGACTGTCGTACTTTGGACACATCATGAGTGGACATGAATCGTTGGAAAAGACAATAATGTTCAGAAAGGTGGAGGGAAGTAGAAAGAGAGGAAAGTCACATGCTAGATGGATGGACTTTATTAAAGAGACCACAAATATAAGTTTGCAGGAGCTAAGCAGAGCAGTAGAGGACAGAGGGGCCTGGAGATGTCTCATCCATAGGGTCACCATGGGTCGAGATCGACACGAAGGCAGTTAACAACAACAGATACTTTGATATAGTTTGGTACCAATCAGCACAACAATACAAATCTGCTAGAGCCTTAAGATCCACAGGAGAGGACTTTATTTTAGTCCCACTGTCGTCACAGGCTTATTTGGTGAGGACAAGAAGAGAGCCTTCTCAATAGCTGCTCCCACCCTCTGGAATTCCTTTCCTTCGAAGGCTAGGATATCCACGTCCCTGCTCTCCTTTTGCTTGCAGGCAAAGATCTTTTTGTAACCAAACAAAACAGGAGGCTTACACTGTAACTAATCCAAAATGGGATTTAAAAAACCTGGTAGGTATACTATAAATCACTAAGTACCACTGTAAATGAATCCAATACTTTTAATATCTATGCCACTGTTGCTTCAGTTATTTCCTACTGATACCAGTGACAGCAATATCTTTTATACTTATGCTACCATTGCTTCAATTACTTGCTACCTGCTATCACTCTTGAGTTACTACAACTGAAAAACCAACTCAGCAAAATCTTCTCCAAGCAGATTTCTTGTGATTCATCAGGACATTGTTATAGTTGTCAGACTGGTCATTGAACCTGCATTATTGGGATAATCATCTTACATTACCAATTTTGGATCAAATAGAAGAATTAACCCCTGCAGCATCGTATATATGGTTTTTATCATTAGTTTTCAATTTGTTGCATTTATTGGTTACTGGATATTTATATATATAATAAGATATGTCTCAGTTTTGTTGTATTCATTTATAGTGGTACTTAGTGATTTATAGTATACCTACTGGTTTTTTCCCTCCCATTAAAGATCTTTTTGTTTAAGCAAACTTTTAATGTGTAATTGCTCCCAGGGAGGCTTCTTATGGGAGGGGTGTTTAATGGGATGTTTTTAAATTGTCTTTACATTTTTATTGTTAAATTTTAGTTGATTCATATTTTTTTTAACTGCTTTGGCTCCCACACTGGGAGAAAGACAACATATACCTGAAATTAATTAATGAATTAATGAGAATAAACAATGCATGCCTTCTGTCCCATCATCCAAGTCATTTATAAAGAAGTTGAATAATACCAGGTCTAGAACAGAACCCCAAGGCACCCCAGTAGTCATCTCTGTCCTATGCTCAGCAAGTGACTGAGGAATCAAGTGGTTGGAGTGCAAGGACTGTTGGATAGTTAATCCAGTCCAGGTCAGTCAGAGGTTATTCAGCAAGATGAAGCGAGAGACAAGAGGATAGTCTTCATCCAGGCCAGAAGTCACTACAGCAACTCAGTAGTCCAGATAAACAAAGCCAGCAAAGAATAAAATAGAGTCATCAATCATACCAAGGTCAAAAAAGTTTGCCAGTTCTGAGAGTGGGGAACATAGGTGAGTTTGAAATTGTATCTTGCAAAAAATAAAAATCAACACGCTTGTCTGTAATTTACCCTCTGGGCCACCAGGAGGTATTCAGGGTTGTGATGGTTCATGACAACTTCAGTCCACAGCAGTGAGATCAAATGCATATTTGTCTAGCTTGACATATAGCTGGTGTTCCCACAGTCATTGGGGAATGACTGTGTGGGCATTGTGAGCTGCCTGGTTTGGAAAATATATCAAAAAGCCACTCAGCTAAATGATGACAAACTGATCAAGGTAGTCTCAGAAAATGTCCTTCATAAAGCATGGGAAGACAGCAAGGGAATTACATAGCCCAGATGTCATAGTGTCCTAATGATCTGGAATACCATCTTCCCTTCATCATCAGCTCAGATCTGGACTAAATGATAGGCTCCACTGAGGAGCAAAAGAGACAGCCGCGAAGGGGCAGCATCAAGCTCCCCCAGCTGATGCAGGATTGGGGCCGCAGCAACCACACGCCATGGCCCCACTCCACTGTTTTGCTGACACAACGGCAAAATGCTGGGTTTTCTGTCACCATGGCAGCTTTTTGGCACTCTTGTGGCATCCAAACACCATGCCGCCAGAGCGCTGAAAAGCTGCCCCGTGTGGGTAGATGGGCAGCTTCCAAGCGGCTTGGGGGCATGTGTCATCTAAACAACACGTCCTCAAGCCACTGCCACAAAGGGGGCATCTGTTTCAGTGTACCAGCACCATCATTATACCAGCACCATCAGGCCTGAAATAAGAAAAAGAGCCCTCCCTCCATTCCATCTGATGTCATCTGGGTGAGAGACATTAGGCCCAGCACCATCAGGCCTGGAATAAGAAGGATGGGTGGGATTTGGGATTTTTATGTTCTGTTTAGATTGTATTAATATATCTGTATGGAAATTTGAATGTTGTAAGCCGCCCTGATTGCTCTGCAGAGGGGTGAGATATAAATAAATTTTATTATTATTATTATTATTGTAGGTTTTAGCATGACATAGCCACTCCAACCAGTTCCAGGTCAATGGCATGGGGTACTGGTTTCATATGGTGATCTGGTTGAAGGTTCTGTAATTGTTACACAGATGAAGTTGTCCATATTTTTTCCCTCACACAAAGAACACAGGCCCCAGCTGGAGGGGTCAAGTTTCAGATGAAGCTACAGTGCAGTTCCCCCCGCCCCAGGATGCCCCACAGAGTGGTGAGTTCTGGCTCTGATAGGGGATAGAGGCAATCTGCCAGAATGGGGCCCCCAGTGACTAGATTGATTTCACAGCCATATGTTCAGTGTGGGGTGAACCAATCAGCCTCCCTTTTACCAAAGACATCTGCAAAGGCCTGATATTTGGTTGGAAATGTGACAGGAGGTTCTGCTGGTTCCGAGTCTTGAACAGCATGAAACTCATCCTGGCCAACAATGTTCCTGACAAAATTCAGATGCAAAGAGCACTTCCTTTCCGCCCCGCACTCTCAGAACATTTGGGAAGAAGTTATTAGAACACCATAAAACCAGACTTACCACAACTTCCCAAAAATTGTTTACGGTCACAGCTCCCAAGTTATGGAACAGCCTGCCGGAGGAAATCCGTCTTATTACTACTCTAGAAGCCTTCAAGAAGGCACTTAAGACGGAGCTCTTCCATTGGGCCTATCCATCTGATCTTCCAGATTTTTAGACTCCGACAATGATTGGCTATTTTATTTTATTTTATTTTATCCTATTTTATTTTGTGTTCATTTATTTTATTATATTGAATTCTATTCTCTTAATCTATTATTATTGCTCTGATTGTTATTATTTTATTGTTTATATTTTGTACATTGTATTAATTTTATTGTGTAATCCCACCTCGGTCCGTCATAGGGAGAGGCGGAAATTATTATTATTATTATTATTATTATTATTATTATTATTATTATTATTATTATTATTATTATTATTATTATTCCTGCCTGGACCAAGAGATATGGATTATGCTGGGTGAGCCATGGCATCCCCAGGACCAAGGGAAAGTGAAGTACTGTTGTTAAATAGAACTGGACCTGCTCAGTATAGCCCTGGATCTCAAGTGTCAAAAGAGCAGTTTAATGGGTCACAGGTCTAGAGCTCAGTAGACAACCATCAATAGTCTCCACAGGATGGAGGCCATGCAAATGTTATATAGGAATGTGGGCTTTTTTGGCAAAGTCAAAATCCATTAAGTTGTTGGATGTCCCCGTGTCTATCATAGCTCCCACCTGTGAGGCCTTTTCCTTGGTATCCTATAAAGTAGTAGCTGCCAGGTGGGGGTCTTGAAAGGGCTCATCTGTTGTCTGTGGTTAAATCAGATTTTGCCATCCCAGGCCAAGGAGTTTGTTTAGGCCTAGGATGACCCATTTCCTGGTGCCGTGGGGTGTCCCCTTTTTGCAGGACAGTTCCTGGCAAAATGGCCAGAAGTGCTGCAGAAGAGGCCTGCCTGCCTCCAACACTCTCTTCCTATGGAAGCCAAGGTCAAGCCCCACTCAACTACATGGGCTCCACTATTGTGTTGGGCACCAGTGGTGCTGATCTTATAAATGAGGATGCAGGGACAGTGAAGGGAGGTGCAGCCCTGGACTCTGGTATTTGACAAGCCTGGCAGCAGATTTCCAGCTGCCCATCAATCCACAAGCATTGCTCAGTCAACTGCAGGGATGCAGGGCCATCTCATTCATGACATTATCAGCCAAATTGTCTTCAGTACAACATCATTCTCAGTACTGCATCATTCCAGGCCAAGTCCTGAGCCAGCAGCCAAAAATCAGTAGTATAAGTGGCAATAGATCCTTTCTCTGGCTGTACTGATGAATGCATCAGCTGGCAATTTTGATTTGGATGGTGTCCTCAGAAAATCAGCAAGGTTTGTCAGGAGGGGTTTGACTGCTTACTGGTCCAGCTCCCCATTTTGCAGCTGGACCAGTAAGCAGGCTGATCATGAATACCACTTTTAGCTAGTCAATAGGAAAGTCTTTAGGAATGAGCTGAAGACAGCTGCCAATGAGCCAAAAGGGCCGGGAACTGCTGAGGAACTATCAAATTTCTCTGGAGGAAACACAGGGCACTTGCATTGAGGAGGTTGTAGTAGAGGTGGTGCCTGCAGATTAGCCACAGCTGTGGTGAGTTGATTGACTTGCTTATCCAGAATCTTGTTCTGTTGGAGCAGTGCCTCCCTGCTGCCAGCATTGGGTTGCTTGCAGTCTGCCTATGCTCCAGTCAGCAAGTGACATAGGAATCAGGTGATTGGGATGCAACAGCTGTTGAGCTTGGCACTCACGGTGGGCCTGGTGGCGCAATGATTAAATGCCTGTACTGCAGCCACTCACTCTCAGTTGCAAAGTTGTGAGTTCAATACCAGCCAGGGGCTCAAGCTCAACTTAGGCTTGCATCCTTCTGAGGTTACTAAAATGAATACCCAGTTTGTTGGGGACAATTAGCTTATGCTTTGTAAACTGCTTAGGGAGTGCTTAAGTGCACTGATAAGCAATATAGAAATGCACTTGCTATTGTTATTGTTATTGAATCCAGTCCAGGTCAGTCACAGGTTATTGAGCAAAATTAAGGAAGAAACAAGGTGGTCATCAGCTGATCCAAAAGGTTTTAAAGTAATTCAGTAATCTAGATAAAGCCAGCAAGGAGTAAAATAGAGTCATCAATTGTAGCCAATTGTAGTCCAAGGTCAAGAAAATACTTAACACCAAAGACAGAGTGGTTGCAAGCAACAAGGACACAAGGGAGCTGCTGGGGGATTTATAGGCAGCTGTGTCAAGATACCAGATGCTTAATGAGTCAGCATTTCCTATTTAACAGCCTCTGGGATCATAGTCAATCACCAACCATTTAAAAATCCAGTGATCTCGAGCTATCTGATGTGCAGGACTGGCAATTCCTCCTTACCCACCCAGTGTCTAAGGCAGGGGTAGGCAACCTTTCCCCTTTAAGGGCTGAAGGACTTCAGCTCCCAGAAGCCTCAGCCATGTTGGCCAATAGTCCCATGTTGGCCAATAGCTCCTGGGATTCTGGGAGCTGAAGTCCCTTGGCCCTTAAAGGGGAAAGGTTGCCTACCCCTGGTCTAAGGGATATATATCCTATAGGTCCATTGGCAACAACTGTTTCTTTTCAAGTAACTCATCAGAGACCAGCAGCTGATGGTTCATGAGCTGGCACTGGTCCATGAACCATCAGAAAGTGGCATTTGTCTTGCCCACACTTTATCAGCTATTCTGCAAGAATATTTTGGGTTACCTTGTCAAAAGTCTGACTGAGTTGCTAGGATAATCTTTTTATAATTGCTTTCGCTGAAGTCCATCACAACTGCCTGTGGCTTCTCCTAGGGTGGAAGGACAGTCCTCCACATCCCAGTCTAGTGATTGTCTTCACTCCATCTAGACATCAGATTAAGCTTCTGGTATGTTTGTTTCAGCAGCTGTGCAAGTTTTCTTTTTCTCCTGCTTATTTTCATCAGCCACTCTAAGACTGTGGAATAACCAGCTGGAAGAGATCCGACACCTAGACCAGCTGTTGGAATATAAAACACATTGGAAGACCTATCTCTTCCAGCAGGCCTACCCAGGCAATTTTAATCATGAATTGTAAACATGAATTTTATATTTAGTCATTGTTTTATGTATTTTAACATAAATATTGGGTAGAGATGCATTTTTAATATGTGTATTTTATGTAACCATTGTGTTTTTAACTATGCTGTAACCCGCCTCGAGCCACGAGGAGAGGTGGGTAAGAAATAAAAATTATTTATTTATTGCAAAGAACTCTATAGTTCCCTTTGCTCTACCACCATCTTCTCTTCCCCTTTGCACCTTTTGGAGGTTCTCTCTCTTCTTTGGTGCTGGGAATGATCAGAGGAAAGAAGCAGCCCAGGCATGTTGGGAAATTCTGTGTCCTTAAAAATTGTGCTCTTTCAGGTGTTATTTTTTTGTTAGTATAGAAATATAAGCTATTCTGTTTACATTATTACAAATATTCCAATAAAATAATTCCCACATAAAGTTTTCCATGTGTTTGAATATAATATTCACACCAAATGTGCTAAACCAATATTATTTAGAGCACAGAGTATTTTTCTGGAAAATTCTCCAGTTTTACTTTTCCCAAAAAACCCATATCAGTAACTTCCAAGCTTTGAGAAAATGTAAGCATTAATTAAGGAATTGAGTTGCTGTTGCATGGTTGCCTGACAAGCAACAACTGTCGAAATTCTGTCTTCAGTGCAACCATGAACAGTACATGAGCCTTCTCCTGTTTTCAGTCTGGCAACCCTAGGGAAAAGGCTTTTTTTTTTCCTGAATAAATATACATACACATTGTTTATGTAGCTGACATTGGGTGGACAGTTCAGACATGTTTATATTGGTACTCAAAAGTATTTTCCTTTTTTAAAAATTGCCACTGTAGTGTCTGGCTAGACAAATACATCCAGTTTTTTAACAGTCTGCTTTGTTAAAGTGAGTTATAGTTTACTGAAAATTGGATTGGTGCAAGAGAAAAGCCATGAGAGGTTGATTTAAAGAAATAACCTCAATATTCTGGTGGGTATTATTAACACTTTCTATCATATCCTGGGCTTAGCTACAGAAGGAGAAAATCTGATTCCTCCTCCAAATCTGGTACAATCAGGACACACAATGCATGGCATTTCCCCAAAATCTGGTGGGATCAGGATGCACAATATACAGCCCTATCTGCACCAAATTCAGTGCATACCCCCCTTAATCTAGGTTTTTAAAACTCATATTTTTTCTAGTGTTTGCTGCAGTGTAGATTTGCATTGGATTGGGAGTTGGGAGGCAGGACAGATCACTGCAAGAGAGCCACCACCATTTCCTCTACCAGCTTTTGCTGCTGCTGCCTTTCCCCCATCAGTTCCCAGAATCAGGAAAGATCTCTGCCTAACAGTCACCGCTATTTACCAATGTCAGGCCAGTTCCCGACACAGGAACAATGCCGAGGAGGGAAAAACCCAGTTCTGCACCCAGAATGACATTTACAGAAAGGGTTTTCCTTCATTGATGCTGCTGCTGGCTCCACAATCTGAGGTTACAACAAGGTGCCAGGCACCTAAGTGGAAACAAATTTTCTTTAAATGTTCTGGGCGTGGAACTGGTCCAGACATTGGTAAGATATTAGCAGTGCTTGCCAGGCAGAGATCTGACCTGGCTATGGGAGATGACTGAAGAAAGCAGCAGTGACAGGCCCCAGCAACATCCACATGTGTAAACAACTACTGAGGATAAAAGAGTGGGTGACTCCAGAGAGGGTGTGGGGCAGAACAGATTTGGAGTCCATTCTGACTTTCCCCCTAAATGTAGATGGCATCTGAACTTACGTGGTAGAATTGCCCACTTATGAGTTCCCAGTAGATAAAACTGGCAATCCACCATCACATTTTTAACCAAGATCGCAAACAGTTTATACTACTACTAGAGCAGTGGTTCTCAGACCTCTTATCCTTGTGACCCCCTTTATATCTACATGCAAACATCGCGCACACCTCAACTCGATGTAGTACATGAATAAAAAAATTGGTTAGTGTACATATTTTGTTCACACATTCATGTGTATTCATATTTTAATAATGCATAAGGAATTATGCATTGTTCAAATGAGAGCAGTTTTATTTAAATAAATTCAGTACTTTAACACATGCACACATTTTAGACATTTAAATACATAACACATATAGATTTTATACATACTGTCTTTCATACAACCACATTCACATACACCAATGCTCACAGATATGTACATTCAATCATGCTCTTTCTTTCACTCATGCACATAGTTATTGCCCTTTGACAGTCACATAGAAACATTCTCTTATATATATTTGAGTATAGACAAGTGCATATGTGAGTATGTAGAAAAGATTAAGTGTATGTATGTGAGGCTGAAAGAAATTCCTCTGAGAAAATGGATCAGAGAATTAGTGTGAACAAACCCCTGTGAGAGTGAGCATGTGAAAGAAAAAGAAAACTGGTTTAAACAACAACAAAAAATTGGTTTAAACCAAAGACCTTGTTTTTTCTGCTTTTTAAGACCACCACCCCCAACCTTAAAAGCTGTTCCGTAGATACCCTGCACTGCAGTGCAATAATTTGTAAGCATTTTTTACAAGCAAATACTTAGTTCCCCCCCCCCCCTTTAATGATGATGAGGGCCACCACTTTTTGATTGTTGATTATACAGTGGTCCCTCCACATCCACTGGGGTTAGGGGTGAAGGACCTCTGTGAATGTGGAAGAACTGCAAATAATAAAAAAAAAACACTATTCTTTTTACCTAAGAGAACTCTCTAGGAATCTCCAGTTCTTCCAGTACAACTCTGTAGTCAGCATCAGCCAGAGGCTGATCACAGAATCATGCGGGAGGACCTACAAATGCCTAGAGAAGTGTTTTCTATAGGAACGTTTAGGTTCTCCAGCACAACTCTATAGTCAACATGAAGTTATAGGCTTTCATGGACGGCATCCATAGTTTTTTGTGGTTTTTTTGGGCTGTGTGGCCATGTTC
>CM034708.1:104298101-104390474 GCA_020142125.1 Phrynosoma platyrhinos
CCAAACTGTATCGGATCCACTGCCATGCCTACACCCCACCATATAGAAAAGGAAAACAGCAAGCCATTGCACAGAGGAAATTGAGATATGTTACTGTAAGATGATGCTTGCAAAGCAATGTGTGGGTGCATATGAGAGAAAGAGTGGGTGTGTGTGGAACTGAATGCTCTAACAGAAAATAACAGCCTTGGTTAGGGACCATAGTCCCTATCTGGCACCAGCTGTCACTTCTGGGTGGTGTTTCTGACCGAGAAAATGCCAAAGCACACTTTTTGAGCCCACATTGTCCTTTTCAACCAGCAAGCCATTGCACAATGCCTAAAATAACCCTTCAAATGAGTGTCCCCACCACAGCTATTGTCTCTTTACTGGGACATAAAATGCAGCATAGCATAATAATCCAGTTTATACATGAAACCAGAGTTTATACAAGAATAAGTGCAGGCATCATCTTTTGATCTTTCAAAATAAATAACTTGTGATGTTGTTGTAATGATAATAATATCTTCACAGCAATGTAGAAGAGATTGAAACTCAGCATCAACTACTTGCTGGAGTTATAATGGCTGCTGTTTACATACCCGTCCTGCACCAACCTGGGACCCGCTACCAGTGCATGCTCCTTACCTTGCAGCACTATTACTGGTACTAAGAATCCCCCTGTCACCATGTCAGATATGGAAACAGGGCTCCTGGAAGCACCCACATGGCCAGGTGTCCTGTTTCTACGTCAGATGTGGTGACAGAGGGCTCCTCAGTACCAGTGGTGTAACTGGGGGGATGCCAGGATAGTGGGACCACACCAGGTGACACCCTAAGAAGGGGTGACACCACTGCTCCTCAAACAACTGCCTTTGGGCAGAAATGGCCTGTGGTATTTGCCTGTGTCCTTTAAAATGCTGAAGAGATGATGTCAGTGGGGTAGGGCTGAAGGGGAGGAGAAAGGAGAGGCTCCAGTTTTTAAATTTTAAATTTTTAAATGTGTATAAAACATTTATTAAAAAACTGCACATTTTACCAAATTTTCACTTCAACCACATGAAACAATGTAGGTGTAGGTGGGGTGCAGACAGGTGGCTCTGGGCCGCCCCAGAAAGCGGCGGATCAAGTCGCAGCTACCCCACACGGCATCCCCAATCCTCCCTTTGCCGCCCTGAAGAGCGGCAAAATGCTGCTCCTTTTAGGGGTGGCAAAAGGCCGCCCTAAGAGCCGGCACGCAGCTCTTCTTAGCCCTTTCCGGTGAAGCGCGTCAGAACGCTGCGCCGGGAGGGCATCAGGACAGCATTGGCGTGGGTTGGGGCTGCCAGTGTGCAGCTGCCCCAATCCATCTCTGCTTCCAAGCTGGCCCTTTGGGCTGGTCTGCAGAGGCCCGTAAGTGCATTTAGGCAGTGCACATGATATTGTAATTTTAAAGGTGTAATTTCAGTTTTGCTAGCTGTTTAGGTCACCACTGTTACTATCTACATTCAGTAATATGCAGAAATTACTATTAATAAGTAACATTACCCAAAGCAAATGTTCCTAAGGATTCTGTATGGTGTGATATGGGAGGAGGTCAATGGGGGGCTGACACCAAACCTAGTGATGCCACTGCTCAGTACTAGCGACAGCATGGCAAAGTAAGGAGTGTGGAGGGGCCGTGTAAACAGCCTTCTTCTTTCCTTGTTTTCAGACTAGTTGTGTCCTGGAGAGCCTTTTGCATGCACCAGAAAAACAGAAACCTGTAAATGTTCTCTCCTATTTCTTGGGAGCCTCTATGGCATAGCAGCTGGGCATTGGGTTCCCTGGGGCTGCTGGAACATCCATCAAATCAACTCCACAAGTGCACATAAAGTGCCTTTATTGACTGTCCTTCAAATTCAGAATGCTCTTCCCTGGCAGACGTGCCCAAGCTGAAATCTGTATAATCTTCCAGAGGTAATGTAGGATGCTTAGGATACACCATCCCAAGCTGGCTTTTAGTAGTAAAGTACTGGAAGGAGATGGTAAAATAATTTCATAACTCTTACCTTCCGTGAACTCTTGAGACAAAGAAAACAGGTTCGGAGACCAGCGAAAAATAAATTCTGCTTACAAAGCCAAATCTCCCTCTTGGGATACAAATGCAAAACAACGTTTACTTTGTTTCATTTAATTTCCAGCCGTCTTTTCTCCTGACATGGAACCAAAGACAGAGAGCAACATAATGTTTTTAACAGTAGAAGTAAAACGCTAAAGGTAAAAGGTTAAAAACAATATAATAAGCTATACTATTAAAACACTACGAGTTAATGAATAAAATGATAATGATAATGATAATAGAAATACTTCACAAACATCCCATTCAACACGGCTTCTACACACCTTGCTAATCATTTAAATTAAAATGATTTAATTTAAAAGATGTTTAAATTAAAATTAAAAATTTTTATTAAATTTTAATTAATTTTAAATTTAAAGCTTTAAATTAAAAGATGTTTTTCCCTGCCAGCAGGACAACAGCAGAGGAGCCAACCAAGACTCCTATAGAAGAAAATTTCGGAGTCTGGGAGCAGCAACCAAACAGGACTTCTCTTGTATCTTCACCAAATGGGCCTATGATAGTGCTGGGTCAGAGAAAGCCCTTCCCTTGGGATTTTAAGATTTGGTCAGGCTCATAAAGGGAGATGCAGTCTTTTCAGAGACTCTGGACCCAGGCTTTACAGGGCTTTGGAATATTACCAGCACTTTGGATTATGCCCAGCAATGAACCATTTGCCACTGAAGCTGTTTGAACAGGGAATTGATATGTTTCCTACAAACATTGAGAAGCTGTAAATAAGGTTTGGAAGACAAGTCTGTTTTGGGAAAAACTCAGTGATTATGTATGTTTGGTTCCTGATGCTGACTATGCTGATAAATAAAAAGTAAATTCTAAATTTGAAACAGAGAAAAGCATTTTTGGAATTGTATTCAAAAGTAGTTTAGCAATAAGGAAGCAACATGTAAGCAGTAACAATGTTTAGAATTGCAGTTCTCTTTTCTTGCTTTCCTTTTTATTTATAGTGCCATCTTCCATGCAGTCCATCCAAAATATGGGAAAGAAATGTGTTGGTATTTTGTCCTAAAATAATAACTGACAAGACTTTCTAAAATCTGTTTTCTAAACATTTCTGAGCCATATACCATATAAGATTTTATAAATGTACATCATTTCAAATAAGTGTTTTTGTGTGTATAGGTAATGTTACGAATTTAAAATCTTACTTCCTCTCTTTTTTTTTCAGTTTGCACTTAATTGCTGATTATCTTTCCTTTTTTTTTTTTTTTCAGTCTGCAGCTGTTTCTGATGGAGGTAAGCTAAAGTTTCTAGGAGCATTGCTGTATTTGCTGTTCCTTAACTAGCTGCTGTGGCAGTGTGTGAAAAAGTTAGCAGTGCAATTGCATGTCCGTGTTGTTATGTACCATCAAGTCAATTCTAACTTATGACAACCCTATCACAGAGTTTCCTTGGCAAGATTTATGCAGAAGAGGTTTGCCATTGCCTTCCTCTGGAGGCTGAGAGTATGTGATTTGTCCAAGGTCACTCAGGGGTTTTCAGGGCTGACCCCTGATCTCCCAGAGTCGAGTACTCAGACCACTGTACCATGCTGACTCTTGCAAATCCATATATTAAACCTTATAAATAAATCAGCCCTTTATAAAAGCCTAATGCTTTTCAACATTTGCTGTCTTCCTCAGTAGCCCATACGCTTTTTAAAATGAAATCTTAATATTCTCAGAAAAAGATGAGGATGAGAGGCATTTAGCATTGTATGAGCAATCTCAGGATGTTTGATTCTGAGTGCAGGGAGTAACATCTACCTGGAATTAATTTTAGCTATTTATAATCTTTCTTTTGATGATTTACTATAGTTGTAAATTTATTGCTTACTGTAAATTGTTTATAACACTGTTATATTATGTCATCCCATTTTTATTTTATACTATAAATATAAACAAATAATTAAGAAAATAGTATACTTGCATAACATGTTTATTTCCCCAAAAAATGTTTGTCATTGACCAGAACGTTAATTGGTTCCTAAGAGAATTCTTTTGACCGCACTAGATACGATGTCCTTTTTTAATAAGAGTAATAATAAGAGTAAAGGAACCGGAGTAGACTGCTATTCTTGTCTATGGACATGCATCTATATTTATTCATTCCACTCCATTCAGTGCTTGACTCTTGATTTTATTCCATAAGGGATAAGAATTTTTGTTCTGTTCCGTGGCATAATGTAAAATGACCAAGGACCTAATCTTTTCTTTTGCTTTTTCCTTGCAAACTGTGCCAGGACATTTATTTGGTTGTTGGGTACAAGTATAGATTTGTCATAGGTACAACATGAGCAACACATTTACATAATTACAAAGACTTTGTTGAAACCGTATGTACAATATTTCACAGTACAAAACAATTTTAGGGATTTAGAAATCCCAGAAGCTGCTTTCCATTTCCGAAAGAGGATTCCTTGAACCTAAATAGATTACTGTTGAGCACAAACACACATTCCTTAGAGCTCTGTAACTACAGTTCTAACCTAAATGCCTTCTCCCAGCTGAAAAAACCAGACCAGCTTCTTGGTTTTCTGTAGTATTGGGAGAAACAGTAAAAGTGGGGCAAAGGCTGGAATGCAAGTGGAGGAAAACCCAGGACAAATCCATAGTTTATTCTGTGATTTGACAGCAAAAGTGTTTTGAGCAGTGTTGATCTTTAAAGTGTGTTTCATTTCTTTGCTGCTTGAGTGCAGCTGCTATACTTGCATTCCAGTGCAATGTGAATAATTCATGTTCCTTCAGCAACAGCAGTTAGAGGTCCTTTCTTTAAATTATTTATGTTGCATTTTATAGTGCTTTGTGTTAAGTATGTTGAGGGTATCTCTTGTTGCTAAAAGGAGAAATAAGCATTCAGCTAAAAAAAACAACCATGATTTGTTGAAGAGCCATTTAAGAAAATGCAGTAATATAGTGGAAGGTGTTATTTATGCTAGAACAATGTTCCTCGCTGTTCAAAGAACATCTACCAAGCGTACTCTAGTGTTAGGGAATTTCCAGTTTAACACTAGGAGATTGGTCCTGCTTTAACTATGGAAACAGAAGGATGGTTTTCAGTGAATGGTTTGAAGTATTTGGTTAAATGGCACCACAGTGGCTCTTACCAGCTTTATCCAGGTAATATGTTCAGTGATGCTGATGATATTTTAGAAATATAGGTATGCTTAATAGTACTGCACTGACTATTTCACTGAAAAAGAATATGGAATTTATTGTTTTGATAGTACAGTTTTAACAATTTCTTAAATATTTTCAGTATCATATTCCAGTATAAACTTGAAATTACAACACTCAGATTTTTAGTCAACACTTTAATCTTTTTATTCAGAGAGGTCAGTTTTGTGTAGCTTTGCCTGGTATTTTTATGCAAGTTCAAAATGTCAATAGGAACATGATATATATATATATATATATATATATATATATATATATATATATATATTCCCCACTCTTTGTTTTTATTTGTAACAATAGCAAAAATCTATCCTGAGATCTTTTGGCATGTGTATAAATATATAAATATCCTCTGTAGCATGATGGAGAGTGTTTGTTTTTCATTGATTATAATAATGATTATAACGTGTAAGAAGGACTTTCATGCTCTTGAATGGAAATACAAATAATATCTAAAGAATGTGTTTAGCAGGTTAGTAGCCCTGCATTTAAAATAATTTAGAGAGGGTGAGAGCTACTTATGCCCCAGTAGCATGGCCCATTAAAAGCCCAGTCCAGTCTTATTTTCTTCCTCTCCCATCTGTGCTCAAGTACAGGTATGACCACAGGCAACGAAGACATTAGGTCTGAATTATTCATCTTTCTATATTCCCATCCAATCCTTCCTGTCTGTGCCTTGTACGTTAACTATCTTCCAAGAATGGGTAATGGAGATCTAGATCGGGGGGGGGGGGTTGTTTTTGGAGACATACACACGAGTCTCATTACTCTGATCATCTGATCATTATATCTATAACAAATCTACACTTGCATCCACCAACTGAATAAATGTCACAACACACTGCCTGCATATGTGTGTGGGGGGAGTATAGATAGGTAGGTAGTAGAGGCAGAAACAAGCTCTATTAAACTGTTTTTGGATTTTCTGTACAAACATGTTCTGCCAACAAGACAAAAAGATAATTCATGAAAATATTTCTATGGTAGATAATTTAATACAGTAACCCAATATAACTGACACCTTTCAGAGGTATCTTCTCCACCCCCTATTTTTATTTAAGTATTCTGTTAAACATTTTTTATACCAAGACTGGCTCTCTAATATGCAAACCAAGAATTACCTGTGCTCATAATATCACACTATCTCCGTGCACAATGTTTTATTGCACCAGCCTGAAATTTTCTTGGTTTTGTCCATTCTCTTATTTAATTGGCTAAAAGGAAAAAAAGTTTAAGAATGCTTTACTTGTTATTGTAGGTGGACTAGATGACCTTTAAAGTAGTTTCTAATGATATCATCCAATAAACATGGTATTAGCTGCAAGTTGGACACTTGTAACATGCAATAATAGTAGCTTCAGTCGCTTGGCAACTTCAGCTGAATAGGCTTCATGTTCTTTATATTTGGATATTTATTTAAAATTTTAAGAATACATTAAAAATTACAGAAATTCAAGAAGAAGAAAATTAAAGAAAGAAAAGAAATAAGAAAAAAGTGACTTCTGATCTTCCTGTTGGTGGTTATATATGTATATGAGTCCCAGTTCTGGGAAAAGAGTGGGATACAAATAACAATAAAAATGTTATATTCTTATACTGTGTTTAGTACATCTAGTTTCATTGTTGTTTTAAACATGTTTGGCTGTCTGTCGAGCCTGAATTGGAGTCAGGCCATACATACCAAACTGAAGAGCCCACACAATAACACTAACACAATATATAATGTTAAGGAGCCACCTGGAGGACCAGTAACACAATTCAAAAAGGAAAGAATTGGGGGAACAAGGGCAGGGTGCGTGGCAAGATTCCTAGAGGTTAGGATTTTGGGGACCACCAAGGTGAAGGGACCTGTCACAAACAGAATCCTTGCCATGGTGGGGCGGAGGGGGGGAATCAACACTTCTTTTAAGATACCCTCTGCCCTCCCCACTGCAGCAGAGAATTCCGAAAGATCTGCCACCATCATTTTTCTGAGCAGTATTACCATATTGACTCATATAAAAGTTAACTCAGTGTTTTGGGTTAATTTTTGACATATTTTTTCAACTTATAGACGAGTGCATATGTTAAAATAGAATAGAGAAGCAGCATAGTAAATAAATGGGCAAATTTTATTGTGTACTGGAATTTACGTTATAATCATATACAGTTTGATAGAAACTTGTTTTTCTAATTTTTGTGTATTGCATTGTTTCTGGGATTTATTAAAAATAATTAAATTATTTCCAGAATTGTTTACAATCCTGTTGGTGGATTAATTTGTTTTTCTCTTCTGCAACAGAGCTAAATACCACTGATTTGAAGGATTGTGTCAGTGATAATAGCCTCAGCAGTAATGCTAGTCTCCCAAGTGTCCAGAGCTGTCGACGACATCGAGAAAGAAGAGTCGCAAGTTGGGCTGTTTCATTTGAGCGACTTCTGCAGGATCCAGTTGGGGTCCAATATTTTTCTGTAAGTACTGGAGAAAAGGCTAACACTATCCAGCTAAAATCAACCAGCTTAACACAATTGAACTAAAGTCCTCTTTAGTGCTGAGGAGACAGAAGGGAAAAGCTAGCTTACCTCTAGGATTTCCCTACTCACAGGAAGAACCCATGGATCACACCATGGGCTCCCACAATGGGCTGAACCCCGATGGTTAGTCTGTACCGCCCCCTTTTTTCTTGACGGACAGACCTCCTTCTGCAAGGACAGACCTTTTCCAACCAAAATGGGGCATTTGTCGGTACAAGCTGTACTGTACCATCTTTTTCTGTTCTGCCCTAAACATAAGCATACGGACGCACTGCCAGTGGCCACCAATCTCCTCCCTTATCCAGCCCATTTGACTCCCCATACAACCGGCCATACGACCAGCCACTAAACCAATGACTGGCTACCTGTACAATGATCAGTGTGCCCAATAACACATTGGCACAGCATGATCAAGGAGGCCTCTGTACATGCCCTCTTCCCTCCTTCCCCCATGACCCCCTGTTGGACTGGCCTGTTTGTTAATTTTATTATTAAATACATTGTATTGTTGACGACCTGCTATGTCATCATTTTGCTTCACGGGGTGTGCCCGTTCAGTGGTGCAGCTGACTATCCATGTACATGGGTGATCAATCCACGGATAGGTGATAAAAAAAAAAAAATTTAGGCAGCAATGGTGCTGGTGGCTTGCCAGCCCCTCTCCCTCTCTACACTGGTGTGCAGTCCACACACTAGTGCAATAGTTTGCACTTTTAAGCCTGAACCAAAGCAGCTAGGGGTTATTTTATTCCTGCATTTAGCCCTGTATTTAGAGTGTGGCTTCAGTTCATATTGCTCCTGTTTTGACCATGTGCATCACCTGAACACGTTGGTTTTAACACAAGGCGGAGCCACTTCTTTTAGCCTCTGCAATCAGCCCCTTTATTCCAATGAGAAAATAAAAACATTTCAAAATTTCTTCCATTGAAATCAAGAAACTTTAAAAGGAATCATGAATTTGGAGGGTGATTCACAGTGTTGATACAAGTATGAACCAATGAACATGGCACAGGTTGCGGCATGTACCTGATCATAGATAGAGCCTTATCGCATTGCAAACAAACAGGGCAGGCAGCGAAAGAGAAACATTTTCTGTTTCTGTCTCCTCATGATGATGAAGCAATAGCATTCTTTTCTGGTTGTAAAAGCATGGGAGAGGATCGAAAAAAGTCTCTTTTCCCAAACTGATTTTCCCAACTTGGCAAAAGGGATGCATTTATGCCCCCCACTCACACTTTTATGACCTTAAGAGAACAAAAGTGCTTTCATGTCGGTAAAGACAGAAACTGAATAGAATCATAGAGTTGGAAGGGACCACAAGGGCCATCCAGTGCAATCTGTTGCCATACAGAAATACACAAAGCACTCCCCACAGATGGCCATCCAGCCTCTGTTTAAAAACCGACAAAGAAGGAGACTCCACCACACTCCTAAAGAGCATCTTCCACTGTTGAACAGCTCTTACTGTTAGAATGTTCTTCCTGATGTTGAGGTGGAATCTCTTCTCTTGTAGTTTGAATCCATTGCTCCGGGTCCTATTCTCTGGAGCTGCAGCAAACAAGCTTTATCCATTCTCAATATGACACCCCTTCAAATATTTAAACAGGGCTATCATATCACCTCTTAACCTTCTCTTCTCCAGGCTAAACATATCCAGCTCCCTAAGTCTCTCCTCATAGGGGATGGCTTCCAGACCCTTCATCATTTTGGTCACCCTCCTCTGGACATGCTCCAGCTTGTCAACATGCTTTTTGAACTGTGGTGTCCAGAACCGGATGCAGTATTCCAGGTGAAGCCGGAAGCAGAACGGAGTGGGACTGTTACTTCCCTTGATCTATATACTGTAGTTCTATGATGCAGCCTGGAATCACATTGGCTTTTTTAGCTGCCACATCACACCATTGACCCCTAATCCTTTTCACATGCACGATTGTTAAGGCAGGTGTCCCGCATCCTATATCTATGCATTTCTTTTTTTTTTTTCTGCCTAAGTGCAGTACCTTACATTTCTCCCTGCTGAAATTCATGTCGTTAGCTTCAGCCCAGCTTTCTAATCTATTAAGGTCATTTTGAAATTTCATCCTGTCCTCTGGAGTATTAGCTGTTCCTCCTAATTTGGTGTCATCTGCAAATTTGAGAAGCATGCCCTCTATTCTTTCATCCAAGTCATTGATAAAGCATGCCCTCTATTCTTTCATCCAAGTCATTGATAAAGGGCCCAGGACAGAACCCTGTGGTACCCCACTGATCACTTCTCTCCAGGATGGAGAGGAGCCATTTACCCTTTGGGTAAACCCATCTCTTTTGCTGCTTGTGAAATACAATAAGGCTGAGAATTTGGAAGAAAAAAAAAGAAACATGTAAGGAATAATCTGTGGGCATATAAAATGAGAAAATCATGATCTTAAGACTGAAGTTATAGAAATTGAGAAAGTTGAATCAAAGGTGAAGGGTCCAGGACATTATATCGTGGAGCTTTACATGCCCAAACAGTCAGCAAGGAGAGATGTGTCAGATGTTGCAGTTTAGAGAGGGATTCGTAAAGAAAACAAGAGTGCACAGTTTGTGCTGAAAATGTGGGATATCTAAGGGAGAAAGAAGGATGGTCCAATATGATTTTCTGGAGAAGAATGAATGCAGGTCTAGTGGCATAACCAATCATTGTTTAGTACACAAATGTGACAATGGCTTCTAAGTGTAAAGAGTATACATGTATATCACTCCCAGGAGGTATGGTTCTCCCATGTGAGAAGTTCCAGTGCTAGTACTCTGTTGTGATATAAGTTTTGCCTGCTCTATACTATAATATAACTTACCATGGCAATGCACTTTTTAAATCCTGTCCTAATATTATTAGTCTTTATTTAAATATGTTGAAAAGCAGCTACCATAGTTATGCATTCGGATTATTTCTAAAACGTGCACAAGTGAAGAAATCCAGTTTGACTAGGCTAGCTGCATGATAATTGGAGATGTGAGATTGCTTGTTGTACATCTGAAGGGGCTATTGCTTAATGAAAATATGGAGCCCTGAAGTAATGCAAATTAGTATATTATTTAGAAGTAAATTTATATTTTAAAAAATATGAAAAAACAAGAGTGCAGACCTACATAACCCCCCCCCAAAAAAAAGGGGGGGGGAGAAAAGCCAAGTCTGTGTCCTGGCATCATAGAGTTTAAATTTTGAAATTGCGAGAGAAAACAGGGAAAGTGCAGAAAAAGTCAAAACTGACCACATACACACACACACACACACACACATATATATATATTTGGTCTTCAGTATTTGCTTCTAGAAATCATTTGAATTAAAGGTGAACGGAACCAGAGATCTATATCAGAGTAACCAAGAGCCCTGAAATTATTCTGCACATTATTTTTTAAAATACCTGAATCATGTCTGGAACCAACATTTCTCCAGTATCCTTCTCCTCTAGAGGAGAATTCCTTAAAGAGACTGACCAATGCAGAGGTCTCTGGGACTGCAATTATTATTTGGCAATCTTTGGGTGACAACTGATGTCTTTTGATGTAACTTTAGATTTCTTTTTCTACCTAGGAGTTTCTACGAAAGGAATTTAGTGAAGAAAATATTTTATTTTGGCAAGCCTGTGAATATTTTAACCACATTTCTGCTCATGACAAAAAAGAGGTAAGGCTATGTGGTGATGTGCTATGTATGTTGTACATGCATACATTTATGCCCAAAAATGTACAGGCAAGTTCATGTTCTTTGAACTTGCTTTTTGAGGAGGAAGATTTTCTAGATTGGGCTAGACTTCCTTCCTTCTCAATTTAAGGTTTGGCTTGAAGTGCTCAGAGTGTTAGCCAGAACTGTAAGTGTATGAGAATGAGTATATGAAATTCTGTTCACCTTAGGTGAGATTTGTATGTTCTAACCTTTTCCTGCCTACCATGCCTGTTTCCTTTAACAAACCACAAGTATATTTTCAAGGTGGAAGCTGCCTGGCTCAATGGCTATTTAACTAACACTTGCACTGGTCTGGCAGCAGAAGAGAAGCAGGCAGGAAAAGAGTTAGTCCCACCAGCTTTACCCTTATCCAGGACAAACACCAAAAAAGGAAAGAGGCTTTTCTATAAATCAGACATATGATGGGGTACACAAAGGAAAATGGACCAAGTGTATACAGGGAGGGGAAGACGTACTCTTCATGTCATTTATTGTAATCTGGTTCTTAATATTGAAGATGTGCATTGGGCACTGGAACTCACTGAGCACTGAGTTCAAGTAGCAATCAGCTTAACTCCTGGGATGCTTGTAGTGAGTGGAATACTGGTTGAATTTGTATGAAACTGTAATTGCATAGTCCCTTCTTTACAACATCTCATTCAGTGCAGAAACATCAGTGGTAGCTTACAAAATAAGCAAAATTCTGGGGTAAATAAAAAAGGGGGGAGCAGGACCAACAAACATAGTTCCACACCGCCTTCTGCATACTTGTTATGTTGTGGAGGAAGGTCTTGTAAAGATGAGGAATGTGAATGCAGTGAGGTGTGTGCCTCTTCATCCTACTCTAAAAACACCTGATCTATTACTTTCTGTGCATTCCAGTGCATTAACAGAATTCCTAAGAACATGCCCTACCTTCTGGGTCAGTTTGCTTTGGAACAAGCAAAGCTAGAAAGTATCTCTTCCACCACCACCACCCCCATTAGATACAGATACAGATTTCCCCTGAAGATACAGACTACTGTATATACTTGACTATAAGTCGACCTCATGTATAAGTTGAGGGCAGGTTTTGGGGCCAAAATTATGGATTTGGATATGACCCGTGGATAAGTTGAGGGTAAGATGTAACAAAGAATGTAAAGGATGAAGCAAAGGAAAACAATGCCAAAGTAAAAAAAATTCAGCAGGCATAACTGTTCATGCCCATCCTAAAGCCTACATGGTTAAGAGAGTAGAGGGGAGCTCAGTGCTTCTGGTTCATTTTTATTATTTAAAGCACAGTACTTACATTGACCCATGGGTAAGTTGACTAAAGGTTTTTGGGGATCAGTTTTTTTACCAAATTGAATGAGTTCTATCTGCTTTGTTGCTGCTTGATTGAATGGGAGTTGGGGAAGGGGGGTCCCATAGACTCCAGAGCTAAGGTCTCAGCAATTTGAATGAGAAGTTTGTTGGAATAAAAAGGGGGTTGCCTGCTGACAAAAGGACAGCATGGAGGGGGCCATTCTGGTTTCCCTCCCCCACTCATTACATGAAGGTATTTTTTCGTTTTTGTAACTCTCTGTCACCACTGCTGTACCAATAGTGAAAATTCTCCCACTCCAGCCACTGACTCCAGAGAAAAGCTCCCATTATCTTTGTTTCAAAGGTAAATATAAATGTTAGAAGTAGTTTTTACTAGATCCATGGCAAAGTTAATCCTCGTCCCATGTTTTCTGTTCTGTGGTCCTGCCCTTGATGTCTTCCTACCCCTATTATTTAAAATAGGAAAATTTGGTACCGTACATTTACATGTGTAGTTTGAGCTTGTATCCTCAATAATTTCTCATGTTGTCTTGTTTACACTGTGAATAATAGGATGTCTTTTGCAGCTTTCTTTCAGAGCTCGAGAGATCTTTAATAAATTTTTATGTAGCAAAGCCACAACCCCAGTTAATATTGATAGTCAGGCACAGCTGGCGGATGATGTTCTCAATGCACCACACCCAGATATGTTCAAAGATCAACAACTTCAGGTAATTTTTGAAATTAATAGTGAATGTGAACATGAGGACATTTTCAGGGAAACGCTTTTGGGTTTTTGTCAGACTTATTCTTAAAATGAGATACAAGAATTAAAGTGTTGGTTCATGGGTATGTATAGATGTGCCTAAAAACAGGTGGGTGCATTTTGTTCTGCCAATGAGTACCCTTTCCACTGCATTCACTTGTTCCCCTGTACTTGCTACTATGCTCAACCCTTTTGTCCTATTTGTCCTACAACCCCAGTTCTAGCCTAAAAATTGTGGTTTGTACCCCCAGGAGGGAAGGGAGGAGGCATCTGTAAGGCTTGGTGGGCTTTTTATGAAAACCAGAGTGGTGCCATTTCCATTTTTGAGAAAGTCCTCTTCCCCACCCATGTCTAAAAATGGATCCAGCCTCCAGAAGATCTCCCCAAGTGACCAGAGTGCAGAAGGCTTCCAGAGTGCAGTTTGCCATTTTAGGCTAATATGTTTTGTGTGTTGGAGGAAACGTGTATGTGTGTGTATGTGGTGTGTGTTAAAAAAGATAAGTGCACATGAGAGTGCCCTTCTAACGTGTTTGGGGCAGAAGAATGCCACTGACCCCCAGAGGTAGTCCACTTCTTCTTAATCAATCGGCAGATAGATAAGGGGGAAAGTGAATATATGGGCCAAACTGGGCCCAGAGGTGGATAGCAAAAATTCAATTATTTGAAAGTTGGCATTATAGAGGGCAAGGGGGGGGATGAGTTGGATCTGCACTGCAGAAATAATGCAGTTTGTCACTGCTTTAACTGCAATGGGTTGATGCTATGGAGATCTGAGATTTCTAATTTTGTGAGATATTTAGTCTTCCTTATCAGAGAACTCTGGTTCCACAACAAACTACAAAGATTCCATAGTTAGTGTCAAACTACATTATTTCTTCACTGCAGATACCATCAGTTTGTTTAATTGTTGTTGTTGTTGTTTTGTGTTTTCAAGTTCACTTTAGGATTGACTTATGACAACCCTAAGGTGAACCTGTCATGGGGTTTTCTTGGCAAGATTTATTCAGAGGAAGTTTGCCATTGCCTTCCCGTAAGGTTGAGTGCATGTGACTTGCCCAAGGTCAACCAGTGGGTTTCATGGCCGAGCAGTGAATCAAACCAAAGTCTTCACAATTATAGTCCAACAGTCAAAACACTACACCATGCTGTTCTGTGTTTGTAGGCTGCATGAAACCAGCCACAACAATATTGCTTTTCATTCTGGTGTTCTTGTCCAAATAGTTTTAACAGGGCTTCTGATTTCAGATTTATGCATTTCCTTGCAGGTGTATATATTCTTTACACAAAACTCTACTCACTCTTTCTGTCGATTTATTCTTCTTATTCAAGGTATTCCATTCTATTACTGTATTCAAGTCCTGAACTTCATTCCATCAAGTCTCAGTGATACCTGTTTTCCCATATTTGGATTTCAAGTTTGTTGTTTTATAGGTATCACAGGCCATAGGTGTTGCATTTGTGTTCTTGTCTGTGCAGTCTTCCAGACATACTTTTTGTTGTTAATTGCTGTCAGGTCGACTTTGACCTATGGCACCCTATGAATGAGAGATCTCCAACTCACCATATCGTCAACAGCCCTGCTCAGATCTTGCAAACTCAGGGCCATGGTTTCCTTGATTGAGTCTGTCCATCTCAAATTAGGCCTTCTTTTTTTCATACTGCATTCTCCCATACTAAGCATTACTGTCTCTTCTAGTGAGTCATGTCTTCTCATGGTATGGCCAAAGTTCTACACAGTCTCAGTTTAGTCATCTTGGCTCTTAGGGAGAGTTCAGACTTCATTTGTTCCAGGACCTATTTATTTGTCTTTTTTGCAGTCCACAGTATCTGCAGAACTCTTCTACAGCACCATGTTTCAAGTGAGTTTATTTTCTTCCTATCAGCTTTCTTCACTATCCAGCCTTCACAACCATACATAGAAATGGGAAATATAATGGTATGGACAATCCTAACTTTAATATTCAATTATTTAACTTTACACTTCAGAAACCTGTCTAGTTCCTTCATAGCTGCTCTTCCATGTCTAGTCTGTTTTCTTGATTTCAGTCTCCATTCTGATTAATGGCTGGGCCAGGGTATGGAAAACCTTGAACTGTTTCAGTGTCTTTATTGTTTAAAGTTATGTTAATCATCGGTGGTCATCATTTTTGTTTTGTTAATGTTCAACTGAAAACCTGCATTTTCACTTTCTTCCTTGACTTCAGTAATTGCTCTAGCTCTTTGCTATTTTCTGCTAGTACTATGGTATCATCTGTTTATATTAAAATATTGATATTTCTTCCTCCAATTTTCATGCTTCTTTCCTCTAAATCTAATCCTGCTTTACATATTGTATGTTCAACATACAACTTAAACAGATAGGATGATAAAATTCAGCCTTGCCTGACTCCCTTGTCAATTAGAAGCCATCCCATTTCTCTCTACTCTCTCCTAAGAGTAGCCTCTTGTCCTGAGAACATCAGTACAATTAAATCTTGTGGCACACCTATTTCTTTAAAAGCAAGCCACAGTTTTTCTTGATCTATACATTCAAAGGCTTTGCTAGTTTTCTGATTTTATTCTGAAATTCTTTGGTGTACTCCTTTTTCCAACATATGAATGCAATATTATCCTTAGTGTATCTTCCTTATCTGAACCCTGCTTGGAAATCTGGTATTTCTCACTCCATATATGTTAAAGTCTTTGCAGCAGAATTTTGAGCAACACTTTGCTTGCATGGTAAATTAATAAAATGGTCCTGTGGTTACTGCAATCCATGGCATCCCCTTTCTTGCAGATTAGAATGTATGTTGAGTGTTTCAAATCAGTTTTGTTTTCCATATTTGTTGGCAAATTTTAGTTAGAACTAGAGTAGATTCTGTTTTTGTGGATTCAAGCACTTCTATTGGTATGCCATATGTTGATGGTGATTTATTTCTCACTAGTGCTCTGAATACAGCTTCCACTTTGTTTGTTTTTAAAACTGGAGGCTAACTTCCATGTGGTTCTTCCTAGAATGAATCTGTCATCCTTTCATCTTTTTTGTTTAGTTCTTCTGTTTATTTTTTCCATCATCTTTTTATTTCTACTTGATCATGTAATGTGCTCCTCTGCTAGATGCAAAGCATCCCCATTTTTGTTTCAAATTTCTCTTTGATTTTCTCAGATTGTGTGGAAGAGGCTTCTTGTTCTTCCTTTTTTTTGTTGATTATTAAAGTAGTTCTCCTTATAGAATCATAGAATCAGAGTTGGATCCCTGCGCACAAGTTCTTGAACAGTTGTATTCAGAGTTCTGATTCTATTTCTGTCACCTTTTACATCTTTAACTACTGGAAGAATTTAATCTGTCATACATTGAGGCTTCTCTTTTTTATTGAATCTCCTTTTATAACTTAATTTCACTTGTTGCTACTTTGCCTTCCACATTCTGCAAGATTTACATGTTGAGTCTTCCCACAGTGCCACATGATTCCACCAACCTCACTGCTTGACAGTGGGACAGTGCTTCAGTTGATGGGTCGGTGGAGGCTCCTTCTTTGTTGCTGTTGCTAGCTATCCACGAATAGATTCCGATTCACAGTGGCCCTGTGGATAAGACACTCCCAAGACTCCCTATCTTCCACTCCTCTGCTCAGGCCTGCAAACCCATGCCTGTGACCCCTTGATTGAGTCCATCCATCTGGCTTCCCCTCCTTCTACCCTCTAACTTTAATAGCATTATTATTTTATCTGGTGATCCATGCGTTCTCATTATGTGGCCAAAGTACGATGGTTTCAATTTTATCATCTTGGCTTCCAAGGAGAGTTCTGGTTTGATTGGTTCAAGGAGCCAATTGTTTGTCTTTTTGGCTGTCCACAGTATCCTCAGCACTCTTCTCCAGCGCATCTCAAATGCATTCCTTTATTGTCCAGCTCTCGCATCCATACATGGCGATGGGAATACAACGGCCTGAACGATTCTGACTTTAGTGCTCATTTGTATATTTTTATTCTTTAGGATCTTTTCTCATTCTTTCATAGTTGCCCTAAAGGTAAAGGTATTCGCCATTGACAAGGTTATCAAGTCACGTCTGACCATAGGGGGTGGTGCTCATCTCCGTTACTAAGCCAAAGATCCAGCATTGTCAGAGACTACTCTGTGATCATGTAGCCAGCATGATTTCACAGAATGCTATTTACCTTCCCACCAAAGTGGTACCTATTCATCTTTTTGCATTTTCATGCTTTTGAACTGCTAGGTTGGCAGAAGCTGGGACTAGTAATGGGAGCTCACCCCATCAAGCAGCACCTGGGCCTTGAACTGCCAACCTGCCGATCTTGCAATCAACAGAGTCATTGTCTTAACCACTTGAGTCATTGTGTCCCTATCCATTCCTAAATTTAGGAATAGTTCCTAATCTTAGGACCCATTCCTAATCTTAGGAATAGTTGCACTGCCCATTCCTAATCTTCTTATTTCTTGCCTGCAGTCACCACTCTGGTCAATGTTTGACCCTAGGTATGAGAATTCTTTGACTATTTTGATTTCTTCATTGTCTAGATTGAATTTATATATTTCTTCTGTGGTCATTATTTTTATTTCCTTTATGTTCAGCATTAATCCTGCCTTTGCACTTTTATCTTTGACCTTCCTCAGTAACTGTTCCAGGTCTGTGGTGTCTTCTGCCAGTATTATTGTGTCATCCACATATCTTAGATCTTTAAAAATAGGTTGGAAGGCTATATTTTTGGGTGCTTTAGTTGTCCATTCCTATATAGCAGTAGATTGGAGTAGATGGCATTTGTGGCCCCTTTGAACTCTAAGATCTCTTATTCTGTGATACTGATATTGTATCCAGGCACATAGAGTTGGAAAAGACCACCCTACCCAGCTCCATCCATCGATGTCTTAATGACACAAGGCAGATCAGCCCTTTCACCCACAAGGGAGTTGTGCATGAGAATTATTTTAGTTTCAACTGACCTGGCATTAACAAGTAGACCTCAAGAAAAGAAAATGGATTAGCAGGACAAAGCTAATCCTTGGATGGCAAGGAAGCAGATGAATGAAAGCAGAGGATAGCACTTAGATTCCTTGGTTTTCTTCTCTTCAACTGGCTGCTCCACCCCCCCGCTCATACCATACATACCTTTACCTTAGTGTAATGTAACAGTGAGAGTCAGGGTGATACAGTGGTTTGAGTATTGGACTACAACTCAGGAAACCTAGATTCAATTTCTAACTAGGCCATTAAACCCACTGAGTGGCCTTAGGTGAGTCACACTCTCTCAGCCTCAGGGGAAGGCAATGGCATCCTCTGAACAAATCTTGCCAAGAAAACCCCATGATAGGGTTGCCTTAGAGTCGTCATAAGTCAGAAATGAATTGAAGGCAAACAACAAACTGTAACAGTGTTCCCTATACTTCCACATACCCAGCCACATTATAACTAAAGCCAACCAAGATGGGAATTTAAAAAATCAGCTTAAGAAAGTGCAGTAATTGAATTAAATTGACTAAACTGCAAGGCAGGAAAAGTGGAAATCCTATATTAATATGCTATAAAGTGCTAAGTAATCAGACTTAAATATCATGGAGCGCAGTATAGTAGCATTGTACAGAGTAGTGGTTAAATGTCAGCAACAAAAACATCTCTCCCAGTTCCTGGTACTCCAGTGCTGCAGCTATTACCACTACCCTGTTTTGCCTTGAGCTTTGGAATATTGGGCCTTTGCAGACTGCCAGAAATAGTGCACATTAAATTGAGGCACTGCCCTGGCTCAGTGCTAGGGAATCATGGGAACTGTAATTTATTGTGGCACCAGAGCTCTCTGACAGAGAAGGCTCAATGTCTCAGAAAAAAAATACAATTCCCATGACTCCCTAGCACTGAGCCAGGGCAGTGCCTCAATTTAATGTGCACTATTTCTGGCAGTCTGCAAAGGCCCATAGTATCCATCAGAGTTATTAGCTTGCATTTATTTCAAGTTCACATTGTCTTCTGGCAGGATGATGGACCTGGCACATGATCAGCAAAACAGCAGTGTGACTGCTATGTTGGTGAGTCACTCTGTGACCGGAATGACTAGCATTGACCACATCTGGTTGCCTTATTCTTACCTCAGAGCGTGTGACTTGCCATCACCACACCAGGCAACACAATGGGATGCATTGTAAACAGCTTCCTGGTGTTACAGCAGAGGGCTCTGGATCTTTCGGGAAGACCTGGAGGATAACATGACTTTTCAAAAAACATTTTATCAATGTTACACGATGCATTTGGTGCTGAACTGGCCAGACATTGTTTGGACTTTTCGCACCACAGTTCGCACAGGATTTTTCCCTGTGTTATCCACACACGTTGTTGTGGGGATGAAGCAGAGGACATTTTATTTATTTTCATCTTGGTGAAAAGATACAATGCTTTTGTTGAAACGATACTTATAAAAGATTAGCTCAGTGCTATATAAAATGTTAATGTGTTTGCTTCTTAGATTTTCAACCTGATGAAGTTTGACAGCTATACACGTTTTCTGAAATCTCCAGTATACCAAGAATGTATTTTGGCAGAGGTTGAAGGCCGTCCTGTTCCTGATCCACAATATGTTTCCAGTAGCCCTACTTCTAAACACAGTTTGGGTTCTGAGTGGTCTACTGTTTCAACACCAAAAAAGGTTAGACTCTTATGTGACAATTTACAACCTAAAACCCTAACCAGTAACAACCATGTTAAAGATATTGCATCATCCTTTGAGCTGCAAAATGTTGGACAATTGCAGCTCCTAAGGGTTATAGTCTTAATGGATATGTTATTTAGACAGTATAGATAGTATATAGTTAGATAGTATATAGTATCCTGTATTGTATAGTTAGTTCCAACCACTGCTTTGGAGCTGGAGAACTGTGGGTAGCAAAAAAATTCACCAAAATAGGATATGATTCCACCAATTATTAAAAAGGGAATGGTGAGATGTTTCTTTAAAAGAAACTCATAGCAGGTGAGATGTTTCTTTAAAAGAAACATCCCTGACCCCCAAGAGAAAATAATTCCCTGTTAGTCTTAAGGGTTCTATTCTTGGACAAACCATTGGAGCAGCTCCTGGTGTTGATGGCTGAGGCAGAATATGTAGATCTATTTCAATCCAGATTCAGGCTTGGTTATGGAATAGATACTGCTTTTGTTGCCTTGGTGGACGATCTGTCACTGGAAATGGCTCCTCCAAGGGAGGAAATTTATAGTTTGTCGGGGGCACTAGAGCTCTTTGACCAAAATTACAAATCCCACATTTCCATAGCATTGAGCCATGGCAGTTAAATTGGTGTCAAACTGCATTAACTGCAAACTGCACTGTAGATGTTTCAATGGATGCTGTTAACATCCAGCTGTCTCTCTTTCCTTTCCTGCTATGAATTCCTCACACTAGTGATGAATTGATAGGGGCAAACTAACTAGACAAGATAGATGTACTCCTGGTCTGTCAAAAGGCAAGAAGAGAAAATAAAAACTCAGTTTATATGGGTGTATATTTGTGCTTCCCTTGAATGCTCAGGTTCTCAGTTTGGGTTCTCATCCAACTGCTAGATGAAGAAGAACAACATTTTGAAACCTCAGCTTGACCACACTGTTCATTGGAGCCAGTATAGTGAGCATGTGACCCTCTTGTTAAATACCTTCACTGGCTCCAATTCTGGTTATTACTTATAAAGTGCTATACAGCCTGGGACCAAGCTGTTTGAAACAATATTATTCCTTTTGAGCCTGCCCAGATTTTTAAAATCCTTTGGAAGAGCTTTTCTCTCTTTTCTGCAGCAGTTGGATAGGAATGCAAAATAAGGCCCCAGGAGTAGCTACGTTCATGTTCTGGAACTGCTTGACAAATGAGGCATGGTTTTATTGCTTTTGTGCCACTGGATAAATATATTTTTATTCAGGCATATTTTTACTTTAAAGCTGTCTTGTTTGCTGAGCCTGGTTTTAACTGGCTGTTGTTGTTAACTGCTGTCAAATCAACTGCGACATATGGCATACCTATGAATAAGATACCTCCAGCTTACCCTGTCATCAACAGTCCTGTTCAGTTCTTGCAGACTCAAGGCAATGTCTTCCCTAGTTTTTCATCTGGACTGTGGTCTTCCTCTTTTCCTACTGCTTTATACCAAGTTGTTGTTGTCTGCCTTCAAGTCATTACTGATGTATACTGACCCTAAGGTCATGAGGTTTTTTTGGCAAGTTCCTTTAAAGGAGGTTTTCCATTGCCTTCCCCTAAGGCTGAGAGATTGTGACTTGCCCAAGGTCACCCTGTGGATTTCATGGCCACACGGGAAATCTAGCCCAGGTCTCTACCTTAGTAAGCATCATTGTCTTTTCTAGTGAGTGATGTCTTCTCATGATATGGCCACAGTCTCAGTTCAGTCATCCTGGCCTCTGAGGAAAGTTCAAGCTTGATTTGTTCCAGGACCCATTAAGTGGTCTTTTTAACAGTCCACAGTATCTGTAGAACTTTTTTCCAGCACCACATATCAGATGAGTTTATTTTCTTCCTGTCACCTTTCTTTACTGACTAGCTTTCACAACCATACATAGAAATGGGAAATATGATACTATGGACAATCCTAACTTTAGTATTCAATGATATATCTTACACTCCAGGATCTTGTCTAGTTCCTTCATAACTATCCTTCCAAGACGTAGTCTTTTCATCTGCAGTCTCCATTCTGATTAATGACTGAGCCAAGATATAACAAATCCTGAACTATTTCAATGTCTTCATCATGTAAATCACCTATGATCATTCTTTTTGTTCTGTTAATGTTCAGCTGTAAACCTCCCTATGCACTTTCTTCTTTGACTTTCTTCAGTAATAGTTCTAGGTCTTTGCTATTTTCCTCTAGTAATATAGTGTCATCTGCATGTTAAATTCTTGGTGTTCCTTCCTCCTATTTTCCTCCTTCCTCTGAGTCTAATCCTATTTTACATAGAATTCAAAGATATAGCCGTGTTAGTCTGCAGAATCAGTACGTAGAGAGATCTTGTAGCAACTTTGAGACTAAATGAAAGATATAAATTGGCAGCATGAGCTTTCATAGACTTCAGTCTACTTCCTCAGATGCATTTGGTGGGAAACCAAATGCATCTGAGGAACCATACTGAAGTCTACGAAAGCTCATGCTGCCAATTTATATCTTTCATTTAGTCTCAAAGTTGCTACAAGAACTTTCTACATACCTATTTTACATATCATATGTACAGCATACAACTTAAATAGATAGGGTGATAAAATGCAGCCTTGCCTTGACTTCCTTGTCAATTGGAAACCATTCCATTTCTCCATATTCTGCCACAACAGTAGCTTCTTGCCGTGAATACAAATTACACATCAGAACGGTCAATTGTTATGCCACACCTATTTCTTTAAGATGGATCCATAGTTTCCCATGATTTATACAGTCAAAGGCTTTGTTAGAAATCTGTAAAGTACCGGCTGATTTTATTCTGAAATTCTTTAGCGTGTTCCATTATCCAATATATGTATACAGTGTGATCTCTAGTACCTCTTCCTTTTCTGAACCCAGCTTAGACATCTGGCATTTTTCACTCCATATATAGTGAAGTCTTTGTTGTGCAATTTTGAGCAATACTTTGCTTCCATGGGAAGTTAATACGATGGACCTGTGGTTACTGCAATCCCTGGTGTCTCCTTTCTTGGGGATTGAAGTGTATATGGAGTGTTTTCAATCTGTGGGCTGTTGTTTTGTTTTTTATATTTGTTGATAGATTTTGGTTAGAACTAGAGTAGAGTCTGTCACTATGGATTGAAGCAGCTCTATTGGCTTGCCATCTGTTCCTGGTGATTTGTTTCTCTCAAGTACTCTGAGTGAAGCTTCTACTTTACTTTTTAAAATTGGAGGTTCGTTCTTCATATGGTTATTCCTCAAATAATGTCATTCTTTCATTTTTATATAGTTCTTCCATTTACTGTTCTTTTTAATTATTGTTTAACTAGTAGGGCCAGTTCATTTCTTTTTTTCTTTTTAGTTGATTATCTAATGTGCTTTTATTGGTAGATCTTAATTGATATATTTTAATTCAATTACACTTTGTGCCTTCAAGTTGTTTCCAAATTATGGCAACCCTAAGGTGTTTTCCTTGGCATTTTTATGGGGGCTTCTGGTGCTGAAAGTGTCCACGGTGACCCAGTGTCTTTACTTGGCCAAGCATCTCCAGTAGTCCAGTGGTGAAACCACTACAATGCTCTGTTATTGTTAGTGTTATTTTTAGATGATAGATGGTAAAAAAAAATTAAAAATAGTCATGATATGCACTTCTTGTAGGGATGAATGTTAGTTGTGTATATATAGGGCAGCAAGAAATCAAGTCTAGAAAGTTTTGGTTGCTCTCAAATTAATATGAAATTTCCAGCTAATTTTGAAGAATTATATTTTGACGGTAGCTGGGTGGAAAATCCAAGTCTGGGCGATCCTTAAATGAAGAATCAGGAGAGGAAGACTCAGAGAGGAAGAAAAAGGGAACCTTTTTTTCCTGGTCCAGAAGCAAGAGTTTGGGGAGATCTCAGAAGAAAAAGGAGAATGGTGATTATCCTAAAGGTGAGTTTGAAAATCCAGTTACTGTTTGAGTATCACCCATTGTAGTTACATGGCAAGAGAAGAAGTTTGAAAATCTCTAACATATTAATCATAGCTATATTAGGAAATTTGCTGTTCATAGCCCTTTCTCTGTTTTTAAAGTTACGGCAGCTCAATTTTCAAATATAAAAGACTTAATTTAAAAGCATTATTAGGCAGCTGTTTGAGTGAATATATGGTATTCATTCACCTTATGTGTGAACATTCTTGTACACACTGACTTGATTTTCTAATAAGATTCTGTTACTGTATTTCTAATTAATTGGCACCATATATAACTTAAGATTTCCCCACAGATTCTGCTCAGCCCAATGGACTATCCTACAGACATGAATCTCAAGACTCCTTGTCATCAGCTGCAAGTCTTGAAATGGTAAGGCTTGCATTTTTGAACTGGAAAAATAGGTGAATATGTAGAAGTAAATGCAGCATACCTGAATAACATTGACCCTACTTCGTATGCATTAAAAGACCCAAAGAAGAGTTCGAAAAATACTCCTTGATAGACAAAGAAATGTGAAATGAGTGCTTTCTGTTTGTTTGACACTATGAAGGTCTCGTGTATGTGTGTGTTTGTATGTGTTTTCAGGTAGCCTGTCAACCTACAGTAATGCCATAAATTTCATAGATTTTTCTTGGGCAAGGAATACTCAGAGATCATTTTGCCAGTTCTTTCCTCTGAAATATAGCCTACAGCACCTGATGTTAACTGATGGACTCCTATTCAAGTACTAATCAGGGTTGAACCTGCTTAGCTTCTAAGATCAGATGAGATCTGGTGCCATTATGATAGTTAGCTTTCCAAAACCAACATGAACCTCCATTTTGGACTGGAACAAGCCCTTCTAGTTTCTGGTCTTGCTAGATCAGTATGAAAAGAAGAGATAATATGGGGAGAATTAAGTGGTTCTGTATAACATATAAAGAAATCTACCTGCCCTTCCACTTGCATCTGTAGCAAAAGGAATATATAGCCATGATACAGACAATCAGTTAGCAATCAAAAGTAGTGCTTATTTTTATAGTTTCCAGTGCATTTAGCTCTAGGGGAAAATCAGCCTCCCCTCATCCTCATCCTCCTGGCAGAAAGACTGGACAATGCACAGCCCAAGCCCTGGTTCTGGTGCAAACAGATCAAATGATGTCCAGTCCGTTCAGCACCAGAACTAGGGTACACACCTCATACCACAGATTTTTAAAAGACCACAGGTGCTCTGGATCTCCCCAGACAATCCAGAGCCCTCAGTTCTGGTGCCGGGCAGGTGTTTAAAGCACACTCCCACTCTGTTGCCAGTGACTGCCACTGCTGCCAGTCGCTGTCTGAGGTCAGAATGTGACCCAGCCATGTGATCAAGGTTGGTCACCTCATTCTGACCTCAGAGCAAAGCAACCCACAGCAGATGCGCAGGGCAGCTCAGCAGGAAACGCATGCGATCAGCAAGCCACCCAACCTCAGAACGAGGGCTTTTGCAATGAGGGAGGGTCAGGACTGCTCCTAGGTGAGGATACTCCAGACTGTCCCATACCTGTGCAGCCAGGACCTTAATTTAGCGTGGCTCTTAGAGTATTTTAAAACACAAATGGGAATCAAAACATAGGGTTACATGTACATCTTGGATCTTTGCTGACTTATTAAAACAGCCAGGACAGTTTCAAGGACCAAAGGCCATCATTTTAGCTGCCCGCTAGAAGCTCAGAAGAGGTAGAGCCAGCCTGTCTTTTGCAATATATTCCATATTTATGGTGCTACTACAGAGAAAGTGCTGTTAAAAGCTGGACATGTTCAGTCTGTAGAAGAGAAGATTATCTGAAAGGCTATCATATTAGAAAGGCTGTCATGCAGAACAAGGAGTAGGCACCTCTATTGCCTCAGAGTACAGTGGGTGGTAATAGAAGGGAAGCCAATTTCCTTTGATGGAATATCCAAACAGTAAGAACAAAATGTCCTTGGAACAGACTGCTTTAGGAGATGGTAAGTTCTTTGCTGTTAAAGGTTGGAAACCCATATGTCAAGGGTGCTGTAGCTGCATTCTGCACTGTCAAGGCTACATCAAGCAATGGTTTTGACTGGATGATCTCCAGGGTCTTTTCCTACTTTGTAATTCATTAATTTGGTATCACTGGATGTATATTCTTATTCCTTATGGTCACAGCAGATATTTTTGCATGTGTACTTCATGCATGAAGTATCACATTAGCAATCACACTGGGGTGTGTGGACTGCACCAGGTGACACCCTAAGGAGAGGTGACACTACTGCTTCTCAGACATCTGCCTTTGGGCAGAAACAGGCTGTTGCATTTGCCCATGCCCCTTTAAAATGCTGAAGAGATGGTGTGAGTGGGGTGAGGCTTAGTGAGTGGAAAAAAGAGAGACCCCAGTTTTTAAATTTTAAATTAATGTTTGTTTGTTTTTAATTCTTTGAAAGCATCACATTTTACCAAATTTTCTCTTCAACCACATGAAACTATGTATATGTAAACGCATTTAGGCTATGCTTTTGATATTTTAATTTAAAGATATAATTTTAATTTTGCTAGTTGTTTATGTCACAACTATTACCATTAAATTCAGTAATATATAGGAATTACAATTAATGAGTAACATTAATACAAAAAACATTAAGGATTCTGTATGGTGTTGTATGGGAGGAGGTCCATGGAGGGGTGACACCATGAGTTACCACACTGGGTGACGCCAAACAGTGGCTATACCAGCCAGGGCTGAGGCTCGACTCAGGCCTGCATCCTTTCGAGGTCGCTAAAATGAGTACCCAGCTTGTTGGGGGGCAATCAGATCACAGTTGTAAACCGCTTAGACATCCCATAGCACGATATGAAGCGGTATATAAATGAAGCTGCTTTTGCTTTGCAAACCTAGTGATGCCACTGGTGATCATCCAATGGATGATGAGCTGTTATGTGCCTGCGCACTTGTTGCACTTCGTGACCAAAGTGTAGAACAGATGCAAACCTCAAGTAATGATGTTGTGTATTGGTGTAAAATCCTTGGGCCCTCTTCCCATTGAAAGTCCTGTCACGAATAAAGCTGAAGTGAATAGCAGATGGAAGGGAGGATCCTTTGCATGTCCCCAATAAAGCAAGAACTACTGAAAAAATTTAGCTGGCTTAGATGGAGTGTAGGATGCCAGATGCTTTTAAAAATACATATTCTTAATTCTTCTTGCACACTGTCAGGAAATTAATTAAGAACCATTCAACATCAAGTATTTCTTTACAAAATTTGCAGTGGTAGTTGTATTGAACTGTTCTCTTCCTAATACCTTTTCTATGCTTCTGTGTTTGCTTTTCATTGCTCATGCCCCTGTTAAACATATCCTTCTGTCTTGTTTCTTGGAAGTTTGACTCCTTCAGGGCACCTGGATCTGCAACTGAGAAAGGGAAATCTTTCAAATGCTGCAATATAAACCTTCCAGATGGCTCATCCTATACAATGACCATTAAAGCAGGAGTGTCAATCAAAGAAATGTTATCTGGCTTCTGTGAAAAACAAGGCATTAACATTGCTGCAGTCGATTTATTTTTAGTTGGTGGAGATAAGGTACTTTAAAATTGTATATTTATTCTTATTATTTATTATTTACCATTTTCTAAGTTCTATACAGATTTCAAAAGATAAGAAAGTCCCTGATGACAGGCTCTAATAGATATTAAAGCAGTTGCTCTGTCAGCAGCCCCAGTGGGAGTAGCTAGGCTGGCCTCCTCTTGGTCATGATATTTTTCCAGGTAACTGGTGATTCAGTTTCCAGGTGGGCCTTCCCTTCCTAGCCAGTGACAAAGGGGCAACAGTGCACCTCCCAAATGCCAGATAGAATGGAATTATACATTGCCATTGCGTGCATCTGATCAGAAGAGAATGTAAACTTAAAATATATCTATGAAAACACACATACTCATTCTCATACAATAATTTTCATTTTCCCCCTTCTGAATATGCCTGTACATTTTCTTCATCCATGTTTGCAGCCACTTGTATTGCATCAGGACAGTAGCATTTTGGAATCTCGAGCTCTTCGTTTAGAAAGAAGAACATTATTTCGGTAAGAAAAAAATTATTGTAGTTTTAAAAGCTGTCATGCCTCATTAAAATGGTTTTTAACCTTCATTGTAATAAAAGAGAAGACCTTTAGCCTAGGACAATAACACATTAAGAACCCAGAAGAAATATACCTTGATGATCCAAGAGAAAACATTACAAGTTTTGCAAGGAGGTCCTCATACACTTCATTGTAGATGGCAACAGGTACAAGTACCTATCATAAAAGTAAAGGGAGCACCCACTTAACATTTGTGTTAAGTACCTTGTTGCTCAGGATCAGAAACATGAGTGATAATTGCAGGTTGGAAGGTCATATGGACCATAAAGATAGCACTCCTATTTCTATAGAATTAGGAGTTTTACCCTTGTTCAATGCCAGGATCAGTTCTTCCCTCACTGCATTTGTAAACTGAGATATAATATCAAACTGTAGTTTGTTATCCCATGAACACATCTTTTCAGTCTATGATTTTCCCTCTTCTGGTTTAGATCCAAATACAGTCGGGCCCCTGTTATCACAGGGGATCCGTTTTGGACCCACCCACTCCCGGTAAAAATGGAGACTCACCATTATTCAAGTCCCATAGGATCTCAAGCCACGAGAACAGAGGGGCGACTGTAATGGTTTGTCATTAAGATTTCATCATAGTTTGGTAGAAATCAGAGCGGGGGGGGCAATGTGTGAATACAGAGTTCATTCAAACAATGCCAAATGTTGGTGTGCCTTTAATTCAAAAATAAAAGGTGAAATAGAAACACAAAAACCAAATAATGGCTAGGTAACCACAGGGCTTTTTGTAGTGCAAGCCATAGTTTGCTGTTGCATCTCAACTAGAGTTGTCATATCCCGGTTTTTCTCAGGACAATCCTGGATTGGAGGGTCTAAAAAATGTCCTGTCCTGGCTGGGCATTTTAGACTCTCCAATCCCAGATTCCTGCCTTGTCCCAGGCCACATTTTGTCAATCTCAAGTTAGACTGGACATTCGGTGCTTCAGCCAGTCAGCTGAGCCAAGCCCCAAGGCTAAAACATCCAGCATGGCAGCGGGGAGGCCTCCCTGGTGCAGCCACAGCATTCGGGGCCTCAATCAACTGGCTGAGCCAAGCCCCAAGACATTTATATGTGCATTAATTTTTTTATAATTTTAGTAATGTTTTTGGTTTTAATTGGTCGTGTCCACCATTTTTCTGGAATGTCTTACATTTGACCTACATTTCCCCCCTACATTTTGTCCTTTTTGTGGAAGAGAATTATGGCAACCCTAATCTCAATTAGACCTTCATCTCAAAATTGAACATCCTGATGTTTTCACTAGATTCAGCATCATTCATTCAATAATCAGTTGCATGAAAGACTTTAAAAAAGAAAATGATATGCACAAGAGGGGAAGGGGCTGATCCAACATGGAATCCAGTTGTGAGTGGAATAGGATGTTGTCTATCACACTTGCCTTGTACTTGTAAAAAGCTGTTCATACAATTGTTAATTACACAAATACAGGAATGCTCCAGTACTTAGAGTCTAAATGGCTAAGCCTCTACATTTGTAGAGGATTTCTTCTTGTGTATTAATCAAATGTACGGTGTTAAGATGATCAAAATACTTGAGGCATTTTTCATACTAGCCTCCAGATTATGGAACTTTAATCACACTGGGAGCCTGCCTCAAACCAGCCTCTTATATTCTGAAGGAAATTAAAGATTTCATTCACAGGTGCTTTCAGAGGCCAGGAAGAATGGAAGGCTGGCTTTTATACCTCTGCTTTTGATAATTCTGTGCTTGATAGTGATAGAAATATTATATCTCTTTCAGCCATTTAGATTGGTGATGTAAAATCCTAGGAAAATAAGTATATTATGTGTCGAAATAACCATCATGATTCTAATTGAATTTCTTGATCTTGAAATGGTAGTTCTGCTATTTAGTGTGTGTAGTGGTGAGAGTATGTGTTTTGTTTTGTGGGAAGAGAGTACAAATTAGAGAAATTTACATTATTCTGCAGATTCCTTGGTGATTTCTAGAGCTAGAGTTCTGGTTTTCTTCTCTTTCCAAAGAGGCTACTCTGGACTTTGTACTATACCAGCAGCTTTGGAGCAACCACACCATTATTTGAGAGATAATAACTGTCTGCACTGGGCCAATACATGTATTAGGATAAACCAAAGTGCCCCAAAATTACGCAAGTTTTTGAGTTTTCCAGAACTTAGAAGTTCAGACCCTCTTGTGACATTTTGGCTGATCCTAATCTATGGAGATGGTCTTTTTCCCCCAACAAACTATGATGGCTATCATTGTTGGTTTATTTGGGATTTTTGTTTAATAATTGCTTTGCTTTCCAGATACCTGTCATATGATGGATCTGTGAAGATGATTTGCTTCTTAGTGTAGTGGCATAGAAATGAAATAATGCATTACTCAAAACTTCACATTCCTAAACAGGATTATAAGCCTCTTCTATGTTCTGAATTGTTTTTAATGGCAAATCTTTTTTAAAATTCTCATATCTTTCAGGCTGGATCTCATTCCAATCAATAGATCTGTTGGCTTAAAGGCTAAACCTACAAAACCAGTAACAGAAGTCCTACGGCCAGTGGTTGCAAAATATGGTTTAAATCTTAATAATCTTGTGGCAAGGCTAGTAAGTAATTCCTTAAAATAAATCAACATCTTTACTTTGCTTATCTATAAAAGAAGTATGGAATCTGTGGATGATGATGATAATAATAATAATAATAATAATAATAATAATAATAATAATAGTCATGATGATTTGTAAAACCAAACATATACAAAGACAAAGACAATGAAATATGACACTGTCAATATACATAAAATTCCCAACATGCCACCAGCCACTACCCATCTCAGTACAACTCAGCAGCTTAATCCAGTGAATCAAAGAAGGTCTTCAACACCTAATAACAATGGGTGAGGTCTTCCTCCAACTGGAGGTCCAAAGGAAACCATTACACACGTGCAGGGCCAGATCTTGAAAGGCTCACAGCCTTGCCAGAGTGGAGTGGATCAGACAATAATCCTTTGACTGTACATCTTAAATTCCTGGATGGTACATACCATGCTAGTTGAGCTGCCAGGTACCAAGGGAGAATACAAGAACTAAACATTTGAAACTAGTACTGGACTGAACTGGTAGGCAGTGAAAAGATCTATGAGGGGATAATTTTTTAAAAAAATGAACCAAGCATAGTTTTTCATTTGTTTTGTTTGTTGGTTAGTTTTTTAAACTATTTCTTCCCTTATCCCTTTCTGTTACTGCTTTTTCTTCACGATTATACATGTGTATGTGTAATTTGTAATTACTGTATCCTAAAGACTTGAGCAGGGGTAGGCAATATGGTGCTATCCAGACGTTTAGACAGTTTGAGAACCCTTTACTATTGACTATTCTGACTGGAACTTATAAGAGTTGTAGCTGTAAACATGTTGATAGCAACAGGATGCCTACCCCTAGACATAGGACAAAAGGCAGTATTAAAGGAAAAAATGGCAGTGTTTCAAAACAAACCTGTATATGTTTATACACAGTGCAAAAACATAGAAACCACCAGGGAAACTTAGTATTGATAAACATAATGACAGAAGTCTTGTAGTGCTTTTAAACGATAGTCAAGTTTGCCTTTTGACAAGTGTTCATAACAGAGAGTCTAGTGACACTGAAGAGCTCCTGAGAACATATCTCTCATGTCTGTGTTCTGTGAAAAAAATTGCTTCTTGTAGGTTAAAAGATTGTAATCAGCTCTCAAGTATAGTGGTTCTTCCCAAGCATTCCAAGCTATTTCATTTAAAGGTGTTGTGGGAAACTGTAGTACATAAAGACAGTGCTGAAGACTCTAGCTGGTGATTAGTTTTAAAAGCAGCTTGCCACTTCAAGAATAGGAGTTGCTAAAGAGAAAAAAATAAATTGGATGGTATTTGGATGGTATTTTAATATTGTATGATGTTTTTAAATTGTTGTGAGCCACCTCAATTGCATCACAGAGGGGCGGGATATAAATTATTATTATTATTATTATTATTATTATTATTATTATTATTATTATTATTATTATTATTATTATTAGATCCCCTACTGTTCCTCAGATCCAGGGACCTAATCTGCTTCAGCAGCCATTGATTGAGGAAGAGCATGGTACATCTGGGATGCCATCCTCAAAATTGTAGGATAGAAACATGACCTCCTAGGGGTGGACCAACTTGGCCTCTCTTCTGCTAGACCTTTCAGAACAGGGAATGCAATTTAATCTCCTCCTCTTTTATGCCTATAAAGTTTAATTCAGTGACAATAGCTGGTTTGGAGTTTTCCGTTTGCAGCATGGCGGCAAAGCAGCCTGAAATGAAGCTGACTTGAATATAAGGTGTTAGCCCAGCTTAGTTGCAGAGGTGCAAAGGACTGGAATTTAAATCAGGGATATGAATACATAATATTGAAGACTGATAGAGACCGTGGTGTGGTTCATTCTACACACCCTCCTCTTAAAAGTCTGTAATAAAATGGGTGGGGAATGTTTTTCATGATAGGTTAGTGACATGCAAGAAAAGTCAATCAGGGACAACAAGCATTGGTGGATGGAGGCAGATACATGAGTGGATTGAGTTTGTAGTATTGCAGTATTGTACAGTGCTCTCTTTTTGTCTTAGGGGTTGTTCCCAGGTGCCAAATGGCCCAGGTTCCCCTTGCCTTGTGCATCTAGTTTAGATGATGCAGACCGACTCCTCCGTTGCATGATCAGGCCTGATCCCACCAGTGCAGACTCTGACCCAGGGTAAAGAACCTTTACCACAGGGTAAAATGGTGCTGGTTTTGCACTGAGTTTCAAAAAAACTCCGCAGCAAAACCAGGCTGTTTAAACAGCCCTCCCTTCACCCTTTACCTGTGACACTCAGCGATCCATCTGAGAAGCCCACAAGTTGCCACATACAGCCAGGCGCCCCATTTCTGCATCAGATGGGCCAACTGGGGGGCTTCTCAGATGGATAGCCAGGTGTCACAGGTAAGGAGCAGTGAGCCGGTTCTGGGTCAGTGCGGGGATGGGTGTGTGAACACCCACCTGTCCCTGCACTGACCCTGGAACTAACTCATGTGAGCACTAGGGCAAGGATACCCGTGCTATTCTTACCTGTCTGCTCAGGTCCTTCATCTCTTTGCCACCCCACACAAAATAATATCAAGTTGTTTTTAAAGCTGTTGAATGATATATCTTGTAGAACTGTAATGACAATGGGTTGTAGCTCCCCCATCTTAAGGGGATTGGGTCATGTATTCACAGGCATAAAAGATGAGGAGATTAAATTGCGTACCAAGCTAGAAGCATTTTGATTGCTGCTTGATTAAGAGTATACATCATAGCAGTTCTGACCCACGTTTTATTTTCTGACAAATTTAACACTAAAGGGAAGACTCTTTTATAACGATATAATTCTTGAATATGTACAATTTAAAGATAGACAGTTCAGTCTTTGCTTTTCTTCTGGCAGTTTTCAAAGCAAATTATTTTATTCCTATCTTTCAAAATAACAGATTTGTAGAAATTATTTGTCAAATAATAATTTTTCATTGCAAGACCATTAATCACATTGCTTCAAAAATATTTATATTTTCTTGTTGTGTCAAAATTTGACCACAGAATGGTGAGCAGGAACCATTAGACCTTGGTGTTCCCATTTCCAATCTTGATGGACAGCGGGTTATCCTAGAAGAAAAGCTACCAAAAAAGGGAAAAGGTAAGCAGTGTTGAAAATTCATTAATTTTTATTAACCTAGGGCCCATTCACACTATGAAATAACCTGGTGTGGAACCTGAGTTATTTCATAGGTGTTCACACTATCCCTGACTGCACTTGGTGCAATTTTTGGAGGGACCACCCAAAAACCCATTTGACCTGGGTCATTTTGTACTGGGTCACATACCACGTCTTTTTTATTGCATTGCAATGATCCATATCTTCGATAGTGAGAACTCACTACTGGAGAGATCTGGATCACGCAGAATTGTTTTGAAAATGGAGGCACCTTCATTTTCAAAACGATCTGACACCTCTTCCTCCTCCCACCTCTTCCTCTCCCTTCTGCATCTGCTGCTGCCACACATCCTCTTTTTCCTCCTTTCTCTCTCTCCTCTTCCTTCTCTTCCTCTCTCCCCCACACTTGCCACTGCCGCACATCTTCTTTGTTCTCCTTTCTCTCCCTCCCTCTCCACTGCCTCTTCTTCCTCTCCCTCCTGCATCTGCTGCTGCCGCATATCCTCTTTGTCCTCCTTTCTCTCCCTCCTTTTTCTCTTCCTCCTCCTTCCGCATCTGTTGCTGCCACACATCCTCTTTGTCCTCCTTTCTCTCCCTCCGCTTCCTCCTCCCTCCCCCGCACCTCCTGCCATGATCGAATCTCTTGTGGCATTCTATCACTATTGCCAATCTCCCCCAGTGTGGATGGCAATAGGGATAAAATGCCAAGGAGAGATTTGATTGTGGCAAACATAGCAGGAACTTCGATCTGGTATGGGATTGTCAAGGAGACCTGGATCTCCTTGCTACAAAAAAGTAAGTGTGAATGCCCCCCCCCAATGCAACTTTCCTTCATATTCCTAGAAATAAAGTTATTATAATAAATGACAAGAGTTCAGTCAGGGCTAATGCATGACATTTTGAATTGATTATGGTGCTATGTTTACATTGTAGAACATTTCATCTTTAAGTTGATAGTTGAATTTTAATGAATTGTTTCCTCTGTTTCTGAGTGGTGACAATTTTTGAAGGATTAAGATTGGGTTTGGAGATATCTTTTGGAACACTGGGGGGATTGTGAGAGGATAGTGAGTACTACTAGTAAGTTTAAAAGGCAGTGAATGCATGGCAGGCTACAATTCTTGGTTGTGCCTAAAGGCCACTAAACACTATTGAATTTCATATGAAACACTGGCAGGATATATATAATATATATTTTTTAATTTGGTCAAATAGGCTAACATCCTATAATTGTGCTAACATCTTTAAAACATCCCTAGAAGAATGGAGAAATTAGTTTACGTATATTCGTAAAATATTATGATCCCTGTAGTTTGGCCAGTATGTGGGATTTGATCGGGCATATGATGTTATGAAGAAATTTTATTTGTTTATTTATTTATTTTATTTCAAGGATTTATATCCCATCTTTTTCCCCCAAAGAGATTCAAGGCGGGTTACAATAATTTAAAAAGATAGAACTAAAACACTGATTACAAAAGTTAAAAAATAATTAAATATTACCAACATCAAAACATAAGTTAAAAAAACAGCATGGTTAAAACTAGTAAAAACCATTAAAACAGTAAGATACCACACCACACCACACCACACCACAAAAGTAAAATTCATCCAGTAAATCCCTGCCTAAATAAAAATGTCTTCAGCTGCTGGCAGAAAGAGAGCAGGGAGGAGGGAAATGTGAAATTATCTATTCTTAAGACACATAGTATAGTGTTAAAAAATCACAGGCTGTGTCAGATGATGATGATGATGGTGATGTTTACTCCCCCCTCTGTCCAAAGTTGGAACTCAAAATAGCTCCCTCAGATGATCCATGTGTAAAATCCATCCATAAATATATAGTATGATTTCCACATGGCAACATGGTGATTTTTTTAATAATCCAAGATTTAATGTGAGGTAGTACATGGGATGCAGTCGTTAACATACCAGTTCTGACGATCAGAAGGTTGATTGTTCAAGGCCTGAGTGCTGTGTGATGGGGTGAGCTCTTCTGCCAACTTCTGCCAACCTAGCAGTTCAAAAGCATGTAAATGCAAGTAGATAAATAGATACCACTTTGGTGGGATGATAACAGCATTCGGTGCAGTTCTGCTGTCCACATGACTGCTGGAGCTGTCTTTGCACAATGCTGGTTCATTGGCTTAGTAACAGAGATGAGCACCATCCCCTACAGTCAGTTACCACTAGACATTCATGTCAAGGGACTATGGGCTGATGAAGACCAGTATTTTAGGCTGGCCTGGGGGTGGAGTTGGGGTGGGGAGACTGCACGACGGCCGCCCCGACTCTGCCCCGATGCCGTAGGCCCATGCGCGATGCTTCAAGAGCCTCTCTTGGTGCAGCATGCGCACACACTGTGCCAAAAGGGCACGAAAAAGGCACCACTGCGGCTCTAAGGGCAGCTCTTTGCCGCCCCCCCCCCAAAGGAGGTGCAAAAAGGAGGATCAGGGTTGCGGCGTATGTTTGCCACGGCCCTTATCCGCCACTCCCATGGGCAGCCTAGAGCCACCCCAAATGGTCCGTCTGCATCGGCCCTACATTTACCTTTTTAGTACATTTCAAAATCTTAAAGATAATCTCAGTGCACAGCAAGTATAGAGAAGTTTGATTATCTTCAGATTCAGGATGCAATTTATAGTTTATTTTGAAAATAAAGGCTGTTTAGGAATCTAACACCAATTGAAAATACTATGCTAGTGTCTCTAATAAAGGGTTAATAGGAAAAAATTACTCCCAGTACTACTGTCATGAAGATTCCTTAAAAATAATCTTTCAGAAGACATCGGAGAAAGACTTGAGATTATGGATTTACCCACCCACATCTGGCACTGGATCACTGATGATAAGAGGGGGGAGGAATAATGATTATGGATCTGGAATGGTTTTTTAAAAAATACACCTGCTTTATCTAAGTTACTCCTTACCTTGACTCATTGACCAACCAATGAGGTTTCACAATAGTCAAACAACAAAACAGACTTTGAATGTTCCTCCCTTCGATCATCCACAAGACCACTTCTTTTTCCTGCCTTCAACCACAACAGAGCTCTTCCTTATCACTCCTATTTCTATGGTTACCCTTTCTGTCTTCTTAGCCTTTGGGTGCTTGATTCTTCCTTGCTTTCTCCTCTCTTCGTTCTCCTTATTCTGCAATGGCTCCTAGGAGAGAGGAGTGAGGCTATTATAAAGAGGAAGGAGCCTATTCAGCGTGTCACTTCAGACAACACACCAGGAGATCAGGCCAAACTGAATCACTGTGATGGTGAGGCTGTTCTGGCCAGTGATGCAGCTCCCCCATTGCTGAAGCACTTCAGCAGGCATCAGAGGGGTCTGCACCCCACTCCAGCACTCAAGCGGTCACATAATTGCCTGTGGAGAGCATGGCAGATTCAAATCTGGATCACAAGGGCACGTCACAAAGGGACACAGCGATTGCGGTACAGGTGAGAGAAAAGTCTAGGATGAAGGACTGACAACAGATTATATCCCATTTCCCTAGAGCTCTAGCTGTAGCCAAAAAGACAAAAAATCTCCTCCTCATATGCTGCAGTGTGCACATCAGCATTCAGGCACCATTGCGGCTTCACAATTTTCCTGCCATATTTTTCACAGAGAGGGATGATGGCGACCTTTTTGGCTGCACATACATCACCTACCATTTGGAAGGGGGTGGTCATCGCAAACTTGTCCCCCCAACAGCCAGACTTTATGGTCATTAACCACCCCTCAAAGGCAGCATTGGAGGCTTATTCCAAGTTTTTTTCGGGGGAGGGATCAACCCTTTCACTTCATAGGGATCAGCAGGGACATCAGAATGGCTGGGAATAGCATGGCTTTCTTCATAGCCGTGATCAGCAGGGCCACTATCATTGCCAAATTCACTCTCCCTCGCCCCCAGTGAGGCACAACTGCATTTGATAAGGTCACCCTTCCCCAAACCAAACAAAAATCTCATCAGGCATCTGTGTCTGGTGATGGCATGTGAGCCTTAATGCTGTAGTTAAAACAACTTTTGGAAGCCCAGGCTGCCTGTCGGGAACCCTTAGCAGTTTCTCTTACAATCAGTGTGTTGCCTAAGAAGCAAGTACAGTTCCATCATAAAGCTTCACAAAGGGCTTCAGGTAAGGCCATCCCTGCTCAAAGCCTATCTGGTAAATGAAAGGCAGTATCTCCTGCTCACTCCTCTCAAGATTGGGATTGGGATTCCAATGGAAATGTCTGCTCCTGGAAGAGTAACTTCAGGAACCAGGGGTGATGGTGATGATTTTGAAGAGGAGAAATGGGAGTGGTCTGATTCCACTTCAAATCAGGATGAGCCCTCTATCCACTTGTTTCATTCTGAAGATTTTTGTTCCCCTGTTATCCAAGGTCTCTGCAGCACTGGGGTTCACTTCACCATGGCCAGACCCAAGCACCCAATATGGGAGGACTTCTTTGCTTCTGACCTTCGACAACCAAGGGCGTCTTGGAAGTACATGCTCTTTTTGTTAGTCTTCCTCCAGCTGGAAGGTCAGAATGAGCTACATCATTGCAAAGTAAAAAAGGAAGCAAAATTGCATAGACGTTTTACTCACCAAGTGAACATGTACTTGAAGAACTTAAGTTCTTTGTGGTCTCTGTGACTCTGTGACTGCATTTGGGCAATGCATTGTTCAGAATCTTCTAGAATATTATAGAAATGTTTTGATTGTATCCCCGTCCACCTCCAGCAACTTTATATAAGGAGCCTCCCATTTTTCCTGTGTGCTCTATATTCAAGCTTAGCTAGTAAGAGCTAATTCAAGCTTAGCTAGTAAGCTAAGCTTGCTACATTCAAGTTTAGCTAGTAAGATCTCATGGATGGCCAAAGGAGAGGAGCTCGAAAAGTCTATTTTGTTGTCCGGCTATCGTGAGTCTTCATTGGTTCTTACCGCTTGTCTCTGGATGGTGATGGGAAACCCAAGTTGTGTGGATTCCTCCTCTCAAAAATCCAGAATGCCCCTTCATGGTAAGTAGCCAATGCAGCATTCTGGATAATATTTTGTGTGCCTGATGAAATAAGCTGTAGTCCACAAAAGTCGTATTATAAGTTTGTTAGTCTTGAAGAGGCCATAGGATTGTTATTTTTACTGTAGCAGATTAACATGGATACCCTTTGGAAATCATTGTCATAGTGATGACCTAGAAAGCAGCAGTGGTCAGGTCACTGCCTTGCTTTCCTCTACCCTAGATAACTATAGACCAATTTCTAGATTTAGCTTTCCTGAACAGCATCAGTTGTTATAATTGACTGTGGTATCTACCTGAACTCTTTTGCCAGATTGAGTCAGAGGATATAGTTTGTGTTGGTTCCATTCCAACTGTCTGTTGGAGGGTAGAGTCCAAAAGGTGGTGCTAATGACGATTTTTTCTCCCTTTAGCAATTGGTTTATAGGGTACTGCTGGGTTCCATTATGTTTCCCATACTAAATTGGAGGTCTACATGACATTGTGCTAATAGTAGGAAAAACAGAGTATGATGTCCTTGATATGCAGTATTTAATTTTTCCCTACCATTTACCAGGGAGAGGGTTGAAATTACAGTGGGCTGAAAGTAAGCTAGTTAACTAAAACATAATCCAAACAAGATAGAAATGCTTTTGATTACTCAAACTCAATGGGAGAAGCAAGTACACTGAGCCCTTGGTATCCTCTGGGGTTTGGTTCTAGGACCTCCCATGGATACCAAAATCAGTGGATGCTCTAGTCTCACAGATATAATGGTGAAGTAAAATAGCATCCTTTGTTTAAATGGCAAAATCAAAGTTTGCTTTTTGGAATTTATATTTTTTTTAAATATTTTCAAACCGTGGATAGTTGAATCCATGGATAAAGAATTAATGGATACAGAGGGCCAACTGTATTCCTGGTCATATGGGGACTTCTGCATACATACCACTAAATACAGACACCCCCTTTGGACATTTCCACTAAACACAGGGAGGTCAAGGTGGAGTAAGCTTGGAATGGGTATTTCCCTCTTCTTGATCATACACCAATATATTTACATATGACTTATGAGAAATAACAAGTTTTGTAAATATCGTTAATTTCTGTCATTTACAGACCAAGGAAGGGGTACATCTTTAAAACATGGTGCAGCTATAACTTCTAATGCGGGAAATCAAACACCCACAGTAAGTTTTCTGAAATCATTTGTCACGCCACTGTGCTTCAAAAATTAATAACTGTGAATGAAAAGAATAACTGAAAAGTTAAATTGCATATGTTTATTTCCATTGCTATCCTATGTCACGTTAAAATATACAGTTTACATATGTAGGCTTGCACTTCTGTTACTTTCACCAACACATTCCATGTGTTATGTTATTTTCTTCTAATGTGAGTTGGATATGTAAAAGGACTAAGCAACAGGTTACATGATATTTCCCCAAAAAATTTCCCATGAAAACCTGCAACTAGCGGCCACAATCCTGAGTGGTTCCATCATCAGGGAAGAGAATGCCTAACCATTTGCATATGCTTTTTGCCCATATGACTGGAAAATGATTAGAAGGAAAGGCATTACAGTATGTAGCTCTCATTATGCCCCCATCACGGCTGTGTGCAAGGTTACAGTTTCCTGTTTTTCATGGGAAATATTTCTGAGGGAAATTTACATTCATCTTTGTGTACTATATATAATTTGGCCCCAGCAAATGCTGTGTGTGTGCGTTTTAGTATGTAGACATACTTCTATTTTGTTGTTGTTGTTTATAATTGACTCAAGACATTTGTTTAATCACAGTTGAGTGTACAAAACAAATGTTATTTATAAATAATTTATTTCATTCACTTTGTGGTAGTATGCAAATATAAGTAGACCTTTACCTTTCCTTCTAATACAGGGAGAGGGAAGAGCTCTAGGAAAATCTAATTCTATTAAAGTAAAAGGAGAAAGTGGAAAAAACTCTAGGGATTTCCGTCTAGCAAAAAGAGAAGACAATATTGCACAGACTGGGGAAAAAATGTTTCAGAAAATTAATTTGGATGAAGCAGAGGGTATGTCTTTTTTCTAAAGTCTATGCAGTAGTATTAGTTTTCAAACTGAACTTTACATTCATGTATAAAAGGGTTTTAAAAAAAATTACAAATAATAGGACTATGATTATGCTTGCTGTTAACTTTAATCCGCTTTAGAATTACTTGCATTTTGTGGGCAAAAGTGTTCAGAAGACAAGTGAAAGAGATAAAAACTATAACATTTTATGATTTTGTGAGTTTGAACTTTTTTCTTTCAATTCTGCAGTGTGCATTATTTGTTTAACCTATTATTGGTGAGAACAGAATAGAATATTTTTTTCTTCTGTTAATTGGCAACAGAATTCTTTGGATTAGACAAACCCATTACATCCACACCAGTTCAAAAGGATACTTTAAAAACATGTGATATGACAATATGGAGAAAGAGTGTGTTATTATAGTGGTTACTCCATAACTGATTTTCAGAGTGATTTTTACACCTAAGATGCAGCTTTTTTTAAATGGAGGCCATTCATTTTGGTTGACTACCTAGTTATACAAGTTGAGTCTCTATTATCTAGAATTCCTAAATCTGAATCCAAAATACTCCAAACTCAAAAAAAGAAATAATGGGTGGCTAGATAGTAACACTTTGCTTTGTAACAGTTCAGGGCACACAAACTTTGTTTCATGCACAAAATTATTAAAATCATTATGTATAAAATTACCTCCAGGCTATGTATATAAGGTATTTATGGAATATGACTGACTTTCATATTTAGACTTAGGTCCCATCTCCAAGCTATCTCATTTACTTATCTCATTATCCAAGACATCCAACATATGCAAATATTCCAAAATCCATAACACATCTGGTTCCAAGCATTTCAGATAAGGGAAATTCAACCTATATGAACCATTGTGGTGTAGTGGTTTGAGTGCTGGAATAGAGCTCTGAGAGACAAAAGTGCAAATCCCCACCCAGTGGTTGACCCTGGGCAAGTCACTCTCTCTTAGTCCCAGAGAAGGGCAATGGCAAACAAAATCCATCTGTGATACCTTAATTGACTAACCAAAATGCACAGTATACTTGTTGCAAGCTTTCGAAGCTCCATGGGCTTCTTCATCCAGCAAAATGTTACAAACCAAACAGGAGAAAAACAATTGGAGATGTTAGTCAGATGCCTACATGTTGTTTCAGTCTTTAGTTAAGATGGTATATGGTGGGGAGGATATCTTTTGCAGGTAGGCTCCTCACTGGAATGGAGACATACTAGATTCCAAAAGAGGAGTCCCTGTTGAGATGCAAATGGATTTTAAATTTCCTGGACTTTGGAATTCTCCCTGTAGCTACATGGCCAGAAGGAGGAGGTTTCTGGTCATTTGCTTCCAAATAGTTGGGTGGCAAACAAGTAGGTTTATGCCAGATGGTTCAACAGGACTGTGACAGTGAGACTCACCCACTCAACTTCTTTTCTCAAATGGCAGCCCAATGGGTCTTTTTGATCCCACCACTGCCACCAATTTGTGAAGGTGACAATGTGGCACTGCCAACATCTCTTAAAACCTTTTACTCTTTTTCTCTTTGTGTCACAACTGCCACCAGTTATGTGAAGGTGATGGCCACTATCCCACCAATTTTTCACGGAGACTCGAACCCAGGACTCTCTTAAGTGTCTCTTGCATTATAAGTCTCTTTAGATGCCAGTCCTCTGGGTTTCAATTTTTTTCCCAACTTGACACCATCTATTATTTGATAGCCACACATCCATTATCTAATGTGTCCAAACCCTAAAAGACTTTTCTCACCATTGGTAGCATTTTTAATGTACATCTGAAATCACTCCAGACAGCTGCTTGTTGAAACAAAATAATAGATTTATTTACAAGTCAGGCTGAATACAGTATCTCTTTTAGTGGATGAGGTTCACAATGGACACAGTGTTTAAATACTTTATTAGTTACACAGTTTACTTGTCTTTGTAATTGTTTCCTTATAACTCTATATATGTTCCTTTATATATGTTCCTTTACAAACTAAGGGGCTGTACAGACCACCCGAAAGGGGCTGTGGCAAGCCACCCCTTTGCTCGCCGGCTCAGGGCCGTAGCAACCGCACGTCACGCCCCCGATCCAGTGCTTTGCTGTTCCAAAAAGAGCTGGCAAATGCCACTCCTTTTTAGAGTGGCAAAAAGCTGCCCTTGCCACCACACTGGCGGCTTTTTGGCACTTCTTTGGCACAGCATGTGTGGACGCTGTGCCAAAGGAGCATCCTGACATCTCTCACCATACGGCGGGGCACACAGCATGAAGCCAGGGTGAAGGCGGCCAGCATGTGGTCGCCACACCCCTTCTCTGCCCCACAGGCTGGCTCTTTATGCCAGTCTGTTCATCTCTTAGGTCTCTCAGAACCTTTATTAATCTTTTATATCTTTTAACCCTTCTGGTTAACTGTGACTCCACTAGTCACCAAACACTTGTATCTCCCACAGGATACAATAACAACTTAATTAAATACCTAAAACCCTTTCTAACTGCCCTCACAGCAGCCTAACCTAGGGCCTTTACAGGCTGCCAGAAATAGTGCACATTGAGGCCACTTTAACTGTCCTGGATCAGTGCTAGCGAATCATGGGAATTGTAATTTTTTCTGGGACATTGAGCCTTCTCTGCCAAAGAGCTCTGGTGCCACAATAAAATACAGTTCCCATGATTCCTTAGCACTGAGCCAGGGCAGTTAAAGTGGCCTCAATTTGCACTATTTGTGGCAGTCTGTAAAGGCCAGTCTCAACGGCTCTTCACTCCTCAGGGCACACTAAACATCAACAACTCTCTTCATTTAACTCCCAAATGCTGCTCTGTCCCTCTATTTATACTAGCTCCTGGGAGCAGCCCCCACCTTTTATTGGCTTCGCTCCCATTGGATGTTGCCAAGGTTCTAATCTGCTTGTTGTAACCACAAGGATGATCCCTCCCCTCCTTCTCCCTTGCTCCCCTAGGGCCCCCAGACCTATCTGGGTAGAAGAAGAGAGAGGTAATGCAGGTGGTTTTATCAGAGGGTCACACACACACTACATAGCCTAGTATAGTTGGCTTTTCATGGCTATCATGTTCATTTCTACCAAGGGGCCTGCTTTCATGCCTTCAAAGTGCTATGCCATGGGAGCTTGGGGGGGGGGGGAATCTTTTCTCCTGCCTCAGGTAGATGCAAGGATTCATAGGGTACAGGAGATGGCTGAATTGGGGAGTCCTGCTGTTTGATTAAGTGACATTTACAACAAAGCAGGCATGGGAATTACACATCATAATGCTTCTGTCAGGAAAGGCTGTCCATGGTAAAAATTATGTTTCTGCCAGGCACACAGGGACATATAGGGCCTGTACAGACCAGCCACAAGGGCTGGCCTGGGGGTGGAGTTGGGACAGTGTGATTGGATGCCAGCCACCTTGATGACGACGTCATGCCGTGCGCCCCACTATACAGCACGTGTTGTCAGGGTGCTCCCTTGGCGCAGCATGTAGACACGCTGCACCAAAGGAGTGCAGAAGAGCCTCTGCAGCGGCAATAAGGGCAGCTTTTTGCCACTCCAAAAAGGAGCAGCATTTACCAGATCTTTTTGGAGCAACAAAGAGCAGGATCAGAGCCGCAGCGTATGATTGCTGCGGCCCCGATCTGGTGCCCCATAGTTAACATGTACTCCACGACTGGAGCCCCCTGCCACTGCTAGACCCTGCTTCTCCTTCCTGAGGTCAGTTGGCAGAGGGAAAAAGAAAGGAAAAGAAGGTAGTGGAGACGGCGACATTTGCTTGAACTGTCTGTGAGTGTTTTGCACACACAGCTTTGTAGTGCAGGTAAAATGACAGTTATACTTAGAGCACACACAAAGGGACAAGTCTCTTTTGTCATGATCAAAGGCATGCCTATGTATCCATAATCAGGATGGATTTGATTTAAATCACTACTCAGAAACCCTCGATTTAATCATGTGATCCCCCCCCCCCAAAAAATGGGCACTCTTCCTCACTACATAACTCAGAGCCAAAGACTCATTCTTGCTGGTATAATCTTGATATTTACAACCAGATGAAGGTTTCATTTTTCAGAAAACAGTTGCCCCCCCCCCAATTCTCGTGGACTTGAGATCCACAGTTTTGAATATTCACAGAGGGGTAACCTCCTTTAAGATCAATGGGGCATGTCCCTACAGGTGCGTGCCCCCATTCAACCCTATGGGGCTTGAATATCAGTGAGTTTCCGGTTTTTGGGGGGGGGTCTGGAACGGATCCCCCATGGAAATGGAGGGCCAAATGTAACAATTTTTCAAATTAGTTTTACAGTTATATATATTTTAAAAATACTGATTTGATTATACTATTAGAAACACATCATAGATAGATAATTATGAAATTATTGTGAAGTGAACTATCTCCAGTTTAACAGGTTAATAATTCATATTTGGTCAACTTTTCTGCTGTACTTTTTTAGAATGAGAAAAATAAACATTACCTTAATAATAACAATTTAAATAGTTGAATTTAACTAAAATAATAACATTATAGCCTTTGTATTCTTGTGTTTCCTTAAACATCCATGTTTGTTAATTGATGTGAATAAACAAAATATCCTTTTTAAAAAAACTTAAGACAATCAGCCCAGTCCACACATGAAAAGCTTAAAATACATACAGTTCCCTGTAGCTCTGTCATCTTCATCTTCTTGTCTGTTCATAATCTGGAAAAACAAAAACAAGCTTTCCTGCTTTATCGGGTCCCAAACAATTTCTCAGTTTAGAATGAATGAGTCCAAAGGGAGAGCATATTCTTTCTACACCATCAGAAGAAGCTTAGTATTGAAATCGCTACTTCAACAGTCTCTAAATCCAAGTGTCTAAGTGACTGCACCAGTTCACTGGTGTGAGTTTCTTTAAAACATATATTTTCCCCCTTAGCTCTGAAGTTTATTATAGTTGGCAGTAAAGATGGATGATTGCTTGATACCCATGTCATAGCTAACTCCTCTTCCTCACCACTTAAGGTTTGACTCTGGTACCTGATATAGACAATATTTGCAAAAAATAAGCTGGAGACAGTGCTTGTCCCATTCAAGTTTTTAATGCTTGTAATTTAATTCTGTCAGTGTGTAGTTCTAAGTGCTCACTCATTTCCTTCCAGATTTCAACAGCTTCAGTGATAAAATATGTATTTTTCTGTATTTTGCTTAAAGCTTCAGAAATAGGTTTCAGGATGCTCAGCGTATCTTCAATATTTCTCTTAACTCCAAGTTGAGGATTTTCGCCATACCGTTCCATCTATTTTCTCTCAGTTTTGTTCACAAACTGTCATTAAATAATAGGCCAGGTCTTGACGTATTGCTTAAAACGGTCCACAACAGATTCTATCTAACATCTTGTGGGAATGTTAGCTTGTTCCATCCATTCTTTTCCGAGCTGCTGCTGCAAAATGATTTTTACGAAAGTATTTAGCAATTTCAACTAATTAGTCTTTATTTCTTCTGGAGGTGCAGCAAATGAGCACTGCAACCATATATTATTAGCTTTGTATACCCTTCCTGCTCTTCTAAATTTCTTCTCATCTTGGATACATTTGTAGATTTGTACATTTTTGATACATTTGGTCTGGGTCCAAACTGCATACTAGACATTTATATTTTTGTTCACACATTACAGCTTTTGCTGCCACTTCTTGTAAGTATTCTGCTGTGTGCGCATTTCCTGACTTATCAGTCGTTTCTGCAAGGAAGATATTCCCTTCTTCTGTTGTTATACAAATACATATAACAGAATCGTTGTGGACATTACTCCACCCATCAAGACTTAGGTTAACAATTTTGCCCTTTAGAGCCATTGCACATGGTTCCATTTTCTTTGTCATACACTTTATCCAGCAGTGTATCTGCTCTGCTGGGTGGACCGTAACTTGGTCTCAGTGACTGAACCATATCAATGAAGTCTGGGTTTTCAGCCAGACGGAAAGAAGTAAACAAACAGGGCAATTTTTTTCATCAATTAACTCTTTTTCTGATCTATTGGTTTTTATCACAAACTTATCTATGGTGGTTCCTGAATGGTCGGCATTTTTCTTTCTTTTAGGTGACGTGCTGTGGATGTATGATGTACATGATGTGACTGAAACACTATCCTAGCCAGATAAATCTGAAACTGTAGAACAGGAGGATGGTGATCTGGAAGGCAGATAGTTTTCAGAATCCTTTATGTTGAAGATGGATTCCCCGAAACAAAAAAATCAGTGCTGTTATTTTATTATTTATACTATGTCTGCTTTATTTAATATTACTCATTGTATTCACTGCCACTCAGTACTGCCCCAAAAAGGAACATTTCCTTGTTTCAACTTTTATTTCTTTATAACACCTGTATCAAAATAACAGTAACATGCAGTAATTAATAACAAATATAATTTTGTTCAAAGATTACAGTTCAAGAAATTTTAATTCAAGAAATTCCATTTAAGAAATATTATGAAATCAAAATGTTTCCCAACCTGAAGATCTTTTGTCTTCATCACATCACTTCTGATGTTGTTTCATTTGGGCCACCAAACCTTCCATTTCTTTGTTGCCGTGCTTGCATTTTGCATGCATGCATGCCTTACCCTTAACTTAGGTAGAGAAATTTCATTAAAATATTCCCATATTGGGCCGCTTTTACGGCTTGCTGCCAATGCCCTTATAGTTTTTCTCCTCTAGGAAAAGAATAATATAATAAATCTCAGCCTATACATACAAAGAACCAAAGACATGTGGAGTATTCTGTTCAAAAGGTTTCACTTTAATTTTTACTGTTTGCCCCTCCCTCCTCGTACTTAGCTTCTTAAGCAGATCTATTCCATTCCCAGTCTCCCAACAATCTATTAACTGAATGTTTTGAAACTTAGCACTTAAGAGGTAAGGGGTTGATTCTGTGTACATAGATTTGCAAAAGAACAAAGGGATTGTGATTTCTGCAAGCATGAATTCACCGTTTTAAGAACTGTGGTCCAAAACACACTGCACAAATAAATAATCCAGTTTGAGACCACTTTAACTGCCCTGGCTTAGTGCTGGGGAATCCTGGGAATTGTAGTTTATTGTGGCAGCAGTGCTTTCCGACATAGAAGGCTAAATGTCTCACAAGACTGTGCTTACCAGAATTTCCTAGCATTGAGCCAGGACAGTTAAAGCGGTGTCAAATTGGATTATTTCTGCAATGTATTTTGAACCAGTAAAACCAAGCATCTCTTGCAATATCCTCTTTCCCAATAATATTACAGAAACCTCTAGAAGAGTATTAGGGGTTGCAGACTGCCAGAAATAGTGCAAATTGAGTCCACTTTAAGGATTAGGGTTAGGGAATCATGGAAACTGTATTTTATTGTGACACCAGAGCTCTCTGACAGAGAAGGCTCAATGTCTCAGGGGAAAAAAAAACAATTCCCATGATTCCCTAGCACTAACCCTAACCCTTAAAGTGGACTCAATTTGCACTATTTCTGGCAGTCTGCAACCCCCCTATGGCATTGTAAATGGATTAATGGAATTTATTTATCAAAAAAATAAATAAACATTGCATGAATATATATTCTCATGCTACTTAATTAAAAATGAATCCCAATTTCATGATTCATAATCTTTGGACCAAAATGTATCTTAAATAGAAAAAAAACTTTAGGGCCTCAAAAAGCATTTAATTTAAAAAAATTGATTTCAGTTTTTAAAAAATCCAATTTAAATAAAAAACAACTAAATTTTTAAAAATCATTTTTAAATTATTTTTAAAAAAAATAATTGATGTTTACCCACCCTGCATACAATAGATCATAAATAAGATCTAATCCTATCTGAAAAAGCCTTGCTAAGTGTTCTGTTGTTGTTTAAACCTCTGGAGCAGCATGCACAATGAGGGAGGTGGGATGAGGCAGTACATGCATTTAACCACAAACCTTTGCAACCAAATGGGTTACTTTGGCATTCTCATCATGGTAAATGTTTTGGGGTCCTGGTGTTACTGCTTGAGTCTTTTCTGTTCCTTATGGTCTTTCTCAGTTTCATGCTACTTACTTTCTTATTGGGCCATTGGATGTGTTCTAGCTATCAAGTGGCTATTTAAGTAGTCTGTGACAAAGAGTTATCCAATTCTTATCTAACATAATTACAAATGGGCCAATAATATCTTTTTTAAATAAAATACTAAAAGTGGCAACTAGAAGACAAAAATGTGACATGGGAAAAATAACTATACAAAACTGTTAGAATATTTGGAATTTTTAGGATTAGAATTATTTTTCACAATTATTTTTAGTATTTATTCATGTAATTTACAATGTAAAATGAAGATGTTTCTAATTAATTTGTGGAATCCTGTTAACGCTTTTCTAAAATGTTGGATAAACATGGGGGGGGAGTAAAATGTGTGCCATTAGCAATGAATTTTGTCAGTCAATTTGTTGTGTCGTAGAATTTTGTAACTAAATCAAGTCTTTTCTCGGTTTCTTGCAATAGAATTCTTTGAGCTCATCTCCAAAGTGCAAAGTAATAGAGCAGATGACCAGCGAGGGCTGCTGAGAAAAGAAGATTTGGTTTTGCCTGATTTTCTTCATTTGCCTTCCTCTGGAGCAGACCCTTCTTCATTTATACTGGAAGGAGCCAAAGGCTCCAGCAAGAGAACTGAACCTCCTGATGTCAAGGATATGTACACACAGCTTGGTGGAAAAGGGGGCTTCATGAAAAACTATAGTGAAAGCTCAACTATGAAAATTAATCTTTCGGAAAATAAACAGAAACCATCTGTGATCAGCCAGAAGACCTTCAGCGCACCTTCTGGCACACCTTTATCTCCAGTTCTGCCATTGCAGGATGCCCCCATATGGAAAAGGCAATCTAAAGAACTGCAGACTGAATGTGTTCAAACTGTTGAGGATGAGAATGTAGCAGACTTGACACTCGTAGCTGAAGGAGACATCAATAGCCCAAACAGCACATTGCTGCCACCATCGCTGCCACCACCTTCACTCTCTTCAGACAAAAGCACTCTTGCAGAAGCTAAGTATCCACCTCCAGTTTTACTAACAGATAATCAGGAAAATCCTACTTACGAGAAATTCAAAACAGGTATTTCCAAATTTTAATTGTCTTTAATATGATTATCCATTACATTTGTTTCAATAATTGTTATATCTGCTTACACTGTAAATTTTATATGCAAAAAAGTGTAACTGAACTCTATCTTTAGAGCATGTCAGGACTGTACTTTTGGAGAGGGACAAGAAAAATGCATACTGTGCCGTGTGTGGTCCTTCCTTGCATCATGCTTCTGTCTATCCACTTTGCAGGAAGCAAGTTAAGTACAGGGCAAGTCATCCCAAGTAATGACCTATATATCTGCATTTCCCATGTTCCTGGTTTAATATACAATCATAAAACTGAGGACATGAGATATTGCTGGCTATGCTTCCATTATTAAAGGAAAAGGCTTGCCTTTTTATACTTTGAAAATAGATTGATAACTATTCAACACAGAACAATACACAGTTTACATGGGAACAGCAGACAATATCCTGGATTGCATATCCTGAAGTGATGCCATTAACACAGAACAATACCTATTCAATACAGAACAACACACAGTTCACCTGGGAACCACTCCTCCCTACCCAGGGTCTCACAGTATATATACAGCCAGGCTTTTCCATTTCAGTTTTCTCTAAAGATGCTAGCCACAGATGCTGGCGAAACGTCAGAAAGAAACTCTTTCAGAACATGGCCACACAACCCAAAAAAACCCACAAAAAAACTATGGATGCCAGCCATGAAAGCCTACGACTTCAGATTGATAACTGTTTAGAAGGGCCAAGTAAAAAGTCGCTTTTCCAATTAAACTTTTCTTTAACATCTTCTAAGCATTTGAATTATTTGCTGTTATTTTCATTGTGTCTTGCAAATAAAAATAACTATCCCTTGGTTCTAACATTATTAATGAAAAGCATGGGTGTGCTTGTACAAGACACGTGTTCACCAGTCTGTATAGACACTCACATGTGAACATATGTGCAAATTCCACATGGTAATTTCTCCTGGCACCAAGGTAATACCTTTATTAGGACCAACCAGATAAGCACAGAATTGCGGGTAAGCTTTTAAGGCAGGGGTAGGCAACCTTTCCCCTTTAAGGGCCGAGGGACTTCAGCTCCCAGAAGCCTCAGCCATGTTGGCCAATAGTCTCATGTTGGCCAATAGCTCCTCGGATTCTGGGAGCTGAAGTCCCTCGGCCCTTAAAGGGGAAAGGTTGCATACCCCTGTTTTAAGGGTTCCATATCTCATAAACAAAATGTTAGGAGTGGTGGTGGGAGTTAAGGTGATGGATTTTATATTAAAGGTATAAAGATGGGGTGGAGGAAGACATGCAAATTAAAATGTTGTTTTGTGCCTTCAAGTCATTTCCAACTTATGGAGAACCTATCATAGGCTTCTTGGCAAGATTTGTTTAGAGGAAGTTTGCTTTGCCTTCCCCTGAGGCTGACAGCTTGTGACTTGCCCAAGGTCACCCAGTGAATTTCATGGCTGAACTGGGAATCGAACCCTGGTCTCCAGAGTCATAGTCCAATACTCAAACCACTATGCCATGCTGGCTCTCACATTGGATTAGACTATATCAGGATGATTTTTCCATTTTTTCTCCTCCACTCATGCAGGGAGGAGGAGGAGGAGGCAACAGTTAGCTCTGACCAGCCTATTCCAAATTGCTGTCCAGGCTGGGAGCAGAAGATATTCTTAAAGTCAAAGCACAGTATGAGATTTGGCTTAAAACATCACTAATCCTTTTTCTTTCACCCAAAGCCTTCCTTACCTTCCACTGCTGCATGTATTTCCACTGCTGACATAACTGCACTAATGGAGCAAACAGGATCCCAGCCCCCAAATCCAGATATTCTCAGATTTATCTTCATCCTTTACCAGAACACACAGTAGACAAAGCTAAATATAGCACCTTTATCTTACCAAAACAGGAAGTTAGTTTTGGGCAAATCATGCTTTTTAAAAATTGGCCAGATTAGGCCTAATGATCCTTAGGTGATGCATAATTTCTTCCAGTTATAGTATTGGATTGCTGAATGGTTAAATCAGATATTTTACTTCCAACCAATAGGCATGCCAACCCAAATCAAAATTAAAACTAGATTTTGTATTTCGAGATATGAAGAATCAGACATTATGTGTCACTTTATCACAACAGACATAGGTATAACTTGAAATTTGTCTGTAACTTGTGAATCTTTATGCCTCTTCCTCCTTCAGTCCATCTTAAGGCTCTGATCATGCTCTGATCATGCAGACTTCATGAGTTCAGCATCAAGAAAGCCTTCTATTCCTCTATTCATTCTTTTCCCTTTGTGCAGTATTGTGTTGCCTGGGCTCTAGAGATCATGAAAGCTTGCTTGCAGTTTCTATAGCAATAGCAGCAAGTACATTTCTATACTGGTGCACTTAAGCATTCCTTAAGCAGTTTACAATGTGTAAGCTTATTGCCCCCAACAAGCTGGGTACTTATTTTAGCAATGGCAGGATGGCAGGCTGAGTCGACCCAGAGCGTCTAGTGGATTTAACTCACAACCTTGCAACTGTGAGTGAGTGACTGCAGTACAGGCATTTAAACACTGCACCACCAGGGCTCTTCTTCTCATTTGGTTGGTCCTAATTAAAGAATTATTTGACCATAGCTTTTACAGTTTTTCTTAGAGACCAATACAGTTTGCTTCTTTTTATGAGAACCTTTATCTGTGGTTGTAGCCCATCTATCACATCAGTGTACTTCAAGCATAATGCTAAAATCATTTTGGACACAGAATGCTTGTGAGTTCAGCTGCCTGTAGAGCTATGCATTGGGAGGGGGGGCATGTAGATAAAGAAATTTGTGTTCACTGATTCCATAGAGATTTTTGTACATTTGGAGGCTACTGTGCCATGCTCTCCCTATATATGGGCCTCAAAGAGTGGATTATCTTTTACAATTCCAATAGCAAGTGGTGTCATAAATTATTTTATGATGCAAGCACATGCAATTTGACTGTTAATATTTTCCAATTTCTTATCTGTACTTATTTTGTGATTTGCACATGCCTCATTGTTACATGATTACAAACAATAGCCAAACTCTTTTGTCCTGCTACTCTGAAATATCAGGAAAAGAATTTGCTTTCTAAAATGTTCTATAGATGCTACTATGAAAATAAAATTAAATGTTAAATTATCTTGTAATTAATAATGTCCAAATGATGAATAATGAAATGTATTTTTGTGGCCTGACTGTGTATAATTGTATGTATCTATATTCTCTCTCTCTCTCTCTCTCTCTCTCTCTCTCTCTGGGAGAGAGAGAGATATCAATGAGAGTTATTAACAAATTAATTCTACTAATTTCATTTTAAAGTGGAATCCATATATGACTATTTGCACTTAAATCTTTGAACTGACTTGTATTGAATGCATGTTGTACCTCCTGTGTAAGTAACCTCCTACATCTCTCTTCTGCATTTATTCTATTAGCTATCTTAATGTAGTTTGTGCTTATGTTTTGTACTCAAGCTTTTCCTACACTGGGTAATAAATTCTTTTCTTAGGTATTTTTAAGCTTTTTTTAATCTGGAAGTTTTTATGTGCAGAAATTTATCTAATTCTCCAATTCTGTAGTTCTGAATAGTTTTGCTTAATTTAGATAGCATACAGCACACACACACACACACACACACACACACACAGGAAATACCCATGGAGCTCCCCTGGCTAAAACACCACCCCCCATTCATTTCAATGGCAGTAATTTCTATTACAAGCATCTGTTTCTAGATCTTTGCTCTTGCATATCATGCAGACTTCATTATCAGTCATGAATGATTCTTTTAATCTGTACAACCCACTCCCATATATTTTTGTACCCCTTTTATATCTGCTGAAAGTTTTATTTAAGGGAGCTTAATCCTCTGTCTTGTCATGGACTTGGATGAAAGCTTTTTTTATATTTCCATAATTTATAACAGGAGAGGGAAGACTTTGGACCTTATCACACGCGGGCCACAAAGCGATAATAAAGTGAAATAAGAATAAATCCAGTAACAAACCAAAAGAAACCCCACAATACGCAAATGGCTATCACACGGCATTAGCTTTATCGCGCTTTTAAGGAAAGCGCTCCCGGGAACCGTATTTGCCGTTCACACACAAGTGAGAAAATCCCGTACATAACCAAGCACATGTGCAATACAGCCGTGGCTGTCACTTGCCGCGGCTGTCACCCCTTCCCAAGCCAGCTCGCTGACGAGGTCCTCCTCAGAGCACCAGCCCCACGCGGGGTCGGCGCTCCGAGGAGGTCCTCTCCGCAGAGCCGGCTCTCTGACGAGGTCCTCCTCGGAGCGCCGACCCCACGCGGGGAATGATGGGGAAATGCTCCCCAATACGTATTTGGTGATCAGACTTTACGGCAAAAGCAAAATAATTCCCATCACGCAATTGCAATTCCCCAAGAAACCGAAATTCAAAAGATCTCAGTTCTTTCCACTTTCTGTCGGGGTTCTGTGCGACGCCGTGTGGACACACAGAAAAATAATACTATTAGGTCAGGATTTCATTTGGATTCTGTCTGGATTGGGCCCCGTATGATAAGGTCCTTTGAGTGTGTGTGGTATACATTATTTTATGCTGGCATCCCAGATTCCACCAATTGGAGCCAAGCACAAATTGTGGGCACAGAACCAGCTACCTGCTGTATTCCATAGGTCATGCACTGGGGTGAACTATGTAGGTGAATGTGGATCTACATCTGAGTTGATATTACAAATTCTAACAGCCAAGTTTAAACCCCTGACATTGCTATTAATTTACTGTGTGTCTCAGTTTTATTTTATAAAATGTAAAGTTTTTGAACATTGAAGAATTTACTCTGTCGCATTTACAGTTATGAAATTATGACTTACATCTTCAAGATCATTATTAGAGCCCCTTTCCCAAATCTTGGCATATATATTTCTTTGTATTAGAACCTCACATGTGATTGAAAAGCAAGAAATCTTATTCTCCAGGCTGCTCTTGAAGATATTTTTATTGGTGATACTTTCGCACAGTTGCACCAGTGCCCTTCTTTTCTTTTGTCCCAGCTCCAGCAGATATGAATTGACTCAGTGATTTGTCTCTCTAGTTCCCAGTTCTGAACTATAATACCATGCCATCTCATTGTTCCATTAAGATTGTCCTGGTTTTTCCAACACTGGTTGCATCAGGATCTTTTCTTTTTCCTTTAACCAAATTTCCGTAATAGATACTGTTGGGAGAGCTGGCCTTGAAAAATGTTAACAACATAGCAGCAGAGCCTTTAAACCAGAGTATCTGTACTTGGCCACTGAGTTGTCGAATGAGTAACAACAACCAAGAACATAAAAGCATGATCCAACTATGTGAACTTATCCACTGTCTGGCAGAAGAAGTGTCTGATAATTTCTTAAATAAAAATAGAAATTATTTCAAATAAATAGTTGTATAATTATGTAACAATGGCCAGGGTTTTATGGGGTCTTATGCCAGTGGTCTGTTCTGCTAGCAGTTTGACTTACTCTGTATTAATGCAAGGAAGTGGCACAGTAGTGAGTACCTGTTTCCAGAATTCCTGACTTTCTGGAAGAGATGAGGGACTAGACCACAGAGCCAAAGAATTTATAGGAAGGATGATCTGATTGCCCAAGATCACCCTCCCATAGTTCCCTGGAAACCGTTACCACTTTCTTTTCCCTGTTTCCTTCCTTCCTTTGCCCTTTTGTATTGCTGCCACCACGGCCACCATTGACATAACCACGCCAGAACACCAGTAGAATACCAGTCAGTATCTTCAGAATATGACAACAGAGTGCTTGGTGCCTGGACACATGCCTTATCTGACTGGTTCTAGCAAACTGAAAGGAATTAGTAGTAGGGCTTTTAATGACCACCTCAGTCAGAACATTATCACACAAGCCTTGGTCCCACCTCGCTCTTGCCGCAATTAAGTAATTAAAAAAAACAGTTACGGAACTTTTAATACTGCACTTCAATAGTGCACCAGGGCTTTTTGCACCATCGAGGGTCCCCATGCACTCTCTTCCTCATTCCCCCTTAGCTTCACCCCTCTGCCTTTCCCGCTTTCCCCCCTCCTTCCTGCCAAAGAAGGAATGACTACTTGTGCGTAAGCAGCCATTCCTTCTTTAGCAGGTGGGGGGCAAGACGAGATCTGCTTCTGCCCCCTCACTCCTGCCAAAGAAGGATTGATGGCCTCCTGATGAGTAACCGCTGCAGTCATTCCTTCTTTGGCAGTCTGGTGGGGGAGACACAGAAAAGCCTGGAATAGGGACAGGGAGAGAAGTGGGAGGAAGGAGTGGACACTGATGCACGTGACTGCCCAATACCAGAAGAGCCATGCAAGGAAGTTACCACACGTAAGGAGAAATGCTGCAGCGGCATGTTTGGGACCTTACTGACAGGTGTTTACCATCAATGAAAAGGGACACTCTACCAACGAAGGAGCTACAAAGTGGCGACGATGTCATGCGATAAGAATTGTCAAAGGTGTTACTCTCTAGCTTTAATAGCAGGTTTAAAGGCTTGTGCAGTAATCTCCTCAGAGATACTATGATTTCACTAGTCCTGAAAATAGCACTGCTAAGGGAACTGTGTCCCACTAATGAATTTTGATTATTATTATTTTTTGCTTGGACAAAAGCCATGTTTTTTCATAGGTGAGTTTTTCTCCCCACCCCCAAAAAATACAAAGTAGTTTTGAAATACACAAAACAAACAAACTCTTATACGCTCACCTAGTGAGGAGAAAAAAATTGAAATTATTTGTTCTTGCATGGAAGAACAAAATAAATTATGTATAAGTACATCCCGAATATTCTTCTGGAAACACTGGTAGTGTGAGGAGCTAAGCATAGTAAATCCTCAGTTGCTTCATCCTTGTGTGTGAAATTGAGAAGTTGAAATTCTTTTTTCTTTCCCAGAAAGACATAGAAACAATTTTTTTTATAGCAGATTTTTTATTGAAAACATTTTGGTCTGTCTTCACATCAACAGAGCCTAAGACCACTAATGGCTATAGAACTAAAACATACAAAAAAGGAACACAATAGAATCACAAAATGGAGGCACCTAACTGAAGCTAGATTAAAACCACCGTAGAGCAACAACATGGAAGCAGCTGAACCAGCTTCCCATACCTTAAAAAAAAGATTTATCTAAAAAGAAGCTAACATGAGAGACTGCCTGGAGATCTTTAGGGAAAGAGAAGGTGTCTGTTCCAAACTTATAAATGGCAAGATGGGAGAAGGTTCATGAGGTATAAATCAATGGTCAAAGGAAAGTAAAAAAATTCACTGGCATTAATGAAGATCACTGCTCAAAAGGTATCTGGCCTCTATTTGAATTTAGACATCATAAGACCACTGGCCATTTACTTTGTTACGACTATCGATCCATGACGTAAGCACCTTCTTCACAATTAGTATTTATACATTTGGGACTATAGTGTTTAAATCTGAACAACTGATTATTAACTGATTTATTCAATTATTTAATATTGGTTCTACAATTATGTCTTCTACTATATGTATCGATATCTCTCTTCTGCTTCTCTTATTTTAGTGAGTTAGGTCTTGCATCCCTTTCTTTCTTTGTGCTGGAAACAAAAACAAAAAGTGAACCCAGAATTTTTACAGTGGCCTGTATTCTTTTATTGTTCTGGGCCTAAGAGATGAGAGACAGAAACTGGTAGCAGAACGTCATCCTTTCACTGGATTTTGGGAAGATTAAACACAGTATTGATACTAACATCACTGTATGGTTTCCCTATATTCTGATGGCTGCAACACCGTTTATAAAGTGGACACTGAAAGCTTGTTGATCTGTCTCTCATACCAGTATTTTCAAATAGGAGTAGTGGGTGCTTCCCATGTTAAGGGTACAGTGAATCGGCTCTGGGTATTATTCCAGATTTTACTACTATCCAAGGTGCTGAAGCTCTTCTTCCAAAATTAGGATAATGACAGGAGAGAAACTATAAACAAACATTGGAGCAGTTTTACAGTGCCTGATTTAGAAGCCATCAGCTGGCCTTAACTGGAGATGCAATTGTATAGTGGGCCCTTAGTATCTGCTGGGGTTTGATTCCAGGACCCCTTGTGGATACCAAAATCCATGGATGCTCGTCCCATTATATACAGTGAAACAATTTTGTCAGATGTGAAAAGTTTTCACATTTACAAGAATGTTTTTTTTTTAGCAAGTTGCTGCCTTGCTAGAAAGACTTTGAAAAACCAGAAGCATCCAGTGGGTTGTTTTCATAGATATGATTGATCAGCCTGTGTTTGCTGGTATCTGGAGAGCAAGGTTGATTTCTAAGAAAAAAGAGTAGTTTTGTGCAGAGACATGCTGAGCAAATATCAGAAACCTCAACAACAAAACACTTGCCTTGCTCTTTTGCTGGAGGTGAAAAATCCCACATAGGTTCATAAACTCTCTAGTTGCAAACAAGTAATATAGCAAGATTTTTCATATCCATACTTTGTTCCTACCTTGTTAGAAAGCTTTAGAAGTATTCCTCTTTTTGGAAGCCCAAGGTCCAAAACAAACTGCAGAAATAATCCAGTTTGGGACCACTTTAACTGTCCTGGCTCAGTGCTAGAGAATCCTGGGAATTGAAGTTTATTGTGGAACCAGAACTGTCTGACAGAGAAAACTAAATGTCTCACAAAACTATAGTTCCCAGAATTCTCTAGCATTGATCCAGGGCCGTTAAAGTTGTTTCAAATTAGATTATTTCTGTAGTGTGTTTTGGACCCTCATGCCTACTGTCTTATCAGATTGCTTCATCAGCATTGAATGAGATGATTTCAAGCAGATTAACATCAAGATGCAGAGAATATCCAACTCCATTACTCCTTTTCATCTAAATAAATATAAAGGAATCTTGTACACCTCTAAGACTGAAAAGAGATTTCTGGTATAAACTTTCAGTCTACTTCATCAGATGGAACTGGAGTGCACAAAAGCTTATGCTAGAAATTTCTTTTCTCAGTCTCAAAAGTGATCCAGGATTACCATACTTTATATCTTTTAATACTGAAATAGATTAACTCGCTTATGTCTTTAAATACCCTTTTCCAATTGAACTACATCATGCAAGACTGCGTTCACTAAGGGACTCAAGGATGAATAAGCCGATGAGATCATTGTTAGTGGTGGGTGTCCGAATTATAAAAATGGCTTCTTTGACTAAAGTCACACCCAAAGAGATGAGGTTTGTATCTTGAAGGAGCTCATGGATCCTGATGGCCATGTTAAGGCCAATAGCATGTCTTAACAACTCTAGCTAATGTGCAACTGTATACTTGCCTGGAAAAAGTACATGAAATTAAAGTATATGCCCTACTAACTTCCCAACTGCTGAAAAGAGAAAACAAAGAGTAGCTAAGTGGGGCTAGCATTGTGTTAGTGGCATACACAAGCATAAGTCCATCTTATGGTATTCTCTGCCACCCTCTGCAATGACTAAGTTCCTCTGACTCAATGTTGCACTGGAGTAGCGATCCCCCACTTCATGGCCCTTCTGTTGCTGGTAGAGAGTGAAGGAGATAGGAGTCCAATGACGTTGTTCATTGAGACCTCTGAAGGACTCCAATGGATCCTAGCGGAAGAAGTCCTCAACCTGTCCACTTCTCCGATTCCTACTCCATCCTTAATGAGCAGATGAGTAGCTTGGGGAGGGAGCTATTGCAGTGCAACTGTGAATCCTGGAAATGGTGAGATGGCAGCCATAGCTGATTCCATGTGCAGAATTATTACACTCAGCCATGTATGATCTTATGCTCAACCATGTTGGATCTTGGCTATAAAGTTCTATGTGGGAATTTAATAGGAAGGTTTGAGGAAAAGTGCATCACTAAGAGAGCCAGATCATCACCTATAGAGAATATAACAATATGACTGGCAAGGGTGTCGCTTCCATATCCTGCATGATCCATGCTGCTTCTTTTCTTGTCTCTGGATGTATTAACCATACCCACACAAATGGTAAGCTTGTCATCCTTGCTCAGACAGAATGCTCCAACTAATCAGGAAGATGAAGAAATGTTCAACAGAGTATGGAATGTGCTTCTGGGAGGATAACAGGGAATCACAATTTATAAGAAAGAAGTATTCAGCTGGATGATAATGGCTTATAGAAGAACACACTGTGCTGATTCCAGGGTCTTGTTATAGACTGGGATGGCAGGAACCTGTGGTTGTTTTGAGGCCATTTTTGCTGTGTACCATTAAGGTGGACTACATATAACTTTCAACCAATCGCACACCTCATAATAATTTATGCCCACAAATGGGAAACCATGCCTCCAGAATCTTATTTTAGGCCAGAAAAAGTATGTTTTTGAAAGTGATCAACCAGACATGACACGCAGACTCTTACACTGGTCATGAAAAGAAGTTATTCCAGGTTCCAGAAAGCATAATGAAGGATGCAGAGGCTTATGCCTGGGTGGATGGAATCCTATAGCTACCCCACAGAGAAGATAAGTGCTGATGCTCCCAGCAACCAATACTTCTGGAGCTACAAAAGGCACTAGCTCCAGCTCATAGTGTCAGTTCCTACCTGGAGAAAAGCCCACAAGGTTCTACCCATCACAGCTACCCATCACACCTGGGGGAAAGCCCACAAGGTTCTACCCATCCTCCATTTGCTGTCTGTTCCACCTTCCTCGGGGTAAGGATTTGGGAGGTGGGCAGGAGGTAGTGGACAGCAGTATGGTGCAAGGATAACAAGGCATGAGACCATTTGGTGGGCTGGACCCATCTCATTTCCTTTTTCTTTAGTTGATCAAGCATCCACACTTTGAATTTGACCCCATCCCTAATGTTCAGATCACAAGGACAAAACAAGGGAGATAGCATTTCTCTTGGAAATGGGAGGAAGTAAAGATAAGGCATTAATCCTCTTTAAATAGGGACTCTACAGGTCACGTTTAAAGAATACTGGCTGAGATGCTGCTATAGTATCTTTCTAGAGATACTTTCATTTCTACTTTTAGATTGGTTAAAGAAGCTGTGGTGAGGCCTCTACTCAAAACAAACAAACCCCTCCCTAAATCCAACCACACTGCATAACTACCAGCCAGTCTCCAATATTGCTTTGGGGAGCAAGGTTCTGGAGCATGTGGGGGCCTCCTGACTCCAGATGTTCCTGGATAAGATGGATTATCTAAATCAGTGGTTCCCAAACTTTGGTCCTCCAGATGTTTTGGACTTCAGCTCCCAGGATGTCTGACTGTTGGCCAAGCAGGATGAGGCTTCTGGGAGTTGAAGTCCAAAGTCTCTGGAGGACCAAAGTTTGGGGATCACTGATCTAGATCCATTTCAGTCTGGTTTCAGGCATCCCCATGAGACTGAGACAGGTTGGGCTGCCTTGGTGGATGAACAAAGGGAGTGTGTCCCTGCCAATTCTGATGGACCTTTCAGCAGTTTTTGATATATCTGACCCACCTCTCTGAGATGGAACTTGGAGATACTGTTCTGTGGTGATTCTAATCCTTATTGCAGTGGAAACTCAGAAGGTGATGCTGGGGGATTCCTGTTTGATCCCATGGTCATTGGCCTCTGGGATCCCACAAGGCATAGTTTTGACTCCCATGCTATTCAGTATCTGCATGAAACCTCTGGGAGATATTATCTAGAGTTTGAGGGTTCTGTCTCCATCCAATTCCAAGGAAGCTATCTCTGTGCTAAGCCAGTGTCTGCTGACTGTAATGGACTGAATGAGGGCAAATTGAAATTTAATTCAAACAAAACAGATGCTCCTGGTCACTCAAAAGGCTGATCAGGGAATAGGGTGCGTTGGATGGAGTTGCAGCCCTGCCCCGGAAGTCTCAGGTTCACAGCTTGAGCTTATTCCTTAGACTCAGATCTAAGCCTGGATGCCCAGGTTTTGGCAGTGGTAAGGAGTGCTTGTGCTCCAGCTGTGTCAGTTCTTGTTTTGGTTACTGTAATCCACTCTACGTGGGGTTACCTTTGGAATCTGTTCCGAAACTTCAGCAGGTCCAAAATGCTGTGACCAAATTGCTGACTGGGGCATGTTATAGGGAGCATGGAACCCCCTTTCTGGAACAGCTCCACTGGCTGCTCATGTGTTTTTGGACAGAATTCAAAGCCCTACATAGCTTGGGTCCAGACCATCTGAAAGAACCAATCACCCTATATGAACCTGGCCAAGCTTTAAAATCTGCAGTGGAAGGCTTTCTCTCAGTCCCACCACCATCACAGTGTGTTTGGAGAGGACATGGGAGAGAACCTTCTCAATGCCTGTTCCCAGGTTGAAGAAGTTTCTTCCCCAAAAGGGCTGGGTGGCCCTGTCCCTGCTGTCTTTCCACAACCAAGTAAAGACCTTTTTATTTAGATAGCATTTGGTTTCTATTATGTTGTATCAGATAGAGCTTTAGATGAAAGATACTGTGTTTCTGGAAGCCTGTGCGGTATAATGGTTTGAGTGTTGAACCATGACTCTGGAGACCAAGGTTCAAATCCCGGTTTGGCCATGGAAACCCACTGGGTGACCTTGAGCAAATCACTCCCTCAGCCTCAGAGGATAGCAATGGCAAACTCTCTCTGAAGAAACTCGCTAAGAAAACTTGCTTATATAGCTGAACAAATAATGGCTCTTGCCATGCTATGCATCACAACACATGTGTAGTAATCTCTAATTTTCCAAATATCAGTGCCAAAGGCAAATATATATGTGTGTGTGTGTGTGTGTGTGTGTGTGTGTGTGTGTGTGTGTCTAAAATCTCACTGCCAGTACATAGAAGACTGGCGTATGTATGTATAGCTCACAATCATTCAAGTTGACAATCTAATCACATTTGTGCAATGAGATCCAGCAGCTGATGTGCTCATGATGTGCTATTCCAGAACTCAAAGAATTTCAGTTGCTGTATTCTGGATCTGGTATACATTTGGATCTGCTGAAACAAAACCAGGCTGCTCTACCCGTTTCTGATCAAAGTTTTGCTGCTTTCTCTTGTCAATATATTTCTTCACTATTATTAATGTTTATCAGTTTGTTTTCAAATATTCAGTGTGCCTTTCACAGTTACACATAAACATAACTGGATGGCTTGATCCTATAACTGCAGTTATTTTACCTTTAAAATTAATTATGGCAACTTTTGCAGTTTTGCTAAAATATACAAAATATAATCTAGTCCGACTGCAAGAGCATTTCCCACATATGAAGAATGCCCATCACTTCATGAGAATCTACCCGTTGCCCCACTCCATCTGCAAGCAGCATGCTAGGTTTGCCAGTATGTTCTCATCCACCCTCTTCTGACCTCTATATATTTGTGCTTCAGAGTCCTAGCCTCATTTCACACTGCCTACATGTATGTAGGTGGAGAAGTGAGGAGAAGCTGTAAAAATCCTATAAAAATCTTCCATATGTCCATGCTGCACCTGTTGTGGATTGGATTATATCCACACTAAAATAGCTTTCATGTCTACTTTGACTGAAGATGGTGATTCATAGAATCACAGAATCATAGAGTTGGAAGAGACCCCAAGGGCCATCCAGTCCAACCCCCTGCCATGCAGGAACTCAAAATCAAACCATCCCCAACAGATGGCCATCCAGCCTCTGTTTAAAGACCTCCAAATAAGGAGACTCCACCACTCTCCAGTGGAGTGTGTTCCACTGTCAAACAGCTCCAACTGGTTCCTCCTAATGTTGAGATGGGATCTCTTTTCCTGTAGTTTGTATCCTGTTCTCTGGCGCAGTAGAAAACAAGCTAGCTCCCTCCACAATATGACACCCCTTCAAATACTTAAACAGGGCTATCATATCCCCTCTTAACCGTCTCTTCTCCAGGCTAAACATACCCAGTTCCCTAAGTCATTCCTCATAGGGCATGGTTTCCAGACCCTTCACCATTTTAGTTGCCCTCTTTTGGACACGCTCCAATTTCTCCACATCCTTTTTGAATTGTGGTGCCCAGAACTGGACACAGTATTCCAGGTGAGGCCTGACCAAAGCAAAATAGAGTGGCACTATTACATCCCTTGATCTAAACACTATACTTCTATTGATGCAGCCTAAAATCACATTGGCCTTTTTAGCTGCTGCATCACACTGTTGACTCATGTTCAACTTGTGGTCCACTAGGACTCCTAGATCCCTTTCACACATAGTCTCATTAAGCCAGGTGTCCCCCATCTTATATCTATGCATTCCATTTTTCTGCCCTGAGTGCAGTACCTTATATTCCTCTGTGTTGAAATTCATTTTGTTAGCTTTGGCCCAGCTTTCTAATCTATTAAGATCATTTTGAATTTTCATCCTGTCCTCTGGGGTATAAGCTATTCCTCCTAATTTGGTGTCATCTGCAAATTTGAGAACCATGCCCCCTATTCCTTTATCCAAGTCATTAATAAAGATGTTGAATAGCACTGGGCCCATGACAGAACCCTGTGGCACCCCACTGGTCACTTCTCTCCAGAATGAAGAGGAGCCATTACTGAGCACCCTTTGGGTTCAGTCAGTCAGCCAAATACTAATCCACCTAACAGTTGTATTGTCTAACCCACATTTTATTATCTTGTTTGCAAGAATATCATGGGGGACCTTGTCAAAAGCCTTGCTGAAATCAAGATATGCTATGTCTACTGCATTCCCTTCATCTATCAAGCTGGTAATTGTATCAAAAAAAAGAGATCAGATTAGTCTGGCATGACTTCTTCCTTCTCACAAAAGGAAAAGGTTGTTCAACCTGAGGAAAATGGAGCAGAGGACACAATAGGGGAAATGCAGCACAGAATAAGTAAAGAGGAAGTACAGGAATACCTGGTTAACCTAAATGAATTTGTAACGCGCTCTACATGGGGCTACCCTTGTGCTTGACTCGGAAATTACAGCTGGTTCAAAATATGGCAGCCAGGCTTGTGTCAGGAACATCTAGGAGGGACCACATTACTCAGGTTCTGAGGTCCCTCCACTGGCTGCTTATCAGCTTCCGGGCCCAGTACAAGGTGTTGGTTATCACCTTTAAAGCCCTAAATGGCTTGGGTCCAAGCTATCTCAGGGACCGCCTCCTTCCATACAATCCTTCCCACGCTCTCCGGTCCTTTGGGAGGAACTTGCTGCAGCCCCAAAAATCAATGCTTGCGATGAGCTCCCAGAGGGCTTTTTCTGTCATCGCCCCCAAACTCTGGAACGACCTGCCGGACGAGATCCGTCGGTTAACATTGTTAGACAGCTTCAAAAAAGCTGTCAAGACGGATCTCTTCCGGCAGGACTTTCCAGATTAATTACCCTGGCCTTGGGCTTTTTCCATCCCTACAGTTCCTTTTGTGGCCCCATCACTCGATGGATAAGGAATGCTGTAGGAGATTACCAGGGCATTGTGTTGTGTTTGTGTCTTTTTTTTCTTAGATTATGTTTTTTTAGATTATGTTTTTAAATTGTGTTTTAATTGTTATGATATTTAATTCTGTTTTAAGGGGGGGAGGGTTGGTACAGGGACTTTTTGTACTGTTTTAATTGTAAGCCGCTTAGATTGATTTATCATATAAGCGGGATATAAATTTATTATTATTATTATTATTATTATTATTATTATTATTAAGAAAACCCAAGAACAAGTAATGACAACAATAATCAATATCATCATGGTGGGCGGCGGCGGCGACAGGACCAGCCTGGGGCCGGTCCAAAGGCCTCGGGGGGGGGGGGGGCGCATCCAGCCCCTGGGCCTTAGGTTGCCTATCCCTGCTCTAGATCCTCCAGCACACAGCTCTATGGTCAAACTCAGCCAGCAGCATGCCATAGAATCATGTTGGAGGACCTAGAAAATGCCCAGAGAGAACATATTTCTTCAGCCGTAGGTAAGTGAAACAGCAATACCAGTACCATGGATACCGGGGTCATAGTGTAGTTCTAAAAAATCATCTTAAATATATTATGCTACTACAGTATTTGTCCCATGATTTAACCTGATTGTGGAAGTGGAATTACATAAACCAAGGCATAATATGTATTGTTCTCCTCCTTTCTTTTTCCTGTTTGTTTTAGGTATGATCCACAAACAGAAAAGAGATGTGCAAGTAAGTGGAGCAAACATTTATGAACAAAGCTCTATAAACAGTAACATTGGCTTTAACCATGGTCAAGTTAGGAAGAAAACTTTCAGAAATGAATTCCCTGTAAATCACATAATAGATGTAGATGATGTTGGAAGAGAAGATGGTAATGAATCAGAGAGCAATCTCAGTTTTGAAGGCTACGTCTCAGAGCTGAAATCTTGCCAGGGGAGGTTGCGAACAGGAGTGTACAGAACATCGGATCTTCCATCTCTCATTGCAGTTAAGAGTGAGAAGAATGATGAAAACCAATGTAAAGCTACATTTGTCTGAAGTTTTTCTGTGGCTGGTTCCAGCGTTTTCTTTTCTCCCAGCACATGGTGAACACTGGTGCACATGAAGCATCCTTTCCTTCAAGGAGCTGTAAGAGCCTTCAGCACTCGACATATTGTTCCGGACACAAACTGCACAGCTCACTCTTACTGGGAGCATTTGAGAATGTCCAAAGGAAAAATCAGTTTCATAATTACAAAATTTACCTGACATTATTTGCTAATCTCACTTTTTATAGTTTATGATCCTGGTATGAACAGGCTATTCAAAACTTCTCTATTTACAGCAGCAAAATAATTTCTATCCTTCCCTCCATAAAACAGAGTTTTATCAAGCAACCAAGGGCCAGGTATCATTGTAGGGGCCAATACAAATGTGTAACATAGGGCCTTTCCCATAGACAAACCACATCTGAGTTCTGACTGCCAGATCTACTTTAATTCTGAAATTACACATTCACTTATCTGGCATTACCTTGTGGTCTGCACTGAAAGTTTTCTATCATAACCTAATTACTACCACCTTTTTTTTGGCAGTTGTTTTTGTTAATGTAACATACAGCCTCAAGAAGAGTCTTACAAAGCTTGCTGAGTATTTCATAACAGTTTGGTTGGTCCTAATAAAAATATTATCCTGTTGATGTTTTTAATTTTTATTGTAATGGATTAATATTACTACAAAAAAGTTATAACTGGACTAATTCACATATTATCTGATTATTTTTTTTGAAATAATTAAATTAAACTCAGAATTTTTTTTTCATCCTTATTTGCCACTAATACAATTCAGCACATTAAAAATATTTCTTATTCATTTACTTCCCTGGTCAGTGTATTGCTTCATCCAGGCTTCAAAAAATCTTCTTCTGTTTTGAAAAACTGCAAGCATTTGGTGTTCATTACCCTTACTTCCCTTTGTTTGACCTTTTTACAGATGTAAGGTGTATCCACACTGCACAAATAATCCAGTTTGACACCACTTTAACTGTTATGGCCCAATGCTATGGAATGCTAGGAACTAGTTCAGTGGGGCACCTGTCTGACAGAGAAGGCTAATTGTCTCAGAAAACTACAATTCCCAGAATTCCATTGCATTAAGCCATGGCAGTTAAAAGTGGTGTCAAACTACAGTTGCCCCTCCATTTTTGCAGGCTTCATGTCCCCATCCCTTGCTCATTTGCAGGCAAGAAATGGAGAGGGATAAAAAGGGGTTCACGCCTGCAGGTGCATGCCCAGACTTGAATATTTGCAGTTTTCCATTTTCTCGAGGGGGTCTGGAACGGATCCCCCCTCAGAAACAGAGGGGCAACTGTATATTATTTCTGCAGTGTCTGTTTTGTATCAAAAAATGACCAATGTGTGCCAGTCAGCAGCATCATTTTAGTGTCAAACATGCATGCAATTGAGGCTTACACATGTATCCCATTATGGACATGGCACACTCGACTATTCTTCAGCTCTTTGTGCCCTATCCAAAATCTCTCTCCCAGAAAATTTAAAGCCCCAGGAGGGGCTGATGCCTTTCCTTCTTACTGATGTGGATGGAAGGGGAGGCAATTCAGATGATGAACGTGCAGCCACTGTAGGCTTCAAGGGGATGGAGGCTACATCTCTGTGTGCATCCCTATTTCTTTCCCCCCTCGGAGCTGAGAGATGGGCTATGACTCCTGAATCAGATGGTTGTGGAATTGGCATGATTTCAATGGGTCCCTGTGACAGAACCCCTATCCAGGTTGACCCTACAATTCCAGTCCTTGAGCTCCTGTCACTCACCTTGCTCTTTAACTCTCAAGATCCTTCCTTAGATCTAGTGCTGAGGCCTCAAGGTGACCACTATCCCAGACAAGTGGCTGTGTTGATCAATATGTTCAACATGGTAAAGCATTATCAGTTTCCCTTATTATTAATATAAAGCATCCAGACAAGAGATGTGGAAAATAAGAACACTAAAGATTCTTTACTGAGAGAGCCAGTGTGGTGCAATGGTTTGAATGTTGGACTATGACTCTGTAGACCAGGGTTCAAATCCTCGTTCAGCCATGGGAACCAAAGGCAAGTCAAAACGATATGAAGGCACACAACAAAAACAACACAAATCTACCCTTACGCCAGTTCCACACACAGAGTACCCAGTAACCCTTCTATTTTAAGCTAAGTAGCTCCTTGGGCTCTCTCCCTATTCCCTGCTAGGCTTGCTCTGGGCCTCAACCAAATTGCTACTCAAAGTCAACTGGTGTTGGTCTGCAAGCCATTGACTATCGACTTGTGGCAGGCTTCCAGGAAACTACACAAATGCACTAATCATATGGCACAAATATGATACAGTCTCTGGAAGGTGTGTGTGGGGCTGGCAGTCTGTCATATTAGATTGCTGGAGAAGCCCAATTCCCTCTAATGCAAGAGCCATTTGGAGGATGGGGGGGCAACAAATTGGATTTTTTTTTCCAGAGGGGTGCAGCCTGGGGCCTACAACCCCGTAAACCCTGATAGCTGCCAACCTTGGGACTACATAAAGCAGGGGTCGGCAAACTTTTTTGGGGTGGGGCCGTTCCCCCCGTCCCCCGATCTTCTCCGGGCTGCAGAGGTCTGCGCCCGTGCCCTACCACCGCCGTGGTACGCATGTGTACGCGAGCGCACAACAGCGGGTGCAATTTTGGAAGGCCAAACGGCACGGGCATTGTGCGCATGCGCTCGCGATGGCAGCGCCGTTTGGCCTTCCAAAACGATGCCTGCCATGGTGCGCACACGTACGCGAGCGCAGGGCGCCATTTTGTAGTGCGCATGCGTGAGCGAGCGCGGGCACCATTTTGGAAGGCAAAATGGCACTCCGCGTTGCACGTGGCGTGGAGGCGGCAGCGGCAGGACAGGTTCCAAGGCCTCGGCGGGCCAGGTTCGGCCTGCGGGCCATAGTTTGACAACCCCTGACATAAACGTAGTAAACCTCTGCTTCCCACAATCCATGCATGCCTGGAGGTGCTGCCACTCTAAACCTTTGGTTTCCAAAAGGCCCACTTTCCAAATGTGTCTGCCTTGCACAGGGGCCCGACTGCAGTGACAGCTGGTGACTCCTCTGTCAGAAGAGTGGCGAATCCACTCTAGGTCTAGACTGCCTTTAAAGGATTTCTCCAAGGTGCTGGACCTGGCTTAAAAGCTGTCATGGACCCACTTCCATGAGAGCCACCAGCTAGCACTGCTCCACTGGGCAAGGGGTGCATCTCAGGATCCTCCAAATAGACTGTGGGCCTTTGCAGACTGCTAGAAATAGTGCAAATTGAGTCCACTTTAACTGCCCTGGCTCAGTGCTAGGGAATTATGGTAATTGTATTTTTTTCTGAGACATTGAGCCTTCTCTGTCAGAGAGCTCTGGTACCATAATAAACTACAGTTCCCATGATTCCCTAGCACTGGGTCAAGGCAGTTAAAGTGGACTCAATTTGCACTATTTCTGGCAGTCTGCAAAGGCCCTGTATCACACTGCTCCCTAAGACTCTGCATTAATCCTTTAGGTCCCTTGCAAAAAACAAACACACATGGGCATTGTGGCTGTATCACTAGGCTGGAAGAGGTTTAAATGAGATATAACTGAGCTCCTCCCTCGCCCCAAGCATTGGCGTCTCCCCCTGACAGTTCTTAGCCAGCAAAGTAGTTTTGTCATCAGATTGCTGTTGGCAATCTCTGCAGTTAGGCAGCTGATTGTGGCTAATCCTAACTCCTTAAAATGCATCTTTGATTTTGGATGGCACTCTACCCTGAGGAAATGACTGTGGTGTGGTGAGGGGGGCTATTTTTATGGGCTTTGCTATTTGCTGGTATTTGTTTTTCTGCAGCTATGTAAAACATTTCTCAGTTTTTAATTCAGATTTTGTGGGGGGGGGAGGGTACTCCCACAGCTCTGGGCCCACACCTAAGTTTCAAAACCTCAGCCTTTGGGGTAGCAAAAAATCCTGGCTTTCTTTGACAGCTCTAGAATTCAAACCTATAGCCATGTTAATCTGTAGAATCAGTATGTAGAGAGATCTTGTAGGACTTTTGAGACTCATCAAAAGAAAGAATTCAAAGCTATAACGGTGTTAGTCTGTAGAATCAGTATGTAAAGAGATCTTGTAGCACCTTTGAGACTCACTGAAAGAAAGAAAGAAAGAAAGAAAGAAAGAAAGAAAGAAAGAAAGAAAGAAAGAAAGAAAGAAAGAAAGAAAGAAATTGGCAGCATGAGCTTCAGTCTACTTCCTCAGATGCATTTGATAGCTCTGCTTAGACATATAATTCCTACATCAGAGAACACAACCAGTGGTGTGCAAGCTGAAAACAATGTTCCCTAATTTGCTTAATGACATCACCAAGGGATCATTCTCTAGGTTCTTGTTTTGACCCTGAAATCTCAGGCCTGGGATGCTCCTGACCTGACAAACCCTTCCTGCCTCCTGCCAAATAGGTGCATTACATGGGAGTCCCACACAACTTCAAAAGTCCATATTTGAAAAAATGTGACAACAATCTCTCGCTGATGCCTATTGCTGCTGTCTGGAGCCATTCAGTCTGTAGTGTCTTAAGCCTCAAATACTGCCATCACAACTTTCAGTTGTCGAGCTCCCGGTATAACTTACACCTTTTTCTCTTCTCCGCTTCTCCCAAATGAAATAAAATCCAGGTTTTAATATTCTGTCTCTTCTGCATGATAATAACACTGTAGAGTTAACATTATTGCTTTCCAGAAAGATACCAAGTCTGTGTGAAGTTGATTGGCCATGTTCCACATCCACTTCTTGTTCTGAAATAACTCCAGAAAAGCTGTCATACTAATTTGTTCAGGACTCGTGAAAGAAGGCTGAAAGGAAAGTACAGTTGCTTCTTTGGCACCAGGATATAAATTGTATAGGTATGGTAAGGCTCCCAATGACAATTTGCTAGAAGGTATTACCCCATTGCCACCAAACATCTATTATCTGGAGAAAATATTTTTGTCTCACATTACACAGGACAAAATATTAGAGGTGAGATACTGGCAGTGAAAGGGGTAGTCAGTACAAATCAGCAACACTGCAAACAGCTTTCCTGAACCTGCTCTCCTCCAGACATTTTGAACTACAATTGCCTTCAGTCCCAATTAATTAGTTGTCTATTATTTAGAATTCCACTTATACTCAACTATAAGTCAACCTCATGTATAAATTGAGAACATGTCTGGGGGCCAAAATTATGGATTTTGATATGATCCAAGGGTAAAACTTAGGGGCATATAACAAAGGATGCAAAGGATGAAGCAAAGGAAAATGAGGCCAAAGAACTAACAGAATTCTGCCAGGCATAACTATTTATGCTCACTTAAAAGGCTGGCTAGATGAGGAAGGAACTACAATAAATCAGGGCTGTGCAATGTGTGAGTGAGGCAACTAGGCCCAGGCGGGGCTAAGAAAATGCACAGAGATTAAAAAAAAAAAAGGATGAAAAGGCAAAGAAAAAAAATGGTGACTATGGGGCTCTACAGACAGTCCCTAAAGGGCGGCTCCGTGCCGCGCCTGGAAGTGCTGGATTGGGGCCACGGCAACTGCATGCCACAGCCCCAATCCGGCACTTTGCCACTCCAAAAAGAGCTGGCAAATGCCGCTCCTTTTTGGAGTGGGAAAAAGCCATTCTTGCTGCAGCAGCAGTGGTGGCTTTTCTGTGCTCCTTTGGTGCAGTGTGTCTGAATGCTGTGCCAAAGGAGTGCCCTAATGCCGCCTACCATGTAGTGGGGCACATGGCGTCAGAGCGGCCAGCGTGCGGTCACCACACTCCGACTCCACCCCCAAGCTGGCCCTTTTGGCTGGTCTGTACAGGGCGTATGTTAGCAGTGATTACGGCCTTTAATTTGTAATGTAATAACTTTATAGAAATGTACATGCTATAACTTTGCCGATTTTAACCTAGAAAAGCTGACAAACATACGTATATCTTTCTCAAATCCTTCCAAGCCCAATTCCTTTCAGTGCTCCTATGAAAGGAAGCACCAAAGAGCTGCCACCACTGCCATTTTCCCACCCAAGCATTCAAAAAGGTCATAAGTGGTGATGTGGTGGAAAGAGTTGAGGGGGTTGGTGCTTCTTTTAGGAGGTCTTGGGATGGACTCAGCTTTGGCCTTCGCCACTCTACTCAGAGAAGGAATTGGTTCCTTTTGTTGATAAGAGTTCAAGTATAGTAATTGCATCCACCCAATATGTGAATAAGTCAACCCAGATTTATGGGGCAATTTTTTTCACTTTTTTAAATTTTTTACTACAATTTCTTGACTTATTTATACCCACTCTTCAGCCACAAAGGCTCTCAGAGCAGTTAAATATTTGATTGTTCCCTGTCCTCAGGTTTACAAACAGGACAAACTAGGGAGATTATTGCACAAGAATAAAAATGCTACTTACCTCTCCCAAATTCAAGTAAAATTCAGGCTGCATCCGGGTCCTATCGCATGGCTTTTGTCACAAAATCCGCCATCCGAATGCAGCCTGAGCGCAGCCTGGCTCACTTAACTCGCTTTGCAGCCATTTTCCAAAAGTCAGAAGCTGCACTCTGGTTGCATTCGCATGGCGGATTGGGAGAGAAAAGCCATGCAATTGGATCTGGATGCAGCCCAAATTTTACTTGAATTCAAGATAGGTAAGTTGCGTTTTCATGCTTGTGCGATAATCTCCTAGGAAAAGGAAATGGCAGTGGAGGAGGTGATTAAGACCAGCAGAAACTGCTTGCTCTCTTCCTCTTCCAAGGCTACAGTAGTGGTGGTTGGGATGAAGGGAGGGCCTTTCGTCTACTTCTGGGCCTAGGCATAATGGAGCTATGCCCTCCTCTTCTCTCCTTCCAAGGCCAAGGCCTTTTTTAAAAAAATCACAAATCAGTTCAGTTGGAGTGGTAAGCATAGACAGTTTGATTTTTTAAAAAGATGTAGACAATATTGATTTTCACATACTGTTTGCATACAAACTGATGTTATAAAATTTGCATGAACTGCATAAAAACCAATAATTTAGATATGGCACAAAAATTACAGTGTCTGAAATTATAAAGCAAATTCTAAAAATGGTGGTGGAATTAAGAGGGGGCGATAATTACCAGTCCTGAAGATAGGACCACAGAAAACAGAGAGTGGCTCAGACAGTGTCTCAGGGTGACACAGTGAGAGAGACCCTCTGTGCACACAATTATAAAAATAATTCAACCTGTAATTGCATAACCACTATCCAAAAATGACTAACCAAAGGAATATCTGTTTAGATAAAGGAGAAATAATAATTTTTCTGCAGTATATCAGAGAGTTCTAATAAATAGACGCCCTTTTAGAATTCTGATTCTCTCTTGGAACTGTTTAGTTTTAGTATCTTCCCCCATTTTTCACCATTAAAACCTATAGGAACAGCTCTCTTCACTTTTACAGAATTTCTTTAAAGTTATAAATATCATTAAGTGGAGGTGTCTGGTACAACAATCAAAGATCATCAGATAATCTTCGAGCACAGCTAAACATGTACTCCTGAATAAATGAAAGTAAGGTTGGTAGGTGTCAAGGCACCAGCTGAAGTCCAGGATTTACTCTTCTTCTTTCTTTCTCCAACCATTCAATGCAGAGGAGACTACATTCAGACACTCACTGAAAATCACAAGGGATGAAGTGAAGGGATTTTTTTTATTTTAGATTGTAAGTCTGAGGGCAGGGGAAAGTCTAATTAACCATTTGTAAGCCACTCTGAGAGCTTTTTGGCTGAAGAGTGGGGTATAAATACTCCAAATAATATACAATCACTATACACATAACAAAGCATGCTATCTCTCTCTCTCCCCACACACGCCCACACCAGAAGTGCAACATGGCACGAAGTAGATTCACATCCAGAAAAGGGGACTGGACAAATTTAGGGGCTATGCAGACGGGCAGCTCTGGGCCGCCCCTGCTAGCGGCGGATCGGGGCTGCGGCAACCTCACGCCACAGACCTGATCCTTTTGCCACCTCTAAAAAAGTGGCAAAATGCCGCTCCTTTTAGGAGTGGCAAAATACTGCCCTAAAAACTAGCACCATGACTCTTCCATGCCCTTTCAGCGCAGCGTGTCTACACGCTGCGCTGGGAGGGCATCCTGATGGGGCGCGCCATGCAAATGGGCGCGCGGCATCAGGACAGCGTTGGGGTGGGGTTGGGGTGGCTCCACTCCCAGGCTGGCCTTTTAGGCCAGTCTACAATGCCCCTTACTGGATTATGTAAAGGTAAAGGTAAAGGTAAAGGTAAAGGTAAAGGTAAAGGTAAAGGTAAAGGTAAAGGTAAAGGTAAAGGTAAAGGTAAAGGTAAAGGTAAAGGTAGTCCCTTGACATGAATGTCTAGTCATAACCCACTGTAGGGGGCAGTGCTCATCTCCATTACTAAGCCAAAGAGCCAGCACTTTCTGAAGACAACTCCAGTGGTCATGTGGCCAGCATGATCGCACAGAACGCTGTTTACCTTCCCACCAAAGTGGTACCTATTTCTGTACTTGAATTTACATGCTTTCAAACTGCTAGATAGGCAGAAGCTAGGACTATGACAGGAGCTCACCCCATCATGCAGTACTCGGGCTTTGAAATGCCAACCTTCTGATCTTCCGATCATCAGAATTGGCATCTTAACCACTAAGCCACTGCATCCCTTTGATTATGTACAATGTGAAAAAAACTTGGGCAAGACCAGGAAATACAGTACACCGTGCTAATTGTCTGGATCACCTCAAAACCAACTGCAGTGTCCTGTGATCAATAGTCCCATGAAGCAAACAATGACACACATCTTGATTTTTCCTAAATTATTTTTCATGTTGATTTAGAATGACCATTGGGGGAAAACACTCTTATTGTTGAGGTATCACCCTCCCTCTACTAAACCAACCTGTAGCCAATTTGTTAGGGCCTAGTTAAAACATTTGTGACACAGACACACAAAAATGAGCAGGCTCATTCATGGCTCACATTGACACTGTAGTAAAAACCAAAAAACAAGAGCAATTACCTTGTAAAATCTCCATAGTATACCTTCCTTTCACTCAGAATCATTGAACAGCCCATCTTAATGTGAGCTGCAACACCCCTACAAGAAATCTATTGATTTTATCACAAAGGGGAAATCCCATGCAGAAATGGGGTTTTAAATGGGTGGGAAACCACAAAAGCAGGTAGACTTTGAGACAACGTCACTTTTAAACTGTGCTTAACCCAAACAGAAAGTAGTCAAAAGCCACTTCTTTTTACTGTCAGAAAATCCTGAAAGTAAAAAAGAAGTGGCTTTTGACTACTTTCCATTCGGGTTAAGTACAGTTTAAAAGCAATGTGTGTGAAAATCTACCTGCTTTTGAGAGTTTTCCTCACCTATTAAATCCCGTTTCTGCACAGGATTTCTCCCATGTGATAAGGTCCTATGGCTAGTGCATGCTTGAACCTATTAAATCCAGTATTAACATCCACAATAGTCTTTATCAAAAGGAGGATATCTTTGCCCTCTTTATATTTTCTGTTCATCTAAGGTTTGTAGGTAGGGAAGGGTACCATTTGAAGTATCCTGGAATATACTTCCCAGAAACTTCAACATAATAGCGCTGTTTCTGACCAAAATATTGTCTTTGCACTGGAAAAAAAGGCTTGATTGTCATTGTCATCATCACAATGACCATCATCAAAACTTACTTGGCTATTACAGGACTGATTTCTTCAGCTGATAGGACCCCCTCCCCTTTGCCTGTGTGAAAATAAGCTGAGCCTTCTGAGAAACATAAGAGCTGTGAGTGCCCTTCTGACCATCAGAGCCCTCTAACCATGGGCATACTGGTGATAGTGAAGGGCATCTATGAGATGCCATTTTAAACTGCCCCAAAACATCCTATTACAGTATCGCAGTATTATGGGAAAATTAAAAAAAAAAAACCTCTCTCTGGGAGTGTGGATGAAATTTCCTGGTGTCTCTGAAGTGATCTAGGGCCCTGGGGAACATTTTTCAGTGGCAACCCATCATGGAAAACTTATGGCAGTGCTAGTGCATCTTCTTTGTCCAAGCAGCTGCCTAAGCCTGCTGGTGCCAGTCGAGACCTGATGCCTCTTCTTCCCTAGCAGCAGCATCCCATTCACATCATGGTGAATTCTCCTCCAGTCCTTCTAGCTAGACTTCTGACTGCTTTTCCACTGTGCTCCCCTCAGAACCACTGATGGTGAAGCCACCTCCTGCAAAAGGATTGTGAATTATACCTTCCTCTCCCTCCTACTCCTTAGGAAGCTCATTGTCAAGGAAGCTCCTTGGCTCTGCCTCTAACAGCTATGGAGCTATGCCTCTGTTGTTGTTAACTGCCTTTGAGTTGGCCCCGACTCATGGCAAGCCTGTGGATGAGACATCTCCAAGACCCCCTGTCCTCCACTGCTCTGCTCAGATTCAGACCCATGACCTCTCTGGTTGTGTCTAGCCATCTGACGTGTTCTTCCTCTTTTTCTGCTACTTTCTCCCTTCTCCAACATTATTCTCTTTTCTAATGAGTCATGCCTTCTCATGATGTGGCTGAAATACAACAGCCTCAGTTTCATCATCTTGGCTTCCAGGGGGAGCTCTGGTTTGATTTGTTCAATGATCCTGTATGTCTTTTTGGCTGTCCACAGTCTCCTCAGCACTCTTGTCCAGCACCACATTTCAGATGAGTTGATTTTTTTCCTAGCCACTTTTTTCACTGTCCAGTTCTCATGTCCATACATGATAACTGGGAGTATAATGGCTTGGACAATTCTAATTTTAGTGCTCAGTTGTATGTCTTTACACTTTAGGATCTTTGTCTAGTTCTTTCATCACTGCCCTTTTCATTCGTAATCTTCCTTTTATTTCCTGTCCGCAGTCTCTATTCTGATCAATGTTTGATCAATGGTATGGGAAATCTTTAACTATTTTGATTTCCTCATTATCTAGGTTGAATGTATGTAGATCCTCTGTGGTCATTATTTTTGTTTATGTTTGTTTTTTATGTTCAGCAGTAAGCCTGCCTTTGCACTTTCTTCTTTGACCTTCCTCATTAGGTTCCGCATGTGCACAGTGGCTGGCACCATTTTGGAAGGCCAAACGGTGCTGGCGCCGTTGGGCCTTCCCAAATGGCGCCCCGCGTCAGGCGCTCATGCACGTGCAACACAGAGCGCCATTTGGGAAGGCCCAACGGCACCATGCACATGCGCACACTGCCATTGGGCCTTCCCAAATGGTGCTCCACATTGTGCGCATGCGCGCATGATGCAGGGTGCCATTTTGGAACGCCCAACGGCGCTGTGCACATGTGCACACCATTGTTGGGTGTTCCAGAATAGCACTCCCATGCATGCATGCATGCGCACAATGTGGGTGTTGTGTGCATGCACATGCATGCGCCCCCAGCTCCAGTGCCATTTTCCCCCCCAGCCCCCTGGCAACAAAAGTTGCCAACCCCTGGTATACACAGTACATAGCACAGTATGCTTTAATAAAAAGATCAGAGTACTTGTGAGCAAGAAGGCAGCCATCACCATCACCATCACCTCTAGCTGTTGCCCTCTTTGTCACTGTCTCAGTCGATGCATTGGCTCCAATGTCAATGGATAGCTTTTCTGCTGCTGTTAATAATTGTGTCCCTACACAATGGCAGGAAGGTTGTGGCTCATAAAGCAAAAGTGCTGTCAAACAGCTGCCTGCCTGCCTTGATCTTGGTTTTTCTGCTGCCACCACCTGCTGGCCTTGCTTCTCTTCTTGTTATATAACACCATTGTGTTCATGGTCCATATTCCACAGAGTGGCAATTCTGTGGGAAAAAGTAAATTCCTTCAGAAGTCATTCCCACTCCAGAACTGTAATGGCACCTAGCCCAAAAGTCCTTCTATAATTTGCTGGGTTTGCTACTGAGCTCTACAATGTCTGCCCATCAAACAAAGGGAGGGAGCATTAGCAAACCATTTTAAACCATCCCAAAACTGTAAATATACCTTGCATTAAGACCTATACATCAGATCTATGAGAGCCAAAATGGAATAGTGGTTTGAGTGTTGGACTATGACTCTGGAGACCAGGCTTTGATTCCCAGCTTGGCATTAAACCCACTGGGTGACCTTGGGCAACTCACACTGTCTCAGCTTTAAAGAAAGGCAATGGTAAACCTCCTCTGAACAAATCTTGGCAAGAAAACTCCATGATAGGTTCACTTTAGGGCTGCCACAAGTCTGAAATGATTTGAAGGCAGACAACAACAGCAGCAAATCAGATATATGTATTTGAAACAAGGCAGGCTTTATGTGCAAAATGAGGGCATCTATGTCTGTGAAGTAATCTAATTTTGTCCTGTAAAAACAATTACCAACACTTTTGTTTTTTAAACATTAGAGGAATATAGCACCAACATTTCTGCATCTTTTTGTCTTAAATTTAATGCTCTCCATCCTCATTTTCTCTCGTATCTACTGTATCTCGTTCTTTGGAGTAGCAACCATTTCTAAAATTCTAATGGTAGTCAATAGGCGGCATGAAGAACTGACTTTCTGAATCTTGCTTTCAGTTTGTGTCTGAACTTGAAGTGGGATGCTTTCCAGATGAACAAATTGGTGTCTGAACCAAATATTGTGAACAGTGCACACCCATATACATGGTATACAAGATCAGGTTATTCAAAACCACTAAACCCATTGAGATATTGAGATGCAGAAAAGTTTATAAATAGCCCTATCAAATATAGAAATCCATCTGTTTGCTTGCTTTCTGGTAATGGCAGTGGCAGCAATGTGAGCCAGAGCATCCTCAAATTTGTTGTGAACTCTACTGAAAAATCTGGGTGGCTACAGTAAATGCCAAGCTGGATTCAGTTTTTTCACTTCTTGCAATATACTAGAACATGAGGTGATATATTTATTTGGGAGTATGATAGCACAAAGACAAATGGAAATTTGTGCAAATATTAGCTCAAACTGGAATTAAGTTAAATTTTCAAGTTCAATCATTCCTGGGTGGTGTATTTTTAGGCTTACTGTTAACAATGTCTACTTAGAATTATGTTTAATGGAACATATTCTCAGGTAAGTGTTATATATTACACATTGCACTGGATTGCAGCCTACGTATATTTAGAATTTTGTCCAAAGTATCTCTGAAACCAGCATTTACTTAAGTTTGTGTACATGTTAATTATTAACATTGGTTGAAATAGTGATTACTTTAAAAGTTAAATATATTCTAAAGTTAAGAGAGTTACCTTAAAGCCAATGTTGATTTGACTTTCTGCTTCTGCTTTAGACACCAGAGCAGATACTGTTCCAGGATAATTACAGAACAAGGATAGGTGCCAAACCAAAAGAAAAGAAATAAAAGAGAAAAAGATGAAAATGTACACTTGTTCCATGATTCTTGCTCTTGTTTTGGCTTCCAGCAGTTGTGCTAACAAGATGGTAAGTGTGTCTCTTCATTTGCTTTTAACTTGTTACTTCTCACGGATCTCTTCCGGCAGGCTTTTCCAGAGTAATTGGTCCCGGCCTTGGTTATTTGGGTTTTATAGGTTTTGACTTTACGTTCCTTTCGTGGCCCCATCATTGTTTGGTGGATAAGGAGCGTTTTTCAGTCCGATTGGGGCATTGTAATTTCTTTTTAGCTATAATGATAGTATTTCCCTTTTAGATTGTAGGTTTTAATTACGTTGCTAATGGATTTTAATTACATTGCATTTAATACTGTTTTATTGGGGGGTGGGATGTTTTGGAATTTGGATGTATGTATCTTTTTACTGTAAGCCGCTTGGATTGATTTTCATTAAGCGGGATATAAATAAATTTTATTATGATTATTATTATTACTTGTTCCACTGAATTCTAGTAAATGTACTTAGTCCTAATAAAACTGTTTTGTAGTTATCAGGCAGTGACTTACTAAAACCTAGAAAAAGGTGCAGCGAGGAACTGGCAGTAGATTCAAAGATCATTAAAGGAAGGCAAGGTTAATTCTACCAAATGAACAGTCTAGTTAGGAATGGCCCATAATATTCTGCTGACTACCTGAGACAAACCAAAAAATTGTGCTCCATCTCCAGAGGGAAACAGAATCTAAAACTAGTCAAATTATTATGGGGCTTAAGGCAGAAAATCCTACAATGCCCATTTCTCAAGGTTGCTTTAGCTGTGGATTCTGGAACTGACAGGGCATGGAGGTAGATGGCACATGGGGTCCCTTCCAATTCTATACTTCTAGGACTCTGAGGAGCTAAGATTGTGCAAGTACAGTGTTCTTCAAAGTAAAAATCTCTAAAGACTTTGCTTTACTAAAATTATTGCTGGGTCAACCCTAAGCAATCTAGTACTTTAATCCAAACACTATAGTAAGCATTTGTTATAGACATAACATAGCAGTCCCACCAACTTAAGCCAAAGCTTTAAGGCTGCCAGTCTTCACATCAACACTGTCCTTTTAGCTTTAAAATAACTATATGCAATGGGAATACAGCCAGGGCTGTACAAAAGGCTTTTAAAAATCTAATGTGAGTACTATTAAAATCTGAAGATGTTTCCCTGATTCTAATAGCAATCAATCAATCAATCAATCAATCATTTATTATGATCCTATTCCAACACAAAGATTCTAACAGCAGCTCCCTAAAGGATCTATTCATCTTATCAATTAAAAGTAATAAGGCTGCTTTCCTGATGTTCATTTGTATAGCAAAAGAAGAAGCCTAACTGAAGTTTTCTGAAGAGTTTGTGACCTATGTGTAGACCATGACTTAGAATGATGGGCCATAAGCTCAAGGTACAGGAAACTGTTCCTTACCTTGGATATCTCAAACACACTTACTCTGAATAAGCTTATTCTCAAACACAAAAATCTCTGATTTTCCATAACTGACCTTTAAACCATCACACACACATAAAACAAATAAAACTTGCTTCACATTTGCAGACAGAGACAAGAACTTTTAGTCCCCCAGTGTCATGCTTTATTGCAGAATCCACCCACACAACCTGTTTGTGCCATAGGACTTTCATCCCCCTGATGCACACTTTTTGCAGAATTCACTCAGAACTAGATGGACAAAGTGGGCATTTTACCACCAAGCCAGCTGAAGAGTTGAATGGATGAAATATTTTTTGATAGATTGAAATGCTTTAAAAATCAGAGCAATGTAATATGCAAAGCAGCATAAAATATGAAAGGAAGTAAACACACTCAAACCTGATGTAAAAACCATTAGAAAATATTAAAATGTTCAATTTTGTTAGTAAATGAGAGCAGACAGTAGATGCTCTACAGGCACTTGCCACTTTAGCTGTAACTTAGGGCTTCTGATCCAATGAAAGATACAATACATAACACTTGTAATAAATAATTTCTGTAAAATTGGAGTTATAAAAGTAAATTGAGAATTTATCTAGAGATCATGAATAATCATGGGAGACCATGGAAAATCATAGTTTTTTACTCTTGTAGGCTTTTCTCTCCAAACTCCAGGTGAGGTGTTAATAATTCCAGGATATTTCAGGCTCCCCACCTCCTTTTTCACGTCCATTTTTCCTTCCAACAGGATGGGTTATTAAAAACATATAATTTCCAGTCAGGCAGCCTTTCTCTTTCCATTCCCTTTAGCCCTCTCCTGCGAGTTTTAAGCTGGGCCTGCAGTGCTCTTTGTGGGTGCCCACGCATGTCAGCACATGTGTGCATCCACCCACAGCTATGCCAGCAGAAGCTGAAGACAGAGAAAGAGAGAATGGGGGAAGAGACTGTTCTTTCCTCATTGTTTTTTCAACATTGCTGGCAGCAGAGATAGTGGAAAGAGGAAAAGGGTGTGGGAGAATGAGACCATCAGGATTCCGTGTTCAATTCAAGGTGCCAGAAGACTCTCTTGCTGAGTGTGGGATCTCATTCACACAATAATTACTAAGGAAGAGCAGAGGATGCATTTTATTTGTTGTTGTTGTTGTTGTTTTAAGTGTGTGGGTGTAGAAATGGGAAGAAGCAGCTGGAAGTGACATTAAATGTAGCTTATTAAATCAGCATTAGCTGAGAGTTCGGAGGACCCCATCAATTTAACAACAGTGTATAGTAAAACATGTCCAAATGTTTCCCTTTCCATTGTCTAGATAAGGACTATCTTGAATCTTCCTTCTTGGACAGCAAATGGCAGAATATTTAATCTTGAGAATTACTAAATTTAGGAACGGTAACATCTACCCAGAAATTTCCAAGCAAAAATGCCCTCCCACTGTCCCTGAAATCTGAGTGAATTGTGGCCAAAGCCAAGTGATTGTGCAATTTGTTATTAACTGACTTCACGTCGAAATCAACCCATGGCGACCCTATGGATGAGACATGTCCAGGCCCCCCTGTCCTCTACCGCTTTGTCCAGCTCCTGCAAACTCATATTTGTGGTCTCTTTAATAAAGTCCAATCATCTGCCATTCATGTATGTAGCCTTCCTCTTTTTCTACTTCCCTCCACCTTTCCCAACATATTGTCTTTTGCAACTATTCATGCCTTTTCATGATGTGTCCAAAGTATGACAGTCTAGGGATATCTCTCGCTTGATCTGCTCTAGGACCCATTTGTTTGTCCTTTGGCTGTCCATGGGATCCTCAGCCCTCTTCTCCAGCACCACATCTCAAACAAATCGATTTTCTTCTTATTTTCTTTTTTAATTGTCCAGCTCTTACATCCATACATTGTAATGGGGAATACAATGGCTTGTATGATTCTAACTTTTGTGCTGAGTTGTATATCTTTGCATTTTAGGATCTCTTCTAGTTCTTTCATAGCCAGCCTCCCCATTCTTAGACTTCTTCTGATTTCCTGACTGCAGTCCCCATATCTATCAATGTTTGATCCCAGGTATGGGAATTCTTTTACTATTTCTATTTCTTCATTGTGTAGGTTGAACTTGTGAAGGTCCTGGTGGTCATTATTTTTGTTTTCTTGATGTTCAACAGTAAGCCTGCCTTAGCACTTTCTTCCTTGATCTTCCTTAGTTCTAGGTCTGTGAGGTTTTCTGCTAGTACTATGGTGTCATTTGCATATCTCAGATTGTTGATATTTCTTCCTCCTATTTTCACTGCTCCCTCTTCCATGTCCAAGCCTGCTTTCCTTACAATATGTTCTGCCTGTAAGTTGAATGGGTAGGGTGACAGGATGAAGCCTTGTCTGACTCATTTGCCAATTAGGAACCATTTTGTTTCTCCATGTTCTGTTCTGACAGAAGCCTTTTGTCCTGAGTACAGATTCCTCATTAGGACTATCAGATGTGTTGGCACTCCCATGTGTTTAAGGGCATTCCATAGCCTTTCATGATGCAGTCAATTATGTGTAATTATGAATCCCAAATTTGCTGTTAAGCATAGTAGCTTCAGCTTTGGTTTATCCAAAGGTTATAAGGGATTCAGGAGTAAAGCCATATTCCCTATTTTCTCATATACTGTCTTTTTCCATTTTATATGAAAGGTGTCAGTTAGAGGCACCAGGGCCAATCCTAGGGACCGGGGGAGGAATGAACCTCAACCAGAACTGTGTCTTATAAACCCATTCATGGGCCTCTATGGGGATTTTCCCCACCACTGGCTACAAAAGTACATTGGCCACACATCTTGGGACCTCAAATAGACCTCTCAGAATTTTAGTTTGTATAATTTCAAGAGGGGCATAGTTGTCATAAGTACATAACAGAGAACCACAGAGGTTCAGGGCTATAATATACAGTGTGAAGCATAATACTGCCTTTCATATTTGAAAAATAAAAAAGCAAAGCACTTCTCTGGTTATTCTGTATGGCATGCTTTTATTTGTGTTATCCAGGAGACCAATTGATTGAAAATTACTCCAGTTATGTACCTGTTCATCTGAGTGCTCACTAATCTGTTATGTTTGAACATCTTCCTGGTAAAAACTTGATATAACTAGTAGCCAGCAAATCCTTTTGGCAGTAAGTTCTCTGAGACCAACATTTGTCAAAGACAAGAGTATTGCCTCATCAACTTAGAAGAGATCTATCAGTGAGAGAAGAGGAGAACTGATAACCATTACATTTTTGACCAATTAATTAATCTAAAAATTAGTAACAATGAGAGCTAAAATATACTTCTTTTCATCTCCATTAAAGGTTAGAATAGATGACCAGACTGATTACTTGCAGACATGTGTTTACAAATAGGTGGGCAATAAGTGTTAGAGAAGAATTAACCATGTTCTCATATTTCAGCCAATTGCTATGCATAGAATTTTTTTTTTCTTTTATGAGACAGAAAACAGCTAGGAGAAAAAAACTCTGAATAAATATGAATATCTCCTGATGTAATAATGTTTTGTCTCAGGTAAATGGGACCAAAAATGTTCCATGCTTCATCCTAATCTGTCAGAACCCAAAAGGATTTTGGTTCTGTCATTATGGATGAAGTTGGGAAATGTATACATAAAGTCTGTATTGGTTGTGTTAGGCGAGTTTGAATTTTGGCATCAATTTCGAAGAACAGATGGGAGGAGTTTAACTGCAGTTGCCGGTAGAAATAAAAAGGCTGCAGTTACAAGGCAGAAATCAAAAGGTTACATTACAGTTACCAGGCAGAAAACAAAAGGTTGTAGTACAGTTACCAGGCAGAAATCAAATGGTTACATTGCAAATATTGTGACAAGAGGGCAGGGAAAGTTAGTACCAACCTAAATGCTGGCTGATCACTATTGTCCTAGGTCTGCAATAAAGTCTTTTTGTTCATTCACCAAGACTTCTGTCTGAGTCCTTGGAACAGAGCTGATTGGTACTGACACAATCCATGATGCAGTGAAATGGAAGTGAGGTGCTCTGGTTGTCAGTAGTTAATTTCCCAGACCCTGTGGGAAAAGGTCTTCCATTCTTCCTTTTTTTGTTATTATCTTCTATTTCCTTCCATTGGTCATTGTAGTAATTGTCTTTGTCTTTTGTCACTAGTCTTCATACTGTTGCATTCATGATTCTGAATTTGTTCCTGCCTCCCTTTTGTTTTGCTTCTCTTCTTTCCTTTACTGCTTGAAGGATTTTATCTGTCATTGATTTCTTCTCTTTCTTTTTCACTACTGTGTCTGTCTACATTTATCCTTTATTTCATCCCTGGCTTCTACCCATAAACTTTGCTATCATGTAAGAAAGAATGCATGTGTTTGTTTTTAACAAGGAATGTAATGGCACATGCTGAAACCATTTACAACTGAGTAGAAGTAGAACCACTAGGAAAACATTGCTGTAACTCTCAAATCACAAAGACAACTTGGTGTGTGTGTGTGTGTGTGTGTGTAAACAAACACAAGTGGCCAAGTAGGATCAACCAAGTAGCCATATTTCTTTACCATAATTCCTCATGGTGCCCAAGATTTATTCTTTCTCCAAACCAGACCTGATTTCTGACTGAAATGAGTCAGGAAGATTTGTTTCCTCCAACAATATCTACACCTGCATCACCATAACCCTCACAAGCACCTTGACCCCCAAATACCTCCAGATCTAGCAATACCTTGGATAGGAGTGAACACACCACTGCTTCCTTCAAATGGTGGGCACCACTCCCTTGCACAAAGATCTATTCATCATTTCCTGGATCCACTTTGTCACCTCTATCACTCTGCTATCTCAAACAGACTCTCTCTTGCTCTCTTGCTCTCTCTCTGCCCAGTTATGTGTGTCCACAAATATAAGGATTTACTTTACACTAAAGCCCACTAGCAAGGCCAGCCCTGACTGTCTTCTCTAAATATGAACTTAAGAGAATGTCTTTGCAGAATGTTCCGTAAAAGCAAACTCACTCTTCATTGTTTTTATTTGAAGGAGGAAAGGAGAAGTTTTGGACATGAGACTGAAGAAGCTAAGAATACCACTCATCAACACAGAGGTATCAAAAATGCTTTAATATGCACTAGAGCCAACTATGGAGGCTTCAAGGTGGTGGGTTCCTACCACACAATGTGCTTTTTCCATTGGTAGAATTTGTTTAGAGGGGGTTTGCCTTTGTCCTCCTCTGAGGCTGAGACAGTGTGACATGCCTAAGGTCATCCCCTAGCTTTCCATTCATGAGCAGGGATTCAATGTCCAACACTCAAACCAGCATCCCACGCTGGCTCTTGAAATCAGGTACCCCCTCATAAACATCTGTGTACAGGATAGTGGTATTGAACAGTAAAAGCCCACATCTAGAAGCACCCAAGTCCTTTCTGGCTGGCTTGTTTGCTTTTACTCACAGATTAATAATAATAATAATAATAATAATAATAATAAATTTTATTTATAACCCGCCTCTCTGCATTGCAATCGAGGCGGGGAACAGCAATAATAAAAACATACATTTTAAAACATTCCTTATCCCAAATCCAACCCTCCCACTCCTTAAAAGTAAATTAAACTATTAAAAAAATAGCATTCAATAAACAGAACAATAAACAAACATATAGTAGCAGCATCAGGGAGGGGCAGATAAAACCATCCCTTTTAGCCAGAGCGTTATTCCAGGAAGGCCTGCCGGAAGAGATCCGTCTTTACTGCCTTTTTAAAAGCATATAGAAATCCGTATGTTAACATATTAATGACACTGCAGTGTAAATATTTCAATTATTCAGAATTTTCAAATAGAATGGATCCTGTGGGACCCTGCAGCATAAATGTCATAGTGTCAAGCAGAAATCTCCAAGCACTACCTAGAAATAGTTTTTCAAGTGGGCCTGCATGAACTAGGTTAGAAATGGAGATGATTCTATTGATCCAAGTAGAACCATAGCAAAGCTATATTATCCACTCCCAAAACTACCCATCCAAAATAACTTCAGTACCTGGTTCATATTTACTACCTTTTTCACAGCTATTATTCTGCTTACTCATTTAACTTATTTTATCTATTAATTTAATGTACTCTGAATATCTCTGTTATCACTTTCATCTAATTTCAGCCATCATTATTTCCAAACTGGCTGATTTTTGTTCTAGAGTTTCATGATTCATTCGCAAAAATATTTTTAAGAGTTCAATCATCTGGATACTTTCAGCAACGCTGGAATCCTGAATTGTGAAATGTGTGTGGTTACCCACCACTACCTACCTTTTAAGTGACACAACCACTGCAACACAGCTATTTGAATGTTGTTGCAGAGCTGGGGGATCAGTAGAGATGTCTCCATCGATTTTTCTGTAGCTGGACATGCTGCCACAATCATCGGTACAGACCTCTGAGAGTCCTTGGGACACATCCTTGCAGAGCATACAACTACGTGAAAATAGCTGGATACCTCTCCACTGATCCCCTTGTTCTGCAACAACATGCAAATGGCCATGTTGACAGAAGGCTGCATCACCTAAAAGGTGGGGTTTGGTCAGATTTGGTCATTGCATAGTCAGTAAAGGATTCTGATCTCTGCAACAATCAAAAAGTTAGTTACAGTCAGCCTTCCATATCCACAGATTCTGCATCCATGGAGATATATCTATATATAGAGAGATAGATATATAATTTTCATAAAGCAAACTGTGATGTTGCCATTTTATGTAAGGGACACAATTTTTTTTAACTAAACCATTGTATATAATGGGACTTGAGCATCCATGGAGGATCCAAGAGTCAAAACCCAACAGATACAAAGGGCCACTGTACGATGGCATAAGTTTGGCTTACACCTTATAATTCACCAAAAAGGATTTTGGCCTTTGTTTCATTTCCATTTCTTAGGACTCCTTTAGATTGATCTGAAGAGGTACAGTGGGCCCTTGATTCCAGGACCCATCCACCCCCAGATACAAAAATCTGTGGATTTTCAAGTCCCACTATATACAATGGCATAGTAAAATAGTGTCCCTTATATAAAATCGCAAAATCAAGGTTTGCTATTTGGAATTTATATTGTCTTTTTAATATTTTCAAGCTGTGGATGCTTGAATCCATGGATAAAAACTCCGTGGATAAGGAGGGCCATCTGTACATAACTGAAGCATTTCTGACAGATGGCTATCCAAATCTCTGTTTAAAGACCTTTTAAAAAATGAGAGTCCACCATGCCCCAAGGAAATCTGTTCCGCTGTCAAACAGCCCTTACAACCAAGAGGTTATTTCTAATATTTAGGGGGAATTTTCTTGTAATTGGAATCCATTGGTTCATGTTCTGATCTCTGGAGAAGTAGAAAACAAACTCACCTCATCCTCTACATCAGTGTTTCTTAAGCTATCTGATGTGGTGAACTGACTATTTTCCCCTCAGCATGCCAGGGAACAGTATCATACTTATATTTGCTACAATGGCTTCTTTCTGTTTTGGAAGCTCTCCAGGGACTGGCAGCAGATGACTAAGGGAATGGCATTTGTCCATGGACCACCACATTGATTAGCACTGTTCTACATAATATTCTACATTTAAACATGTCTATTATGTCACATTTCAGTTTTCTCTTCTCCAAGCTAAACATACTCAGGGCTGTGTTTCCAAATCATGGGGCTGTGTTTCCAAATCTTTTATCATCTTGGCTGTCTTCCTCTGAGCACATTCCAGCTTTCCAATGTCCTTCTTGTCCAATATTGTCCAATAAAAATGACAATTTTACCAAAATTGCTATACTATTTTCAAAACATTCCAATAATAAATGAGACACCCTTCAAAGATTGGAACAAAGAATTGTCAAAATTCATCTGGAGTGGAAGGAAGCTAAGAATAAAATGGAAGACCGTGTATGATGCTAAAGAAAGAGGAGGACTGGGACTCCCCAGTTTGAAACTATATTTTCAAGCAAGCTGCCTAAATTGGATCCTAGACTGGATTAAACTTAATACAAAATTATTAGATTTGGAAGGATACAGTGCCGGTTTTGGCTTACACACATATCTCTGGTATGACAAAGATAAGATACATAATGACTTTGAAAATCATTATATAAGAAAACCCCTTTTCCAAACGTGGTTAAAATACAGAAATAAACTATATTGAAGAAGACTCTTATGGGTCTCCCTCCATGAAGCATTTATTAAAAGGGAAACACTGAGCGACAAAGGTTGGATACTATACAGAGATTTAATAGAAAACAAGGGAGATAATTGGCAGATAAAATCAAGAGAAGAACTTTCAGAAAAGGAATAAATTGTAGCTGGTTCCCCCATAGGCAACTAACAGAAAGATTTTTAAAAGACTCAAAAATGAATGGATTTGAAAAATCAGAAGGTGAATTTGATGAAATACTTCATTCAAATAAGGGGAAAACATTAGCAAAAATGTATAGACTACTTTTAAAATTAGATATGGAACATGAACTGATTAAACCCCAGATGATTAGGTGGTCTCAAAACATAGGTAAAACAATCCAACTAGAAGATGGGGAAAGAACATGGACAAAATATTTAAATTTTTCAAATAGTAACAATCTGAAAGAAAACTACCATAAAGTCTATCTAAGATGGTACTTGACACCAGAAAAGACTGCAGATATTACTAAAAAGTCATTTGGAATATGTTGGAGATGCAACCAAAGTAAAGGTACACTCTATCACATGTGGTGGCAGTGTAAAATAGTTCAAAAGTTTTGGAAGAGTATACAGCAACTAATTACAAAAGCATTAAATATTAATCTTCCGAGAACCGAAAATATATCTATTAAATATTCTGAGCAGCTTAAATAGCCCAACCAAAACTAAAAATATTACTAAACATGATAATGGCACCCAGACAAATTATAGCCAGAAATTGGAAATCATCAACAGAACTGGAGATAGAAGATTGGTTATTAAAATTATATGAACTTGATGAAATGGACATCCTTACACACATTATAAATGGAAAATCGATAACAGAAAGAAAAGAAGATTGGAAAAGAGTAGATATTCTTTGGGAAAACAACTGGGGGAAATGAGATACCACAACGTACTATGAGCTGAAGAGTGAAAATGGAAAATAGAAGTATATACATATATACGACTATAGAAAATCTAAACTAGTAGTGATTGTAAAGAAATATTTGGAAAAATAGTTGGGTAAAAAAAACATAACTAAGATAGGAAAGTACAAACACAAAGAAATTAAGATGAGTAGATAAGATAAAGCTAGTAAAAATTGGCATCCACAATGGGGAAGTCAGTTTACATATGTTCCAGATAAAGAATAGTTGGTCAAGTCAAGAATGTAAAAGGAAGAAGAACAAAAAAAGATACTAGGGAAGATTATATATTATGTTAGAGAGAGTCTTTATTGTATATATAGTGTGTATATTTTTAAAACTATATATATATATATATATATATATATACACACACACACACACACACACACACCTTCCCAATTAGCTTCCCTTGGTGAAGTTTTTATTCCACATGGGTACTTACTTTATTGTATCTCCTCAGTTGCCTTCATCTTTCCAATGTGTTTTCTCAGATATGGCCATTTTATCATATGGCCTTCTCCATGATAATGAATATAAGCTTTTCTGTAAATAAATAAATTAATAAATAAGCAAAAAAATAGTAAGTATCTACAAATTCAGGAAAATAATAAGCAGTCTGCAGAAGGCAATTAATCAAGTAACATTTAATATGCAAGTAAAAAATAATGCATAGGGACGTAGCACTGAAGAGACTAATTGCAAACTTTTATGTTTAAAGAAGGTCACAAATGTATAAAAGATCTGCAGTGAATTGAAAATTTAGTGTAATATGCAACAAAATCCTTTTATACACTTATCTTAAATGTAATCCTATATAGGTTTATTGAGACCTCAGTAGAATTCATGCAGGCTGTGTCCAGGGCATGTGAATTGGGCTAAGGCACTTAACCTTAACCATCCTTATCCCCAGTAAATTAGTATAGGCACACTCCAGTTAACAAAGTAGGTGTGTTTCTAGATAATAAAATGTTTTTGCCTGTACCCCCCACTGCCACCACAGAAGGCAATTCCAGAGGATGGGAGCAGCCACTGAGAAGGAGCTCTTTCTTTCTTTCTCTTTCTTTCTTTCTTTCTTTCTTTCTTTCTTTCTTTCTTTCATGTCCTCATCAAACAAGCCTGTGATGGTGGTGGGACTGAGAGAAAGTCTTCCCCTGAAGTTCATAGCATTCTTGCAGGTTCATATGGGGGATATGGTGTTTCATAGTCTGGACCTAAGCTGTATTGGGTTTTATAGGTCATGACACTTTGAATTGTGCCCAGAAATGGACTGGTAGCCAGTGTAGCTGTTTTAACAGGGGAGTTATATGCTCCCTATAACTGACTCTAGTCAGCATTCTGGCTACCTCATTTTGAACCTGCTGAAGTTTCCAAACAGCTTCCAAAGGCAGCCCCATGTAGAGTGTGTTACAGTAGTCCAAATGAGATGTAATCAAGATATGTGTCACCAGAGCCAGATCTGACATCTCAAGGAACAGCTGCAACTGGCACACTAGTTTTAACTGAAAATGGACTCCTGGCCACTACTGAAACCTGGGCATCCATGCTCAGAGTTGAGTCCAGGAGCACACCCAAGCTGTGAGTCTGAGATTTCAAGAGGAGTGTATTCCCTGATCAGCTTTTCAACTGACCAGGAGCACCTCTGTCTTGTCTGGATTAAGTTTCAGTTTGTTTACCCTCATTACTGATAGCAGACATTGGTTCAGTGTGGAGACAGCTGTTCTGGAATTGGATAGAAAGTAGATATAGAGTTGGGTATCATCTACATATTGGTGACACTGCACCACAAATGCTGGATGCTCTCTCCTAGTAATGTAGATGTTAAACAGCATGGGGGGACCAAACAGAATCTGTAGGATTTCCCAGGCCAACAAGAGAGTCAAGCAGGAGTCCTTCAGCACCACCAGCCCTCCAAGAAAGATTGGAACCACTGCATAACATGTCCCACAAGTCCCATCTCAGAGAAGTGACCCAGAAAGATACCATGGTTGATGCTATCTAAAGCTTCTGAAAGGCCCAGCAGAACCAAGGGGGACATACTCCTGCTGTCTAGTTCCCTGGATCACCTACCAAGGTGACCAAAGCTGTCTCCATCCTATAACCAGCCCTGAAGGCAGATTGAAATGGATCTGGATA
>CM034708.1:104401523-104412895 GCA_020142125.1 Phrynosoma platyrhinos
AACAACAACAACAACAACATGTGGAAAAACAATGCTAACAAGACAGACTGGGTTTGAGGTGGCATTGGGTTTTTGCACCTAAAGGCAATTCATCTTTTCCCATGCAGTGGCACACCTAGCATAATTGACACCTGGAGTGTGTTTCAACACGCCAAGAGAAGGGTGGGAAGCAGCACTCAGGCAGGCCTTCCCCAGGTTGCATGGGTCAACCTTGGGGTTGCACCACTGTGATGAGACATGCTCGAAGAGCTGCAAGGAGTGCATCACCCTCCACCAGGAGCACAGGCTGATCCCTCCTGTCACTGCTGCTGCTGCTTTCTCAGTTTAAGTTGCAGCTTATCTAGGTGCACTACAGTGATGGTGGACAGTGGCATCCCCACTCTTGGTGTCTCCTGGTGTGAGGGGTCAGCCGGGAGATAGCAGCCAAAAGGGTACACTCAGCCATCTCCTTCTCCATGGCAGCAGAGGACTCTTCATGAGAACACCTCCACTGGCACAACAAAGCTGGAAAAAGCATGCTTGGTCCTCTCCTTTGCCATGGCAGCAGAGGTCTGCTTATAAGGAGGGCTCTGCCATCCCTGCAAAACCAGGAGGGGCACAGCGAAAGGAGGGGTGTAATCCCTTGTCTGGCATGTCATCCAATGTGGATTGCATTCCCCACATGCCCTTATTGACACTACTGGCAATGACAGCAGGGGCTGGTAGTACTGGACCACCAATGATGATGAGGGCAATGATGAGACCATGGCTGACAGGCATGCTTGGTTCAATTTGAGGTTCTAGCTCAGGGGTAGGCAACCTTTCCCCTTTAAGGGCCAAGGGACTTCAGCTCCCAGAATCCCAGGGGCTATTGGCCAACATGGGACTATTGGCCAACATGGCTGGGGCTTCTGGGAGCTGAAGTCCCTCGGCCCTTAAAGGGGAAAGGTTGCCTACACCTGAAGCCCCTTTGAGCCTACTCCTCCCTCAGACCAGGCAGGTCACTCTCATCATCATCATCACCACAACCATGTCACTTCTTTGTCCACCTCCTTGCTTAGAGCCTCTCATGTGCAAAGACAGTCTTGGCTTTTCGCATAGCGCAGCAGCAGCCCTGGCAGCAGGAGGAGGAGAGTGGCCATGGTGACTGTTGCCCACATTGAGGTGTGTGGCAATGGTTGGCACAGGCACACTTGGGTGGATGTAGGGCAGGGTCCTTGAAGAAAGAAAGGAACGTATTTGTAAGCAAAGTCTTGAGACCCCATCAGTAATTCAATGATTTATCTAAAAGTTAAAACCAAGATCCCCAGATGCCCTCAAGATCTGATTTTCTATAGAAAAAAAATCATATTTAAAGGCACAAAGTCAATTATCATTAGCAAACTACAGTTCAGCCATATTGACAGTGAGGGTGAGCATAATAAGAATGGAAACTGACCTCAGCCAGTCCAGTATGTTAGGAATACTGTTACAGCTGCTGGGAAACTGCTAGGAGCTATAGCTTCCACTGTTCATTGTATCATTTAACTGTTATATTTGTGCAATATGGACTAATCAGTGTTGATGAAATGAATACTGACTTTATTGTTGATTGTTAAAACTAATTTTAAACTGGTACGTTTCGCCTAATGAAGTCATGAGAATCTCTCTGTTGTACGTGTGGGTTTACAGATTTCTGTATTGTCACAAGACCTTATACATTTCTGGTTTGTGCTAATACAATTGTTCTTTTTTGCTTCTGGTACAGACTGCTGGGCTGTTCTGTTCAGGATGGGAAGGAATCTCTTTGGCCAAAAATAAAAATCTTTCCACAGAGATTCAGGACCCAACCTGCAGTTTGTGTATGCTCTGGGTGTTAGCAGTGGGAACTGGTATCTCAGCTCTCCTCCCTACTTATACCTTGTCTTTTTTTTAAATTTCTCTGTTTGTACCCAGGACAGATTGCTTCCACTGGTACACCACTCCTCTGGGATCTCCCAGGGTATTTCAGAGGTCCCTTGGATTATGTTTGAGATTATGCTGTGCATCCAGCTCCTCTGCTAACAAGGAAATGGTGGGGGGGATGCAGGGGTGGTTGGATAGGAGACATAACAGTTTTCAATTTCAGATACATCTCCCAGGCTAGGATCTCAACCATTGTCTGACCTCTGAAGATGCCACAATCAAAAGAGAGCTCTCCATTTTGCAGTAATGTTCTATTCAATTTAAAGTAAACATTCAATAAGGAAAAAAATGGATCAGAGAGTAAATGTGTCTCTTTTTCATCTAGAGAGCCGGGGAAGACGGCCAGCACCACCACCAACACCAGATATATTTGAAGATTTTGCTGTTGTCAAGAATTCATGTGGAAAGAGACATAAGAAACGAAGTTTCCTAAGACCTAGGATTGTAGGTGGATCTTCTGCCTTGCCAGGATCTCATCCATGGGTGGCCGCCATATATATCGGAACAGATTTCTGTGCTGGAAGCCTTATTCGTTCTTGTTGGGTGGTGACATCTGCACATTGTTTTGCTAACAGGTAAAGCCATGTTTGATATCATATAAAATCTACTGTATGTGCCACAAAATTGTGGGTTTTGTCACTTAGGAAAGCTGATACATTGAATGAATTTATACAAAAGTTCTCTTTGCCACTGCTCTCTTATGTATACTGTAAAATGCAGACTAGTTTAAAACATGCAAGGCAGAATTTTAGTGGAATAATTGTATGCTCTATAGTTTCTTGAGGGTTTTCCGGCCTGTGTGGCCATGTTCTAGAAGAGTTTCTTTCTGACATTTCGCCAGCATCTGTGGCTGGCATCTTCAGCTTGTATGGATCCATCAAAGTGTCCCCCATTCCACTGTAGAGGAAAAGGTTTCATTTTTTCAGGGGCAAGAGGAAAGCCAAATGGGCTGGCAAAGGAGAGAATATGTAACATGTCCCTCCTTTACCAGGTTGCTCAACTTCCATATTGGTCACAGAGCAACTAAAGCCCTGCTCTGTCCTTCTTTCACCAGCTTGCTCTGGGAATTGTACACACATATATACACTCGCCTGTATGGAATTCCTGGCTGCCATTGGCTACTAGGTGAGTGTTAATGAGAGTATAAACCCATTTTGATTTCCTTTTTTCTCAGCCCACTGAAATCAACAATTCGAGTTGTTTTGGGACAGCATTTTTTAAATAAAACAACAGATGTCACTCAAGAATTTGGTGTAGAGAAGTATATCATGTTTCCTGACTACACGGTGTACAACCCAACTGAAAATGACATCGGTGAGCCCTTTTCTTATTTCTAATTCAAATTTGGATTTATTGAGTATAGAATATATAACATCTTATCAAGTATGTCAAATCCCCATATGGAGAGAGCTGGGGTCATTTTTGAAAGTTGTTGATGATGTTTTTTTGATGGAGGATATTTCACTTCCACATGTACAATAGGAAATAAGTGGCAGGAGATAGATGATTATTTATTCACAAGGCAAGTCTGGGATACAGGGCCAGCATGAGGGCAGCAAAACCTCTTGCTGCCTGCAGCATGGCTGATGGTCCTATGTGCCAATGGTACAGCCATGATTGCCATGCTTAGCTGTCATTGCAATGGAGCAGTGGTTCCCAAACTTTGGTCCTCCAGATGTTTTGGATCCAGCTCCCAGAATTCCTCACTGTTGGCTAAGCTGGCTAGGGCTTATAGAAGTTGAAGTCCAAAACAGCTGGAGGACCAAAGTTTGGGGATCACTGCACTGGAGTTTTTGTTTTGTGGCACCATTCTACCAAAAATGGTTATAATTATCCAAAAGCACTTAAATATGGTACCCATATTTAACAAGTCCTAATCAGGAGCTCATTGGGAATGAGTCTGCTCCATCCACATATAGCTATCCCACAAACATTTCAGCAATGGAGATTATCACACCAGGGCCAATTCCACAACAATAGTGCTTTTGGAAGATAACGGAATAATAGCGCTTTAGCGATTGATATTTTCACACAATCGTGCAACTGCGCTTTAATGATGACATAAAACTGAAAGAGAATTGCTATTGCATTCCGCATACATCCATTAGTGTATCAGTATTACATTGTGAATGAATGCTTCATGTATTCACCATTTCAGCACTGCTGTGCATGTCTGAAAATTATGTTTCCGTCCCGCATAGAATAAAATAAAATTTATATAGTTCACAACATTATTTTTATCCAGTGCAAACAAAATCAAAACAAGACTGAAATCCACTACAAAACTTACTACAAAACCGATCCTAGAAATGAGAATGAATTGCCTGTACTGAAATGCAATCTGGGTAAAGGCCCCAGATTGCTTCCCCAATATCACGAATGACATGCTATTAACTTCTACACCTTTGCGATCACACTTCATTCATGTTATTGCCAAGTCATTCACAGCACTTCCCTGTGAATGAGAAGTTGCAGGAGCATTCCAGTGTGTGCAGGGGGAAAGTACTGGATGCGTGTGACATCATCTGAAAATCTTCAGTGCAATTGTGCAATTATGTCAGGAGCATTCCTTTTCCTCCCATTTCTTTTCCCCGTCTGATAATCTCCAATGTCATGTGATGAAGTCATATGAAAGAGGCTTTTTATGTTGCTGTTTATAAAGTACCGTGGGCCCTCCACATTTGCTGGGGTTAGGGGCATAAGACACCCGTGAATGTGGAAAACCCACAAATTTTTTAAAAAAACTATTTTTTTTAACCTAAGAAAACACCTCTCTAGGAATCTGGGGCGAAAGGTCTGGAAACCATGCTCTGTGAAAAGCGGTTTAAGGAGCTGGGTATGTCTAGTCTGGAGAGGAGAAACTTAAGGGGGGACATGATAGGCATGTTAAAATATTTTAAAGATGTCATATTGAGGATTAAGCAAGCTTGTTTTCTGATGCTCCAGAGATTAGGGTCCAGAACATACTGCAGAAATAATCCAGTCTGAGACTGCTTTAACTGCCCTGACTCAGTGCTAGGGAATCCTGCGAATTGTAGTTCATTGTGGCAGCAGGGCTCTCTGACAAAGAAGGCTAAATGTCTCCCAAAATGACTGGGCCAGGTCAGTTAAAGCGGTGGGCCAGGTCAGTTAAAGCAGTTTCAAACTGGATTATTTCTGAAGTGTGCTTTTGATTGCTCTAGGACACAGAGAAACGGATTCAAGCTACAGGAAAGGAGGTTCCACCTAAACGTTACCTTTCTCTAGCCCGCTGCGATGTGAATGTGCTTCGGGAGTGGGAAGGGGGAGCAGCCCCAGATAGCTTTGGGAGGTGGTTGACTCCTGCAACCACTTGTCCCATCCCCTTCTGAAGTAGGTTCACACAGCAGCCAGCTTTGTGTTGGAATCTGCAATCACTTGTTCCCCTGAAGTGCAGGGCTGCTGCGGAGCCAAATGCACAAGCCCAAGGCATCACGTGGAGGGCTGCTGGCCTGGAGTCAGCCTTGTTAGCTGCTTGTGCCATTGCCCCTGCTGCTGCTGTGGCTGCTGCCCCTGACACTAACCTGAAGGACCAAAAGGCCCAAGCTTGCCTACCGCCAGCCATGCCCACCTGCACCTGCTCAGTTACCGCTGCTGCCGCTTCCAGTTGCCTTGGGTCCCTGCTACAGCTTCTGCTCATCCTCCTCTCTCTGCTGTGTCTCTTATGTGCCTCCCTAACCGACATAGGGGGGTAGCAGACTGCCAAAAATAGTGCAAATTGAGTCCACTTTTAGGGTTAGGGTTAGTGCTAGGGAATCATGGGAATTGGGGTTTTTCTGAGACATTGAGCCTTCTCTGTCAGAGATCTCTGGTGCCACAATAAAATACAGTTCCCATGATTCCCTAACCCTAACCCTAAAAATGGACTCAATTTGCACTATTTCTGGCAGTCTGCAACCCCCCATAGACAGTGAGTATCTGGCAAGCAGAAAATGCACACATCCAGTTTGGCAGTGCAGAAAACAGATCGCATGACCATGGATCACCAAAATGCTATTGTGGGGGAAAGTGTGACAAGAAATTATACTAAACTGGTATGCTTCCATTCTCATGAGCTTATCGCACCACACTCTTAAAACAGGGCTAGTTTGCTTTAACAGTTCTGACTTCCTCCTGTTGCATGTTAGGGTTTGTAGTTCTTTGAGGCTTAAAAGCTCTCTGGCTGAATATTCTAAATGCCTCTTCCGAAACTACAAGTTCCAAAATGTAACAGGAGGCAGCCAGAGCAGTTAAAACAACTTAGCCCCGTTTTAAGAGTGTAGCGCAATAGTCTCCTTAAACTAGTGAGATTGTGGCAGGACAGCAGGCTGGTCTGATAATGTACTGAACATTTGATCTATTAGAAAATGTATAAAATGTATAAAATAATATGTTTCCGATTTTTGAAGAGATCAAACACAAAAGGAACAAGACAAAAGGAAGTTCTTGTATCATTCTTATGTACCTTACTTTTTAAATATGCCTTCAATCATTACTAGTTGTTTTTTTTAAAAAAATCTTATTTCTATTACAGAGACAATGACAGAGTATGCATAGCAGACAGAACATTTCTAAAAAGTGTAAATTATTAGCAAGTATTAAACATATACAGGATTTTTGGTCACATTAAAATGTATAGGAGGGAGAATACAATGGATGTAAGCTCCAGGAAAAGAGATTCCAGCTCAACATTAGGTGGACCTTCCTGACAGTAAGGGCAGTTCGACAGTGGAGCACACTCCCTCGGAGAGTGGTGGAGTCTCCTTCCTTGGAGGTCTTTAAGCAGAGGCTGGATGGCCATCTGTTGGGGATGCTTTGATTGGGAGTTCCTGCATGGCAGGGGGTTGGACTGGATGGCCCTTGTGGTCTCTTCCAACTCTATGATTCTATGATTCTATGATTCTATGAATAATTACAATACGATATAAAACAGACAGAGATAACTGCAGGGTCATCAACTTTTTTCCAACTACTTAGGTACAGATCTTACAGAAAATCACATTTCACCTGATTCATCACATATGATACCAACTCACCGTTTTGAGAGTCTTCACTTATGTTTTAATAGCAATAGTACATGCCATGCCAGTCCCTAGATCAATGGCATCCCACTCCGGGGTATCACCCGGTGTGAGGGTGGGACTTTGGGGACAGGGTTTCAGAGGGCAAGGACAAAAGGGCATGCCCTCACCTCCTTGCCTGGTGTGGCTTTATACACAAGTAAAGCCATGCCAAGCAGGGAGGAAAGGGTGCCCTGGGCCTCTCTTTCCCTGCCCAGCACAGCTTTACACGTGAGTAAAGCCATGCCAGACAGGGAGGAAGGCACACAGCAGAGAGGTGGAGGGTGCTCAGCTAGGTGTCACCCCTTTTCTGGGATGTCACCCAGTGTGGTCTGCACCCCCCAAACTCCCTAGTGATGCCACTGTGCCAGATTTATTTTCAGAGGTGGGACGCACCAGAAGAAGAGAAGCCGAGGCAAGGAAAAGGGCTGCCTAAACACCAAGGCTATTTGAAACAAAGGGTAGAAAGAGATTGCTGGATCCAAATCAATCCATCATGGGTCATAATAGTGAAAATAAATTCTGGAGTTCTGCAGATTAAATAGAACACTCTAGGAGGTTCCTTGTCTCTTTATAAATCTTTGTATATTACTAGCTGTGTGGTCCAACACAGTGGTCCAGGATGCAAAAAAATGAAAATGCTGCATGTCCAGAAAAGTGACAGCCATTCCTGTGTCCATGGTGCGTGACTGATGATGGATGGTGCCCTAGAGCTCTCTGCACTGATCGATCTTAAGGACACAAGGCAGGGGGGATTGTTCAAGGCAGTATTACATACCTCCTTCTGCAATGATAAAAGAAAGCATATCAGCATACAATATGACAGTGTATGTCACCAACAGGATTTTAACATAGGCCTCCCACACCTTAAGCTTCTTCCCAGGAGGTTTTCAGGCTACAACTTCCAGAAGTAAATGGATTCTGGAACCAATATATCAGGAAGGTAATGCCAAATAAACCCATTAGCACACAGAATGTCAGAGAGTCACCATTTCTGACACTCCTCTATAACACCATTTAGCTCAAGGGTGGGCAATCCTGCACCCTCCTCTTAGCCTTTTCAGGTACCTCAGTTTTCATCAGAGTTCCTCTCAAAATAGCATCTGAAAGTGATATTGTTTCATTTTCACTTGCCATTTGGAGAAGGATGAAAATGTCAGTATTTGGAGGTGGTGGATGATTGGGGGGATGTTTTTCCTCACGGTTGTATGTTTTGTGGGATTTCTGCATGGTTTTCAGACAAATTTGCCCCCAAATCATGCTGATGGTGTGGGGTTTTTAAAAATGGGGGCTGAAATTTTCCAAAATTTGCCCCAAGAGCCACAAACAAGGGGTCCAGGGGCTGCATGTAGTCTATAGGCTGTAGTTTCCCAAATCCTAAATAGCTGAACTTCTCTCTCTCTCTCTTTCTCTCTCTTTCTCTCTCTTTTTCAGTTTTAATTAAACTGAAGAAGTCCAAACAGCGTTGTGCAGTAAAGTCCCAATTTGTTCAACCAATCTGCCTGCCAGAAAAAGGAATGTCATTCCCAGATAATTACAAATGCCAGATTGCTGGATGGGGACACTTGCATGAAAGTAAGTTAGATGATATTTTTTTGTTATGTGTGGCAGTGAAACTAATGAGAGACATAGCCATATATTCTAACTGGACATTAGAGCAATCATAATGAGCTATGTACAGTAGACCATGTCTTTATGTTACTGTTTTACCAGTAGAATAACTTCCAAGTCCAATGGAACTCTTGCTATGGGAGAGACAATATGTACATCGTTCCTTAGTTATCCAGTTTTCTCCCCAGTTTGGATCTGCTTTGCTGAAGGTTTGACTATAGCACTTCTGTCAATGTTATATTTGTATTGTTTGTTTGTTTGTTTGTTTCATTTATATTCCTACTTTCTTCCAGTATGGGACCCAAGACATCCCATAATATAAGATTAAAACCAAATACAGCAACAATATAAAAGTTAGTCAATAAGAATCCCAGCTCTATGCACAATAGATTTTGCTCCAACTTTTCTAAGATGGCTTCCCTTTATTGGCGGGCACCATTTTGGAAGGCACTTTCTCTAGGATGACCCTATGAATGGTCAAAAGTCAATGGGATCTATGTACTGTTAAATCCAGTTTTCTGTTTAAGCACATAACTAAATAGAAATGTTTAAGCACATAACTAAATACTAAAGCCCTGTTTCTTAAAAGCATCTAAAATGTTCCTTCAGTATTATACTGTTAGTATAATTGCTATGTTATAACTGTAGTATAATAATAACTATTAAATTATTTATTATATGCTTTATTTTAACAGATTCATCCATCTATTCTCATGTTATTCAAGAAGCCTCAGTCCCACTAATCTCTGATTACAAATGTCAAAACTATGAAGTTTATGGAGCTGAAATTAGTGAAAATATGTTTTGTGCTGGTTTCCTTGATGGCAAATCAGATGCATGTCAGGTAATATGACTGGATTTCTGCTTTTTGATGTGGGTGCAGTGGACAATAGAACAAAATGTTTTAATTGACTTATTTGATAATGATTAATTTTAGACTCAAAGGCAATTAACGACAAACAATTTGATTTCATTTGCCTTTTCTCAAATCTTTTAAATCTTCTCAAATGTTAGTTATGGTTGATGTTACATTAGACCTGAAGCAAAAATCAGCTTTTGAATCATCAAGAGTACACTCAGCTCTCTGTATCCACAGATTCTTTATCCACAGATTCAACCATCCATGGTATGAAAATATTCCAAAAAAAAATTATAAATTCCAAAAAGAAACCTTGATTTTGCCCATTATATAAGGGACACCATTTTACCTAACCATTATATCCTAGCCATATCCTAGCTATGCAAGCTTCTTCAGTTCCAGGAAACAAAGGTTGTCTTGGTTCACAACACTCCTCACAACATGGACTTTCAGTAAGGTTTACATCTGAAGACGTCATGGCTTGGATTTAAAGCTCATTCTGGTGTCCTTTCTCAACCATTTCTGATCAACATCTTCAGATGGAGCAACACAGGGGGAGCCTCTACTTTGTAGAAGATGGTTGAGTTCCCACTCTGCACAATCTCTCCTCTCCAGGATATATGTAACCAACCAATATTTTAAATTTGATTTAAAATATGAAGTAAAATAGTTTTGCAATAAATTTCACTTTGTTTCTTTATCTTTGAAACAGGGAGATTCTGGAGGACCACTTGCTTGTATAAAGGATGGAATTTCTTACCTGTATGGTATTATCAGTTGGGGTGATGGCTGTAGCAAGGCTGGAAAGCCCGGAGTTTATACGAAAGTCACAAGATATGTGGACTGGATAAACGAGAAGATAAACCCTACTCCAAAACAGACTGTATAGATCTTTGCAGAGATTATCTGTGTCTTTATGTAAACAAATCTATTGTGAAATTAACAGAAACAACTGCTCATCCTGATGCTGTGAAACCAGAACTGAGGGGAAGGGGACACCTTCTCTTCCTAAAATGATGAATCCAAGATATTCTAAACACACAATTACATTTAGCTCATTTCCACACTGGCACTTCTAAACATGTATGCAAAGGGATCTTGTAGCACCTTTGAGACTGAGAGGAAGAAGTGGTAGCACAAGCTTTTGTAGACGATCCAAAACATTGAGGTTAACGGGCCAGTATGATAGAGTGTAGAATCTTCCCTCATTAGAAAAATTAACAAAACAAATCAATAGAGCTGAAGGACAAGTGGACAAGGACACATTTGAGGTGGTTTGGCTTCCCTTTATTAGCTTTATTAACAGAGAAGGTGGTTGTTTGGATGCAGCAGTGATGATGCATAGAGGACTCAGAAAATATATGCTCAGTTAAATAGCAACCTCTGAATCATCTCAAAAAGGCTCAGCAGTCAAGACACTGACTCTGATAATTGCAAGATTGGCAGATCGGCAGGTTGAGGTCCAAGTGCCGCATGACGGAGTGAGCTCCCATCACTAGTCCCAGCTTCTGTCAACCTAGCAGTTTGAAAGCATGTAAAAGTACAAGTAGATAAATGGGTACCACTTTGGTGGGAAGGTAACAGGGTTCTGTGCAGTCATGTTGGCCAGAAGACCATGGGATCATCTTTGACAAGGCTGGCTCCCTCGGAGTAGTAATGGAGATGAGCACTTTCTCTTGTAAAGGGGAAGCTTTTATCTTTACATTTAATCACAAAAAACTTGACCTCTTCATGTTATGTATCTTTGTAATAGAAGTTTATCTTTCTCCTGTAAAAATTATGTTGGTGACAAAATTCTTGTTTGTTTATGCTATGTAATATTTGTGTAGAACCTGGTCTCCAGAGTCATAGTCCAATGCTCAAACCACTACACCATCTGGCTCCACTACCACTGCTACATGCTTTTGTAGTCCAAGAAAATA
>CM034708.1:104415495-104428624 GCA_020142125.1 Phrynosoma platyrhinos
TAGGGCAGGAAGGTCAAGATAGGAAGTAATGTGCCAGGCACCCAGTATGCTGCTACCTGGCAACCCCTTCCTTTTCTGGCAGGGCTGCTGACCAGGCAGGAAAGAGAAGTGATGGTGGCAGGGACAGCCACAGATTTCTCTCCTTGTGAGGAAGGGGAGGAGACCATGGCCACTGCTTCTGCCACCATCCACCTGCCTTTCTCAGCCAGGCCAGTACCCCTGCCAGACCTGAAAGGGGCTTCCGGGTGGCAGCAGCACCCCATCCCCATCAGTGGATGCAGCAGACCACCTTGCTCTCCATTTCTACCCACTGCCGTGGCCTTCTCTCCCTGTCCCAGAAGGAAGTGCAGGGCAGGGCAGTGGAAAGGAAAGGAAGGAAGAGCAATACAGGCAGTGGTGTACCAAGCATCTGGGAAAGGTACTGCTGCTGCCCAGCAGCCCCTTCCAGATCTGGCAGGGCTTCTGGCAGTTCAGGAAATGGAAGCAATGGTGGCAATGGTGGCAGTTACAGGTTACATTCTTTGTGGGGAGGGGGAGAAGTCTGTGGCCACCACTGCCACCATCCCCATTTCCTGACCTGGACAGCAGCCCACCAGACCTGAAAGCAGCTGTTGGACAGCAGCAGCATCCTACCCCACCAGCAGCCACAGTGGACAGTTGGCAAAAGCCCCTTGGCTTGCAGGGGGGTTGCCAGGCAGCTTGGCAGGGATGACGAAGGCAGCAAGATGGTCATGAAGGGGAGGGCAGACAGCAAGTACCCTACCTTGTCTCCTTCTGCCCCCTTCTCTCCTACTCTCTTCCCACCTGATGATGGCAATGGTGATAATATTCTCCTCCTTTTCTGTGCCCCTTTCTCCCTCCCTCTCCTCTTCTGCAGGGCCCCAGCCTGGACCCCCTCCATGGATGGAGGGAGGCAACATTGGAACTGTGGGCTGGCTCCCTGGGGATGCCAACATGAATCACTACACTGGGGTGACACCAACTCTAGTGATGGCCTGCTCCAGGACATTCCTTGGTTCTCAGCGGTCAGAACCTAGATATTCTTCTTAGGATGAACAGATGAAGTACACAGGGTTTAGGAAGAAAGCAATACAGAGGGACATAGTACTTGTTTATATATTAGCTGAACTAAATGGTGACTGTCATTGCCTCTGGACTAAATAAATAAATGCAAAGGAGTGCCTGCACAGGCCAAAACGGCACCCACGCTGCTTTGAGGAGCATCTAAGTGGCCCCTAGGGTGCCTGCATGAGCCCCAGGAGTGCTTGCATGGGTGAAAGTAGCACCCGAAGGGGACGGGGGGCCAACTGGGTGTCACCCCTATTCTCGGGTGTCACATGGTATGGTTTGAACCCCTTGCACGCACACACCCATGTACGCTACTGAAATTAGGTAAAGCTGGAAGCACAATCACAACACTTGGTACCATACAAATACTCAGTCTCAAAAGTGGCAGTACATGGATGATCTCAGTATTATAGGAATCCGACCTAAGTGTATAGCCAGTGGCTGGGCTTGGGGCCATGTGCAGAACATACCAAAATAGGCAGGCAGCCATAGCTGACACAGGAAAATGTTATGAGGCAGGTAGAGGTCATGAGCAATCATCAATCATATTCAAGAGTCCCACTACTAAAGCAGAAGGATGAGATCCAGAGGGATGGGTGTGGCTTTGTAAAAGCACTCTCATAGTCCCAAACTGCTCAGAACATACTATTAGGAACTGAAGAGTTTTGGAGTCAGTTTGTGATCCAGAATCCAGAATCTTCCATACACTGATGCTCTATGTATCACTTATGCATCTGGAAATTCAGATCAGTCCCCATTGCACTGACACTAATTTCCAAATTAAATGATCCAGGGTTTTGTGGGTTGGATGTTGTAAATATACCAATCACACTTCATATACCCTTGACCGAAGAACGGTACACTCCTTCTATCTGGGATGGTCGTCCTCTTCCACCGAGCGTGCAGCTTCGGGAGGGATGCACATGGAGCGGTGAGGAAGGAAGGGGACACCCGCCTAGCCAGCCAGATCAGCCGAATCAACCCTGGCAATCAATGGGGTGACAGATGTCGCAGCCAGATCGCCCTCACATCCTACCAATCACACTTAATTTTTCTTCTCCTTTACATTGGATGCAGGTATAGAACGTGACCATTGCCTGGAATATGACAGTTCAGAAACTGATACTCAATCCTGCCAGTGCAGAGAGGTTATTGGTCCATTTGGTAAGGAGAATCATGTTTAACCTATTTTGTAAAGGGTTATAGTCCTACTAAGGTATCAGGATCACAGTGATTTTTTTTTATGGTCAATACAATTAATTAATGCTATCATCTTTGTTTAGAAAGAAAAAGTAAACATTTTCTTTGTGTTTTTTAAGCATTGACATTATAGTGGTCCAGCCAAAGCCATGATTAATCCAGGGAAGAAAAATTAAAACAGCAGAAAAAGAAAAAAAAAATAGAAATAGAGCATATGGGAAAACTCAAACCAAGAATCAGATACTGTTGGTACCCTTCCATAACACAAGGACACAATTGGAGAAAAGCATTTGGATAGTGATGAACTCAAACACTCTTTCAGAAAGACAAACTAACCATCTCATGATTTTGTAGTATTGTATTATTGTATTTGTGGTATTAAATTGCCTCTATATTTTATTCAGAACTTTAATTAAAAGTTACTTTTAAAAGATATGGGGAAACTGCAAGAAAAAGGATCTTCTCTTTACTACTATTGTAGCAGTTAAGAATGGAGTAGGTGTAAGAAGTCATGGGGACATCTGGAATTTCCTAGAGCTTAAACCTTAGAATTTTGGCAGTAGGATGAGTGCTCAGCCCACCACACATGTCCAGATGGGTGCCTCAGGGCTAACCCCACCAGCAAAAGTCTGAGATTTAAGCGGAGGCTCTGCCTGGGTGCTGAATCCCATATATGGATCTGCATGGAAACAACAGACAAGTCATAGATACGTTTGTAAATTAAAATAAATTAAATCAAAAATAAATAATGTGACCCTAAAATGACCTTCCAGCCTCTGGGCACAACTGTGAACCTCTAGATGACTCCCATAATCCTTCATCTCATATTGATTAAGTTTGAACTGTAGGCTAAAAACCTCTGGAGGGCCACGGTTGACAACATCTGTTCAAAGCATATTTCCATAGTGGAGGAGAGGAGGTGGAAGAATGGAAGAATCAGAACCAGAAGTTGGTCAGACTATGTCAGTCCATCAGTTAAGCCTATGGATGAGAGCAGATGACAGATGGGGGCGAAAGATACTGAATGAACAGGAAAAGAAGAAGAATTAGCCTGATCATAAATTGAAAGGGTTATAGGAAGTAGGCTAGAGCAGGGGATTAAGACTGGGGGTGGCATGCCATGAGATTTAAAATACTAATTTAATGCATTATGCAGGGATGTTTCAGGAAGAAGGAACAAGCATATCCTTTCCTTTCTGTTTCAACTCCAGAGTCCTTTTGCAACTGTATAGCAGTAAAATATGCAGGTTCAGGGCTGAATATTAACATATATAGCATGAGAGATGGAGATCATAGGATCAAGATGATGGAAAATGAAAAAAATAATAATGTTGGAGCTTTCCCCTTCCACCTCATAAAATCACCCTATCCCATTAGCTCTGAACAGTTCAGCAAGGCTACATCAGAAGCTGCACTGCTGAACACAAGTAATCCCCTTACTAGGTTAGGATACACTGCAACATTTTGTTTCAGGTCCCACTGGCATATCATACTAATGATAGCTTCACTCCCTCAGTGCTAGCTTTAATTAAAGGAACAATGCCTAGAGTTAGAGACTTGGTGTCCTCCATACGTTCTGCCTATCAGAGCCATTCAGCAATTAATAATCGTAATTTTGGATTTTGGAATATTTTGGATTTCAGAATTCTGAATAAGAGAAACTCAACCTGTACTGAAATGTCCAACTGAATCATGTCAATAACACTTCAGGAAAAATCCATAAGTTTATACTCCAACTACAGAGGCAGAAGAAGGAGAAAATGAAAGATTCTATGCTGGAGTCCAGGAAAAAATTGATCACACACCAAAACAGAATTTCTTTTTAATCATAAGTGATTGGAATGCAAAAGGAGGAAACAGAGCACAATCAAAGATTGTAGGAAAAAATGGCCTAAGATCAAGAAATGAAGCAGGAAACTGACTGACTGACTGACTGACTGACTTAATTTTATGAGGCCAAAAGTCAGTTTATCACAAACACATTCTACAAGCAACCCAAGAAGTTATTGTATACATGGGCATCACTTAATGGACAATGTAGACATCAAATACATAACTGGAAGCAAAAGATGGAGAAGCTCTATTCTCTCAACAAAAACAAGACCAGGAGAAGATTGTGGCAAAGACCATGAACTACTAATATAAAAAATTACAATAAAGATAAATAAGAACATTGTGCCAAAATGCAACCTGAGGAATAGATTTTCACTATTAAGTCAAATTGACCAAGAGCCAGAAGAACTCTGAACTGAAGCCACAAATATTGTCAAGGGAAGAATGCAAAAAGACTCCATCTGCAGCCAAAAAGAAAGTGATGCTTCAGTAGATGACAGATGGAACTCTTCAAACAGTTAAGGACAGATGAGAAGTAAAAGTAAAAGATGATAGAAAAAGTCAGAACCCTGAATGCTACTGTTCAACAACTTGTGTGCAGGGAGAAGGAAAACTGCTATAATAATCAATGCAAAGAAATAGAAGGTGACAACAACAACAACAACAACAACAACAAAAGGAAGAACAAGATACCTGTTCCACAAGATCCAAGAAATGAAAAGAAAATTACAACCTAGTATTGGGATGCTCTACAACCAACAAGGGATCACATAATATGACCAAGTAGAAATAAAAGACGCTAGAAACACTACACAGAAGAACAATATAAAATAGATGAAAAAGGTGACATATTCACTCAAGGAAGAAAAACAATGGCCCAGAGATTGGAAATGTTCAATATACATTTCAGTACCCAATGAAAGGGAAACTCAGGATTGTGGTAACCACAGGAGCACTGCATTAATTCCCTAATGAAAGCAAAGCATACCAAAGTATGTTAGCAATATGATCCCTAGTGCTTCTTCCTTTCCTAACCCAAATTTGGACATCTAACATTTCTCACTCCATATATGACAAACATCTTTGTTGTAGAATGTTGATCATCAAAGACTTTTGCCATATATGACATAGATGCACCAAAGAATTTCAAAAGAAAATCAGCCTGTGCTTTATAGATTATAGCAATGTGTTTGATTGTATAGATCATGAAAAAGTATAGATCACTTCTAAATAAATGAGTGTGCCACAACATTTGATTGTCCTGACCAGTAACCTATACTCAGGAAAAAAGGTTGCTGTTGGGACAAGAATATGGAGATATGGAATGGTTTCCAATTGGTAAGGGTGTGAGACATGCTACCCTAAAACATGTTGGGAGGGACTTGGGTCCCCACTAACAATGTCAGCATCTCCCTGGTATTGTGGGGGAATTATTAGTTCAAAAGGAGGCCTGAGAGAGGAGGGTAACTTACATGATCTTTTCACCTATGTATATCAGTACTAACTGCAGAGAGACTCCAGTTTCAGTGAATATAACATTTTTATTTAGAAATGTGCAGAGGTGCACACAAACACACAAAACCACTGCAACCTTAAGAAGCATACAAGGCTAACAGAAAGGAAGGAATGGAAGGTTGATTAGTGGGTGGTTGGGTATTGGAGGGAGTGATAATTACCAGTCCTGAAGATAGGTTTACAGAAAACTGAGCATGGCTCAGACAGCTTCTGAGGACAACAGAGAGTGAGAGTGACCCTCTGTGCACACACAAGGCTAGAGCTGGGGTTTATATTTATATCCTATTCCATAGCTTTGAGGAGTGCTTGATGCTACCACACAGTGTAACAAAGTCTTGATGAGATTGACAAGAAGGGCCAAACTGGCTGATGGCTTTAACTTTGAAGTGACACACAGTAATTGGATCTGGAACAACCCTCAGATATTTGGACAGGAAGGGTGATGAGAAACACAGCATGAGGAAGAAAATGGTATTTAACTGTTTTTGAGCTGTGACTTGCTTAGTCTCCATTGTGAGAGGAAGTGCAAAGAGCCGGGGGGAAGGGGTTGAAGTGGATCAGCCAACTCATTCATCATTTACTTTAGTAATATCTAGATCTCTCACATGTAAGGTCATTGTGACCCCTTACCTAGTTTCCAAAGGTAATCAAAAACAACCCTGATGCTAGATATTAAATATAAAACCACATATTCAATGAGAGGGGCTTAGGGTATGCCAACAGGTAAAGCTGTGTTTTATCACCCTATCTGTTTAATTTGTTTGCTAAACATATCATATGTTAAGCAGGATTAGACTTGAAGGAATAAACGTGAACATTTTAAGATATGCAGATGACACCATACTACTAGCAGAATATAGTGAAGACCTGAAACAATTACTGAAGAAAGGAAGAAAGTGCAAAAGTAGGCATACAGCTGAACATTAAGAAACCAAAAATAATGACCACAGATGATTTACATAACTTTAAAGTAGATGATGAAGACATTACAATAGTTTAAGATTTCCCATTAATCAGTCATTAATCAGAATGGAGAGAGCAATCAAGAAATACTAGGACTAGGAGGGGGATTTTTGAAGAAACTGGACAAGATCCTGAAGTGTCAAGATATATCACTGAATCCTGAAGTCAGAATTATCCAAGCCACTGTATTTCCTATTTCTATGTATAATTGTAAAAGCTGGACAATGAAGAAAGCTGCTAGGAAGATAATCAGTTCCTTTGAATTGTGGCACTGGGAAAGAGTTCTATGGATACTATGGACTGCTTAAAAGACAAATAATTGGGTGCGGAGCAAATCAAGCCTCCTTTCCTAGAAGCCAAGATGACTAAACTGATACTGTTATACCTTGGACACATCATGAGAAGACAGACAATAATGCTTGCAAATGTAAAAGAAAATAGGTAAAGAGGAAAATCTAATTTGAAATGGACAGATTCAATCAAGGAAGCCATGGCCCTGAGTGCAAGACCAAGCAGGGCTGTTGATAATACAGCGACATGAAGGTCTCTCATTCATGTGGTCACTGTATTTCAAAGTAGACTTGATGGCAGTCACCAACAATAACAACAACAAAGCCAATATGCTCCTCTTCAAATCTATTAACACCTGAAGATCTTCTCTCTTATAAGGTATCTTTTATTTTGTCAAATGTCCACACAGACCACACAACAGGTACTATCTTTGGATGGAAAAATCAGTCTATATATGATCCAACTGTTCACTTGTAAATCTTTCTGTCCCATTTCCATATTCATTAAAGCTGCTGCTGCTTTTTTTAATCCACATGATAATGTGCAGTCAAATATATTTGTTCTTTCAAATTACACATTTTAAAATAGCATGACCTTCTTGGGCTAAGGTGAGAAATCTCTTTCTAGAGTAAATCCCACAGTAATCATGTGCTTGTCTGTGACTCTGAGCACATCAACACAGTTGATTTTTTTTTCAGCTGTCCAAAACCTAGAAAATAAATCCATAAAGCAAGCCTAGATTTTATTTCATCAACAAATATCCAGTTGTCCAGATGGCTCACATCCTACGCTGATTAGATTCCTCATTTAAGTATATTTACAATACAGTTTTAATTTAACTGGAAGGAACTTTCAAACCTAGGTATGAATTATTTCTGTAAAATAGATAAATATTGTTTCTTCAGGAGTATGTCAAAAGCAATTAAACATTGGCTTTGGAGATCATTTTCTCCAATAGATTCATCATTCTCTCTTGTAGCTGCAGACTCTGAACCTGGATGATGTTCTGTTGATCTAGAATCCTTCGCACTTCTCTGCAGGTTTCTTCCATAGCCCTACTCAACTTCTTTTGTTCCTCCAGCATGGCTTCCATCAACTTTAGCTTCTTCTTTTGAAAGCTACAGCTTTGCATTTTCCTTTTCTTTACAGGTCTCTCTTCAGTTCTGAAATGCAAATATTTCAGTGTTAGATTTGCTTTTCTGAGATTCTCTTTTCAGAAGCCCTGTCTTGTACACAGTGGCATCCCACCCTCCAGTCACCTGGTTTGGGGGGCAGGTCTACTAGAGGTCAGGGCTAAAAGGCCACATTTACCCCTTCTTCCTCATTGCAACGACACTGGCCTCCTCATGAGAAGACCACCACCACCATGATGAATTGGGGCTGGGCACACCCTGCCTTCTCCATCTCCACAGGAGAAGCCTCCTTGTGAGGAAATCAGCATTGCCATGGGGAATTGGGGCCAGGCATGCTCGGCCACCTACTTCCTCACGGTGGCAGCAGCCTCCTCATGAGGAAATTGCCACCATCATGGGGAACTGATCCTAGGCATGTTCGGCCTTCTGCTTTCTCACAGCAGCAGCAACCTGTTCATGAGGAAACTGCCACCACCACTGTGGGAAAGCAGGGCTCGGCACATTCCCATCCGGTGGGAGAATGGCCCAATCAGGTGTCACTCCTCTTCTAAGGTGTCACCCAGTGAGAGTCGCACCACCTCACCCCCCTAGTGACACCATTTCTTATATAGCTTATTTTGGAAAGGTGTAATACCTATTGTTGACCTAGAGTGAGATAAACAGCGCAATTAGCATAACAAATGAATTTACTGAGAAGGCAGGATGTAAAAATAAGTCCTTCAAAAGAGGGTTTTATTGTGCTTCAAACTTCCCTCACAATCATGTGTTAGGTATTTGATGCTCTACTCCCACCAGAAACCTACAGACTATCACAAAGTAGTATGTCTCTGGGACTGTCTAAATGAATACCATGTTTCATACTCAAAAATATCTGTTAAGACACTGCTTCACCTTTTAGCCCTATGGTGCTGTTGTTCTCCCTTATATCTCTCTGTTAGTAAATTCAGGATATATATATACCTACCATCTTGTTTAGATGCCTACTTCACACATCTGGCCCATCAACATTTTTGCCACAGCACATTTCTTTGTATATAACATACTATGACCATCAGAGAAGCAGGGGAGAGTGGAGTTAAATACCAACTCATCCCAATCCCCACCCCTAGCTGTGCCGGAGAACAGAGGGAGGAGCAAGCAGGCAAGTGGAGGAAGGAAGAGGGTGACCAGTCATCTCTGAGCTCCCCCAATCACAGAGAAAGAAGTGAAGAAACTAAAGGAGGGAGGTGGATGGGGTAGGGATGGACTAAAGGAGGGAGGACACGAGGGGAGGGGAGGAGGGAAATTCAGGAGGGCATAAGAGGATGGGTAGGAAAGCAAACAACAACAGGAGGAATGATACAGGAAGACAAATAACTACTGGTGGCACCAGTAGTGGTGGGTGTCAATGACAGGAGTGAATTGTAGTGACACCATAACTAACATTGATTGGCAGTGTGCACAGGGAGGTGTAGGTGGCCCTCCTTGTGTAACCCCACTACCTAGTAAACCTTATGATGAGACACCCCAGGTGAGACACAGGCAAGATCAGAGCAGTAACAGAAAGGAGGGAGGGAGAAATAAAAGGATATCACATTTGCAAGATTAGCCAAGGACATAAGAAAGATGCCAAGACAAATAGCAGAAACGCTTAGAAAGGCAAATGGCATCCAAAGCAGCATTACACTTAAGATAGGAACATGGAATGTGAGAAGCATGAGCCAAGGGAAGCTAGACACAGTAAAAATAGAAATGGAACAGATGAACATAGCAGTACTGGGGGTGAGTGAGTTAAAATGGACAGGAATGGCCACTTTGAATCAGACAACTACACAATGTTCTACTCAGGGAATGAAAAGAGGAAGAAATGGGGTGGCTTTCATACTAAGAAAAGATGTAGCAAAAGCAGTCAGAGGATACAATGCAAAATCAGACCAAATAATTTCAGTAAGGCACCATGGCAAACCTATGAATATCGCCATAATTCAATTATGCACCAACCACAGAAGCAGAACAGGAAGAAATTGATAGATTCTATGAAGAAGTACAGGAAGAAAATGACAGCACACCAACACAAGGTATCAAGCTGATCACTGGAGATTGGAATGCAAAATCTGGAAGCAAAAAAGAATCAAAAACAGTAGGCAGATTTGGATTAGGCAAAAGAAATGAAGCAGGTGAGTGTCTGATAGATTTTTGTGAAACCAACAACCTATTTATTACAAACACATTTTTCATACAACAAGAAAAAAGGCTATACACATGGACATCACCAGATGGCCAACACAAAAATCAAATAGATTATATAATTGGAAGTAAAAGATGGCAGAACTCTATATTGGTGGTGAAGACTAAACTAGGCTCCGACTGTGACACAGGTCATGAAATACTCAAGAAGAAAACAAAACCAGTGATCATACCAAAATATAATCTAAATAATATCTCAACAGAATTTACTGACAACATAAGAAACAGTTTTGCATTGCTAAGCATAATAGACTGAGAACCAGAGGAACTATGGTCCAAAGCCAGGGATATAATAAAAGAAGAATGTGCACAGACACTTTCAATAAACAAAAAGAAAGAGAAAAAACACTACAATCAATAAAGAAAAGAAGGAAAGCAAAAGGGAAATAATAACAAACTAAGAATTATGAATGCAACAGTACAACGGTTTGAGTGGACAGATGAAGAAAATTACTACAATGACCAATGCAGAGAAATAGAAGACAACAACAAAAAGGGAAGAACAAGAAATCTATTTCACAAGATCCAGAAAATCAAAGGAAAATTCAAACCAAGGACCAGGATGCTCTATGACAATAAAAATAACATAATTCAAGACCAGGAAGAAATAAAAAGGCATTGATGCAATACACAGAAGAATTATGGAAAAGAAATGACAAAATGAAGGACACATGGAACCAAGAGTCATATGAAGATGAACCCCAAATTCTAAAAAGTAAAATGAAAACTGCAGTAAGAGAAATAGCAAAAAACAAATCACCAGGAACAGATGAAATTCCAATTGAACTTCTGCAATCCAAATAGACAAGAGTCAACTCTAGTGCTAACCAACATATGTCAACAGATATGGAAAACAAACGATGGCCAATAGATTGGAAGCGATCAATATACATCCCCATCCACAAAAAAGGAGACACAAGAGATTGCAGCAGCTATAGGACCATAGCACTTATCTCCTACGCAAACAAAATCATGCCCAAAATTCTACAACATAGACTCCAATCATACATGGAGAGAGAAATCCCAAAGGTTCAAGTGGGGTTCAGGAAAGGAAGAGGCACTAGGGACCACATTGCAAACATGTGGTGGCTAATGGAGCGCACCAGGGAATTCCAGAAGAAAATCAGCATGTGCTTTATAGACTATTGCAAAGCCTTTGACTGCTTAGATCATGAAAGGATATGGAATGCCTTAAAATCATGGGAGTGCCAACACATCTGATAGTTCTGATGAGGAATTTGTACTCAGGACAAGAAACTACTGTCAGAAGAGAACATGGAGAAACAGCAGGGTTCCCAATTGGCAAAGGGGTCAGACAAGGCTGTATCCTTTCATTCTATCTGTTCAACTTGTTTGAACACAGAAGAAGGAGGAGTGAAAATAGGACAATGGAATATGAACAATCAAAGATATGCTGATGACACCATAGTACTAGCAGAAAACCTCGCAGACCTGGAACATCTACTAAGGAAGATCAAAAAGGAATATGCAAAGGCAGGCTTAATGTTGAACATAAAGAAAACAAAAATAATGACCACCGAAGACCTTCACAAGGTCATTCTAGACCAGGAGTCAGCAACCTACGGCCTGCGGGCTGCACCCGGCCCGCTGACCCCTGCCAACCGGCCCCCGCAACCCCCACCGCCGCGCCACCAAGCGCATCACGGCCACCATTTTGGCAAACAAAATGGTGGCCGCAACACATGTGGAGGCGGCGGTGGGGGCAGCACGCACGCACATGAGAGCATGTCCCACCATTCCCCCCCCCCGGGAATGGGAAGGGTGGCTATGAAAGAACTAGGAAATATTCTAAAATGCAAAGATATACAACTCAGCACAAAAATTAGAATCATACAAGCCATCATATTCCCTATTACCATGTATGCATGTGAGAGCTCAACAGTTAAGAAAAATGATAGGAAGAAAATCAATTCATTTGAGATGTGGTGCTAGAGAAGAGTGCTGAGGATCCCATGGAGAGCCAAAAGGAAACCTTCCTGGAAGCCAAGATGACCAAACTAAGACTGTCATACTTCAGACACATCATGAGAAGGGAGGACTCATTGGAACAGACAATAATAATGCTGGGGAAGGTGGAGGGAAGTAGGAAGAAAGGAAGGCTACATGCCAGATGGATAAACTCTATGAAGGAGGTAACGGGTTAGGGTTTGCAGGAATTAAGCAGGGCAGTGGAGGACATGAGATCTTGTACATGTCTCATCCATAGGGTTGCCATGGGTCGAGATTGACTCGAGGACAGTTAACGGCAACAAAAAGATTATTGTATCTTCACACGGAATTGTTCACACATTGTCCCCACACAAATTCCAAGTCTAATCCTCTAGTATGCAAACAATATATGTAATTTCCAGATGAGTAATCATGTTAAGCTGTTATAACAAAAACATATCTTAGGTGAGGGTGTTATATTGTGATGAAAATAATAAAAATACAAACCCTCACTCTTAGTTTATAAATTCCCTATTCCCTATTTGGATTCATGAGCCCTAAATCGCCATCATTTGGAAGCAGGAGACTTATGTAGACAATTAGTGACTCTTTACTCTATCACACTCTTGTCTTTCTTTTTGGTTTGACATGCAGATAAGTAGGGGACTTTCTGCTTGATTTACAAGTGTTAATTAAGAAATCTTGTTTAAATGACAGACATCATGTAAACATCCAAAGTTCCTGTTGACTGAATTTCACATACTGTTTCTTGTGATAAGCAGGTCAGAACAAACATAGCTATCTCTGGGACTGCCCAAAGCTGTTGATAAATGATAGAGAGCGAGAAAGTGATTTGATCTATTAAGCTTATCACACTGTGTTCTTTGAAGGTAATGAGTACGTGATGAGAACGGAACGGAATGTATTTTATTGCACGGTATGATCCTCAT
>CM034708.1:104443398-104460134 GCA_020142125.1 Phrynosoma platyrhinos
GTGTGTATATAATATATATATACACACACACACACACTTAAAAGAAAAGAAAAAAATATGCAATATAGAGCTACACCTCCCCTCAAGAACAGCAACTTGACATTGAAAAGAAGCCTCAGACTTCCCTAGGGCTAGTTGTTAATGTCACTACTAAATCTCTAGATCGTAGGAGGGCTGAAACATGACATAGCCATCAGTTTTCTGGTCTTTACCTGGCTACCTCTTCTGCCAACTCCCTATAATCATGTTGATCCTCTCCCCTCCTGTCCTATTATATGGAGTCAGCAGGCATGTGACTGGGACCCTGTCTAGTTGTGTACCTAGACATCCACAGTTAGAATGCTTGGCCTTTGCTACACTGATGTGATAAATACCAGGACTGTCTTTCTGCTAACAGGTCTGTCTTTCTGCTACTCAAGGTCATTCACAGACTTATAATTAAAAGGATACAATACAAAATGGAAGAGACAGCAAGGTAAGGAAAAACAAGCAATAAAGAAATAATTCTGAGACACTTCTGGACGGAGTCAAATACCATTTCATTCTAGACAGTCCAAAGAAGGTGAGCTCCGATTTATTTCTCCCTTCCATATAGACAGGTGGAAAGTCTGTACATAGAAACATTTCTGGAGGCTCACATAATGCAATATATAATTTTTCAGAGATGAATCATTTATATACTGATAATTGCACTTTACTTTGTGCTTATAAGCTTATCCCATGGCACTGAAGGAACGGGAATGGAACGGATTGCAAGGGAACGGAACGGAGCAAAAATGCATTTTACTGCACGGGAGAATGCCACCAATGCCGCCGGGAGTCCCTGGTCTGTTCCCCAGCCGTTCCTGGCAGACAATTTTTGAAAGATGATTTTGAACCGTCCTTCAAAAATCAGCTGTCAAAAATGGCTGGGGAACAGATCGGGGACTCCCGGTGGCATTGGTGGCATTCTCCCATGCAGTAAAATGCGTTTTTGCTCCGTTCCGTTCCCTTGCGTTCCACTGCATTCCCGTTCTTTGAAGTGCCGTGCGATAAGCTTATTAGACTATTCACTGCTGTAGAAAACAGGAAAGAGCCCCTGAAATCCCTAAATTAATTGGTCCTTCAAGAAGGGGACTTTTGTAGTTTTATAGTATACACTATATAGGGCCAAATTCGTAAACTAGTATAAACTAGTATAGTAAAACATAACATGTTACCTTAACTTATATGAGAGTAAGCTGGAGGAGCTCTCCGAATGCTCATCTTCAAAAAATTCTTCTCTCCCTTCATATGTGAACTGGTTATATGGCAAATAGAGAGGTGTAGACTTGGCAGACGGTGACTGTGATGCCTCAGTCTGTGACGTTGAAGGACCTGGTTGCTGACTGTCATGCATTTTCACATCGTTGTGCTCTGATACTTTAGATAGTATTCTATCAATGGTTTTAAAATAAGGCCAATCAGGTGCAAGGGTTTCACTATCAGTCATGCATTTTAATTTCCTGTGATGAAAGAAACAAATTATATATAAAAACAGATATTCAGTAATTTCAGTAATTTCATGCAGCTTTCAAAAATTCTTCTGTAATGTACATAAAATTAGAGGAAACTCCTAAAAAAGATTTTTAAAGGGAGTTTGGATACATCATTCTAGTAATATTACTTTTATCAAGTACCTTATTTTCTGGCGTATAAGACTACTTTTTAACCTGCAAAATCTGGGGTTAAAGTGGGGGGGGGTTGTCTTATACACCGGGTATAAGGAGGTTCATGATAGGTTTGCCTTAGTGTCATCATCAGTTGGAAATGACTTGAAGGTGCACAGCAACAACAACAACAGTTTTGGAAGTCATACTCTTCCCAAACTCTATATTTTAACTGGAAAAGTGGGGGGTCGTCTTATACGCCCAGTCGTCTTATATGCCGGAAAATACGGTAGTTGTTTTTTACCAGGTGTACAGTAAAAGTGATATATTCGTAAAAATAATAATAAAATAACAAATATGTTGTAAGTTTATGATGGATGGTATTAACCAGGGGGAGCCAATGTGGCATAATAATCTGAGTGTTGGAATATGACTTTGGGAGACTAGGATTTTAATCCCCACTTGGCTGTGGAAATCGACTAGGTGGCCCTGGGCAAACCCTCTCTGAAAAATCTTCCAGGAAGCCCCCCATGATAGGCCATGACAGGCATAGGGTTGTCATAAATCAGAAATGACTTGAAGATGCCCAATAGCAGCAAATTTAACCATATTTTGGGTATACTGCATGCAAACAGGGTATAGACCTTCTTCAGCTAGCATTTGTTCATTTATTTATTGAATTTATACCCTTCTTTCCTCCCAGTATGAGATGCAAGAAAGCTTACAGAAATTTAAAATAAGATTGAATTAAAATCTTATTTTACAAACTTAAAAAATAATTAAATATTCAAATTTAAGTATTATCAAAACCATTGTGGCTCTTGGTTTGTGTTATAATGAGAAACAAGCATTATTATTATTATTATTATTATTATTATTATTATTAGACACTGAAAAGGCATTTGATCGTCTGAGATGTGACCTTTTAGCCATATTTGAGAAGAGAGATGCAAAGGGATCTTATAGCACTTTTGAGACTGTGTGAAAGAAGTTGTGGCATAGGTTTTTGTAGACTTGGACTGAGACCAAGGCCCTGAGCAAATGGGCTTAGCCCATGCTTTCCTGGCCCAAATGCTAACCTGGATCAGTCACAGGGCTGGCACAAGAATGAGCATGTGTTTACATGCCCAACCATCTCTGCACCACGGACTCAGTACCTACACATGCCCCTTACCTTACTTTCCCATTGCCACTAGTGAAAAGACCCCCATTGCTACATCTGATATGGTAATGGGACACCTGGCGGGAATCACATAGCCAGGTGCCCCGTCGATGACAGACACAGCACTGGGGGTCTTTTCAGTAGTGGCAACAGGAGAGTAAGATAAGGGGTGTGAGAGGCCATCTAATCTACCAAGATTTGTTGTGGAGTTTCTGGGAAACTCTGTGGCAAACTGTGGATCAATTTGACCCACATTAAGCCCCATTTTCCCTGAGATTGAGTCAGATCCACTGGATCCATGTCTGGTTTGCCAGGATCCAGCCCGATTCTGGCCCTGGGCTATTAGCCTGTGTCCTCTTAAGAGGACAAGTCTATGAAAGCTTATACTACTTCTTTAGTCTCAAAGGTGCTACACAATCCCTTTGCATGTTGATATTCCATACTAACACATCTCTTTACTGAGAAGATGGAGTTTGTAAATAATTTTTAATTTGGATTAATGCAATTTATAAAACTCAAGCAATATGGATTATGGTTAATGGTGAGTTATCAAATCTGTGCAAGATGGGAAAAGGTGTACAACAAGGATGTTTGCTTTGTTGTTTATTATGGCATTAGAGGTTCTATTGAGAGAACTTAGACAAAATGAAAAAATTACAGGACTGAAAGTGAGTGAAGAAAACTTTAAGTTAAAACCATTTGCAGACAATTTGATGATTGTGCTAGAAGATTCTTTATTGAGGTGCTGTTAAAGTTATTGGAAAAATTTGGAGATGTGGCTGGACTTAAAACCAACAAAGAAAAGACAAAGATGTTGACAAAGAATATGAGGAAAGAAGATACAATAAAATTAATGCAACTATCTGGTTTTATGATAGAGAAGTAGGGAAAATATTTAGGAATAAATATATCCAATAAGAATTATAAGTTATTTCTGCACAATTATCAAGATTTGGAATAAAATTAAACTTCAGAGATGGGTTAAACTAATATTGTATTTATTAAGAAGAATTTCAGAGATAAAAATGAATGTACTGCCAGTTTCTATTCCAGATTATACCAATGTTGGTAAATGACAAGCTATTTAGGAATTGGTAAAAATATTTCTAAGAGATGATTTGACAAAGGAAGAAACTAAAAATAATATTCAAGGTTCTCCAAGATGCTAAACATAAAAGTGGATTGGGTTTACCTGATTTGTAAATGTAGTTTGCTGTTTGTTTTCTAGTATAATTAAAAGATTGGATAACATTGTGTAATAAAAGAAACCTACTGACTTTGAAAGAATGTGACTTTAAGGTTTGGTTGGCAATGTCATATTTGGTACAGTAAAATTAAAGACAATGCTGACTTTAATAATCATTATGTAAGATGTGTCATTATAAAATGTGGGTGCAAATACCAACTAGATTATGTCCTAAAATACCTCTCTGGATTTCAGCTCAAGAAGTTTTTTATAAAATAGATTTAAAAAGAAAATGCAAAATGAGCAACATATCAGGATCTGTTAATGTTTGAAAATATTGTTTTCTGCAACAATATGAAAATAAGTGGCAGAAAATAAGTGGCAGAAAGTGATAAAGGATTTTTGAAAAGGACTCCATAGCTGTGATTTATATATATCGATATTGATTTAGAATAATACAGGAAGTAGGGATGATATATGAGTAAGGTTAATTAATATTTTGTGTGAATATGTGTAAAAATGTGTTAAGATTTCTGTTTGATGACAATTCGTTGTAATATTTTATTTTATAGATAATAAAACGGGGAAAAAAGAAAATATTGTTTTCAATATATAGTTTTATGGGAGGGAATCAGCCAAATCCCATGCAGAAACAGGATTTAAATCCAGAAAACTGTGATTATTTTCAGACTCATTGAATATTAATCCGAAATTAACCTGCACAGAAAAGTGGACAAATCCTGCAAAAGTGGGATCGTTTTCATATGCAATGAGCATTAATCTGAAATTAACCCACACAGAAAGTGGACAAATCCCACAAAAATGGGATCATTTTCAGACACATTGGGGGCATTGACTATTAATCCAACATTAAACCTACACAGCGGCCGATTTTGTCCACTTTCTGTGCGGGTTAATGTCAGATTAATCATCAATGCCCCTGATGTGTCTGAAAATAACCCTGCTTTTGCAGGATATTCCTGGGATTTAAATCTAGTTTCTGCATGGGATTTGGGCACTTTGCTTCCTGTGTGAGAAACTCAAGAGAGGAGTTGGCGGAGTTGTAGGAAATTGGATATAAATTCCAATGGTATCACTATAGAAGGTTACTAAAAAGGTACAAGATTGGATTTAAACAAACTTTTTGGGATTTTGAACAGAATAAGACAGAATTTGAGTTACCGTTGTGCTCAGCTGATGAGCATTTGATTAGTAAAATATATAAACCTAAACTGTTACTGAAAATTGATATTAATAGATTAAAGAGTGTATGATAAAATTGATATTAATAGATTAAAGAGTGTATGATAAAATGGGCACAAAACTTTGGTTATAATATTGAATTAGAGCAATAGGAGAAAATGTGGCAAAAGAGGTTAAAGTTTACTTTGTGTCATGATTTAAAAGAGAACATTTATAAAATGATGTACCAATGGTATTTGACCCAATAGGTTATCTAAAATGTGTAAGGAGATCAGAAATGTGTGTCATGATTTAAAAGAGAACTTTTATAAAAGGATGTACCAATGGTATTTGACCCAATAGGTTATCTAAAATGTGTAAGGAGACCAGAAATGTGTGGTGGGAAGGGGTCCTTGGATTAAGAAGGATTTAGATCCCTGTGAAGCAATAAAAGGTTCTGAAAAGTTATAGTTTCACCAGATCACACTGCTCACTCATGAACATGGAAGCAAAAAAAAATATTTTCAAGGAGGGCTGAAATGGTTCTCTCAAATCCTTGTGGATAAAAGAAAATTAGCATGGTTCACAACTGTGGCATCCTTCAACTGCTGTCTCAGTTTCTCTCTGCTCCTCTTAGAGCAATCCTAGCCAATGGCAACTATAAAATGAATATAATTATATAATCAAGAGTAAATCCATTTGTGCCAGAGTCGGGGCAACACTTTCTAGACTGGTCACATGAGCAATGGTAAGTAGGCGATTAGAAACACATGGCCTATCTTCTAAGCAGCCAAAGCACTTATAAATTGCCAAGAAGGGAAAGAATGTACTGGTAGTCAAAGGACTGTCTGATGTCAAGGAGCAAAAAAAAAAAAAAAAGGAGAAAAGTTCCCCATGTATGCATCAATGTGCATAGGACTGGTCTATGAAAAAAGATGGCCTTCATTTAAGATGCATAGAAGTCAATTTATAGTTCTGGGCTTTTTAATGTGTGAGTGAATCTGCAGTAGCATTTGCGTGTCTGTTACACTGAGGGCTTTCTGACTAGGGTTTCCCTTTTTAAAAAGGAAATAGTCTATTTACATATCATCCCCCATTCAACTTCACTGAAACATATCACTGAGTTGCTCAGTGGACATCTGTCTGCTCAGTAAGGATTCTGCATTCCTTATCTGCACATTTAGGACCAAATCCCTGGAAGTTATTCTGTTCACTAGAGATTACCAAATACATTTACACAAAACAATCTTATTCGCACATGATATCACGCCCCTTAATCATTGCATGTTTTGGAAAAGAAAAGAAACGAAGAGAAAAGAAAAGAAACTAAAGGAAAACTAAAATGCAAGTGGATAACTCAAAAAGATAAACCAAGCTGTAGGTTATATATGACACACATATGCAGTTGCCACATTTCCTTGTGATATTTTACCTGGAGCTGCATTTACCTGCATGATTAGCATATCATTAAAGAATTAAGCATTTAGAAAGCAATCTGCAAAACATTTCTTAGGCATTACCTGTCCTGCTGCTCAGAGGTAAGTATGCATAAGAGTGCAGATAATGAATAAGAAGACTGATTCTGTAATCCAACGCACAGTGAATCCATGGCAGAACTATGTCAATGTGAAAATAAGCCAAGCCACAAATGACAACTCATATAAATCATGGCAAAGAACAATGCACAGAAGTGTCCCAAACATTTCTTACATAGATAAAATGATATTATAGCAGAATGAACTGGGTATTTAAATCTTTTCCTCTCCTTGATGTAGTGCTCAATTCAGGGACAGGCTTTAGGTAGGAAGATGCAATCACACTCAGACAAAAGAAAGCAAGGACCATCTGCCATAACTGTTGCCACTGTAAAGAAGACAATCATCAGGGCATATATACCATTGGAAGAAAAAGATGTGCTTTGACTTTTAGCTACCTGAGGACAACACATCCTTCCCCATGAGATCAGTGCTAAACCCAAATACTTTCCTTCTGACGTAGAGAATGAGGGCCACACTTCACAGGGAAGGTATGTGCTTGAGCTCTCAGTCAGATACTCTCAGCCTTTATGAGAAATTCAGCAAAATTTATCAGTTTCTACATTATGTTTGCATTGTGTGTTTTGAATTCAACAGATGTCATATTTCCGTTAGCTAACAATTATAGCCTGTTGAAATTGCACTGTACTATACTACAGAGTTTTACGCTGCGTCTGCACTGAAGAAATGATGCAGTTGTCCACCACTTCAACTGCCATGGCTCAATCCTATGGAATTTTGGGATTTGTAGTTTTGCAAAATATTTAGCCTTCTGTCAGAGCACCCTGATGTCCCATCAAACTACAAATCCCAGAATTCCACAGCACTGAACCATGGTAGCTAAGGCAATGTCAAACTGTGGTCCAGATGCAGCCCTATGCAGTCTTCCAGATAATTGTTTATGCTGAGATACATATTCTCGGTGAATAGGCAAAGCTGACCTTCTGAATAAATTGTGTTTGAGATACTAGATAGTTTGTTAAAAATTTAAGTGATGCCCTCCAAAAAGAATCCATGCAAAAGAATGGGGTTGAAGAGACAGGGACCAGAAAGATATACTGATAACACAGGGAACAGCAAAAACAAAAGCAATGTTCCTTAAGGGTAAAGATGAAGAGGTATGTTTATTTCTTCTAGAGCAGTGGTTCCTAACCTTTTTTCACTTGCATACCCCTTGACAGCCCATTTCCATAAATTGCACCATTCCTGCTAGCAAAATTTTTGTAATTAATATATTACTGTTATTTCTTGTTAACATAGCCTAGGTTTGCATTAGCTTTTTTGTCTGCTGTTGATCGATATTTAGCTTGTGGTCTCATGGCAACGTCAGAAGGGAAAATAAGAATCCTTCTTACTTCCCATTCTTGAAGGTGGAGGCTTTTGTATCAAAAGTTGGGACCTCCCCACTCCCAAAGCTGGAGATTTTTGTATGCCCATTGACAGAAAATCCTCCAGCTTTGGGAGGAGACTTTTGTTTACATATTGAGGCAGTGGCCTCGGGATTTGGGAAGGGAGTTGGTGCCGTTGTTTATTTGGGCTCCCTACTCCCAAAGCCTAAGGCTCCCATATGCACCTTCACACAACACCCTCCAGCTGTTCAGAAGCAGAAAGAATCACTAAGGGATGTGGATAGCAAACTTGAAAATGTGGAGGGCTGGCTGTACTTTTAAATTATTAAAATTGACTTTAGCAATAGCAATAGCAAGTATATTTCTATACCGCTTATCAGTGCACTTAAGCACTCCCTAAGCGGTTTACAATGTGTAAGCTCATTGCCCCAAACAAGCTGGGTACTCATTTTAGCAACCTCAGAAAGATACAAGCCTGAGTTGAGCCTGAGCCCCTGGCTGGTACTGAACTCACAACCTTATGGTTTGTGAGTGAGTGGCTGCAGTGTGGGCATTTAACGACTGTGTCACCAGGGCATTGCGCCACCAGGGCACTTTATGGGATTCTGTCCAGAAATTCTGGAATATAGGGTGGGGTATAACTATTTCAATCATAACAATACAAACATACATTTGCAAATAGCACTGAGCAATATTTATTTTATCTAATCAGTATGCAAAGGGATCTTGCATCACCTTTGTGACTAACTGAAAGACAGAAGTTGATAGCATGAGTTTTTGTAGACTTGAGCCTTCTTCCTCAGATGCATTATTTTATTTAAAGTATTTATACCTTTCTTTTCCTCCAGCAAGACAAGACAGCTAATAAGGATAAAATGACCATTAATAACAGCTTTGGAGCATGATGAACTCTCCTTTTCTCTCCTTATGTGAGGCTTACTAGCAAGGTGAGTGAACACTATTACCAGCAGTGAAAGCATCAGTTCTTCACCTCTTGAAGGGCAGCCAATCCCACAGACATTTCTGTCTGTGAAGAAGATGCTGCCACCGTCTGCCAGCAATAGCACAAATTCACCATGAGGTGCCATGATGAGCAAGACAAGTGCAGGCACAGATGAGTTAGCACCAAGCGCCATGGAGAGTTGTCCTCCCCTGCCCTCCTTTGTTCTCCCTCTCTTCCTTCCATCCCTCGTTCTGCCAATAAGCACCATTATCCCCATTCCAGCCATGCGGGAGAAAGATTTCTGCAGCTTCAGATACTAGAACGCAAACCAATGGATTCAAATTGCAAAAGATTCACTGAAATATTCTACACTCAAAGAGCTGTTTGGCAGTAGAATAGATTGACTCAGAGGGTAGTGCACTCTCCTTCTTTCGAGGTCTTTAAACAGAGATTGGATGGGCATCTCTCAGGAATGCTGTAATTCTGTGTTCTTGTATGGCAGAGGTTGGCTTAGATGGCACCTTTCCAACTGAAATATTTTTTTTAACCTGAGAGAACACCTTTCTAGGAATCTCTAGGTCCTCCAGTGCTACTCTATGGTCAACATCTGTCTGATCATAGAATTGTGCTAGAGAATGCCTAGAGAAGTGTCTGGAGTTTTGGGATGCGGTGTCACCAGTATGCTGATGACACCCAGCTCTATCTCTCCTTTCCATCTGATTCCAAGGAAGCTGTCTCTGTGCTGAACCAATGTCTGATGTCAGTAATGGACTGGATAAGGATGAACAAATTGAAACTTAATCCAGACAAGACAGAGGTGCTCCTAGTCAATCATAAGGCAGATCAGGGAATAGGGATTCAGCCTGTGATGGATGAGCTTACACTCCCCTTGAAATCTCAGGCTCACAGCTAGGGTGTGCTCCTGGATTTGGATCTGAGCCTGGATATTTGCACAGCTAAAAGTAGTGCATCAGCTGCGCCCATTCCTTGGGACGTTGGATCTGGCTACAGTGACACATGCCATGATTACATCCAATTTGTAATGCGCTCTATCTGGGGCTGCCCTTGGAAACTATTCAGAAACTGCAGCGGGTGCAAAATACTGCAGCCAGGCTGTTGACGGTGGCTGGCTACAGGGATCATGTCACTCCCTTGTTGAAACAGCTGCACTGGCTACTGGACAGTTTCCAGGCAGAAATCAAGGTGCTGGTTTTGACCTTTAAAGCCCCAAACTGCTTGGGTCCAGACTATCTGAAGGACTGTATCTCCCTATACAAGCCATCCCGAGTGCTAAGATCAGTAGGAGAGGGCTTTCTCTCAGTCCCACCACCTTTGCAGGTGGGATTGGTGAGGACTAGAGAGAGAGCCTTCTCGGTGGCTGCTCCCAGGCTGTGGAACTTCTTTCTACAGGAGGTCAAGTAGGCGCCCTCCCTGCTCTCTTTCCACCAGCGACTGAAGATATTTCTATTTAGGCAGGCATTCGGTGGCTGAATTTTACTTGTGCTGATTTTAACTGTGTTTTAACTTATGTTTTAATATTAATAATGTTCAATAATTTTTTTTAACTTTTGTAAATTAATGCTTTTACTTCTATCTTTTTAAATTATTTTATCTATTTTAAATTATTGTAACCTACCTTGAATCCCATTGTGGGAGAAAGGTGGGATAAAAATCCTTTAAATAGATAAATAAATAAATTCTCTCTAGGAATCTCAAAGTCTTCCAGCACAATTTCTGGAGGGACCCAGAGGTTTCTAGAGAAAACATATTAATCAAATACATAAATAATCAAAAGTCAAACCGCAGACGTGGAAGACTGACTGTAATCGTAATTCCTGAATATTACTGAATGTAATGGTAATACTTGTGACATAAACAACTGGCAAAATTAAAATTATACCTTTAAGTTACAATATCATATGCACAGCCTAAATGCATTTACATATACATGTACATAGTTTCATGTGGTTGAAGCAATAAATTGGTAAAATGTGACATTTTTAAAGAATTTTTAAAGTTAAAATTTAAAAACTGGGGTCTCTCCTTTTTTCTTCCACTGAGCCTCACCACACTCACACCATCTCTTCAGCATTTTAAAGGGACACAGGTGAATACCATGGCCCATTTCTGTGCAAAGGCAGATGTTTGAGGAGCAGTGGTATTTCTTAGGGTTTCACTTGGTGAGGTTTGTATCCCCTTAGTGATGCCATTGTCTGAAGGGTTGTTATGTAGACTGGGACATGAAGCAATGGATTCAAATGACAAGAAAAGAGATTCCGCTTAAACATGAAGAAGAGCTCTTTACTGTAAGAGCTGCTTGACACTGGCATAGACTGCCTCTTCTTCTTTGTCTTTGGAGGTCTGTAAATAGAAGTTGGGTAGCCATCTCTCTGGAGTAGTTCAGCTATGTATTCATGCATGCCTAGTGGTTGAAAAAAATGGCCCTTGTGGTTCCTTCCTACTCTGTGATTCTATGGTTCTGTAAAACATTTTATTCTAAAATTGCTATTCTATCCAAATTATCTAAAGTAACACAACTAAATATTCTATCCACAAAAATTATATTTCAAAGAATGTGCCAAGTCAGAGAGTAGCGTCTGTATGCAAAATCAGATTGTGTTGACACTGTGTGTGTGTGTCATCAAATCATGCAAAGAAAATGCTTTTCCAAATACTAAATCTACATATCTACCTGCAGGTAAGTACACTGTGAGTAATCAAGTAATATTACATGCATGTGTGAACTGCATGGTGTAAAACCTAAAATGAGAAGGCAAACAAGCATTTCATATATCTGCTGCCTCTACCAAATGCAAAAAAAAAAAAAAATGAAACAACATGTGTGTGTATGTATACACACAGAGAGAAAAACACACACATAAATCCTGGTTTCTTTTCATTCAAAACACAGCATTCCTGGCTTTTACTGTCTCTTTTATTACTTGTAGTATTTTGTTTCCTATTACTGCTTTCCTTTCTAAATGAATGCAATATTAATCTCTTGAGGCTTGTAAAAAAGCTCTCAAAATAAATTATAAATAATATCATTCCTGTGCCAATTGGTGGCTAAAAGAGCCAAAGTGCAATACTTAAGTCATGTGTCTGCTATAAATAAATTATTCAAATAGGTAATATATTCCAGTACAACTTTTTGAAGAGATTTGGGTAATGCAAACATTCTATGTTTTTAATTTGTACACTTTATGAAAATATTTTGATTTTCAGTAATAAACATAATAGCAAACAGCGAGCTGATTTGATGAAATTAATATAAAACACACTAAACAAAATGAATAGGGGGTTATGTGGAACGCTTATTGGTGAAAAAGAAAAATATTAATTATATTCAATACAATGATAAACAACTGTACATATAAACAAAAATAGTTCATATGCAAAACTTTCTGCACAGACTGATCAGATCTTTTGAATTCATAGAATGTTCATAGAATGACATCTACAATATGAAACACATACACATAAAATTTCACAACTTCAATGTCTTAGTGTACGGTGAACCAATGTAACCCATTTGGGGGCATTAAAAAGACTCAAGACACCCAACTCTGTGTAGATATAATTCAACAATGTTCTTCATCAAAATTCAGTGTTGACTCTGAAACAAGATTAAGATAAACACACGCTTCAGAACAACACTGGGACATTCCCACTTAAATAAGCACCAGGGATCATTCTTCCATTTTACAACACCAGCAAGATGAGTTTTGCAAGGGTGTAAGAGTCTGACATAATTTTGGTTCAAAGTGTACAAAGCTTCCCTAGCAGTTTCAACTGTGGAAAAGTAGTCTCCCATCACTTTAATTATGTGCCGAGCCTAAGAGCTTTATCACACCAGTCTCTTCTGTTGGTACAACAGCATGTTTCTGAAAATGCTATTCAAACAGGATTACTCTTTTTCCTCTTGTACCTTGCAAACTATTCCAGGGTTTCAGCGTCCACATGTGCTAAAACCTTTTCACATGCAGCATTTGGAACTGACCACCACCTACTTCCTCTGTGACATTATCCCTGCCCCTTTTCCTAATTTGGCTTCCATGCACATGTACATCGAATCACAGAATCATAAAGTTGAAAGAGAGCCCAAGGGCCATCCAGTCCAACCGCCTACCATGCAGGAAATCACAATCAAGCACCCCTGACAGATGGCCCTCTGTGCACTCACGCACAAAGACAGATCCCCCTCCCCAACAGATATATATAACTATAAAATATAAATATGAATGAAAACAGTCTCACATTTTAAAAGGCCTTTTTCTGGGGGGGGGGTCCTGATTGGACATCTACTTAAGTTCAGTTAACTTACGTTCAGCTAACATAAATAATCATTGTCAGATGAATCAAGCAGCTATATCTATCCAGATGCTGGCTTTCAGCAATAAGTAAGTCTGAAATTAAGAAGAAACATCAATGGCTGATGAAATAAATATTTTTTTAAAAAACAGTAAGACTTGTGGGGTGCAGTGGCTCAAACTGTTAAGATGCTGATTCTGTTGATTGCAAGATCGGCAGGTTGGCAGTTGGAGGCCTGGGTGCTGCATGATGGGGTGAGCTCCCATCACTAGTCCCAGCTTCTGCCAACCTAGCAATTTGAAAGCATGCAAATGCAAGAAGATAAATAAGTACCACTTCTCAGTGGGAAGGTAAATGGTGTTCTGTGCAATCATGCTGGCCACATGATCACAGAGTAGTCTCTGTCAACACTGGCTCTTTGGCTTAGTAATGGAGATGAGCACCAACCCCTACAGTCGGACATGATTTGACAACCTTGTCAACAGGGAATACCTTTACCTTTGCCAATAAGATTCTTTTCCTCTTACATTGCCAGTCATGTGTGAATTTGTTTATGTGTGCTTTTGTGTGTGTGTGAGAGAGAGAGAGAGACAAGTTGGAAAAGGAGGTGGGACAATGGGCAAAGTTTTGGGTTCTCTGACAATCTCCAGCAGGGAGCAGTCATTTGGCAAAGAAAAATTATCTGACTGGGAGCTTAGCAACAGAAAGTCATAAATCTTCCTGGCAGTTATTCAGTTTTATGGTGAACTGGTGCTTATGGGAGCTGTTGTTAAGGCCCTAACAGATGCATACATTTGACATGGCGGGTTTGAGATTCTTAAGCCCATACTCTGACATGTCCCCACCCAAAACATGCCCACTGACCGACCACTGACAACTCCAATTTGCCATAAAATGCAATTTAACTTTTGAGCAAGAGATGGTAGCACAATAGAAACGGGAAAGGAGGTTATTAGCGGAGGTTTTGTGCCAGGAAAAATAAACACTTTCAAAAGTCTGAGACAAAAGCGGGACTAAAGCATCGCTATGGCACTATAGCGCCATGGTATGATAAGGCTCTAGAGATTCAGCAGGGCTAAAAAGTAAGATGCTAAGCAAGTGATGTAGAGCAGTAGTGGGACATCAACATTGTCACTGCTGAGTCAGCAACAATAAGCATACCTTATGATACATTGACCACAGAGATATAATAATCCCACAGAAATGCTGCTAATGACTTGTACCCCAAAAGAGACTATGGCTTTTTTCCACTAACATTTTCTTCTAAACAGAATTTTTCATATAGAACAAGACATACAGAGAAATGTTTCAAATACCCTCATCTATCCCAGTATGGAAGTTGTTGTTGTTAACTGCCCTCGAGTCGACCTTGACCCTATTGGTGAGAGATCTCCAAGGCCCTCTGTCCTCCACTGCTCTGCTTAATTCCTGCAACCCCTTAATATCCATGATGTCCTCCTTAATAGAGTCCATCCATCTGGCAGCATGTGGCCTTCCTACTTCGCTCCACTTTCCCCAGCATTATTGGTTTTTCCAAACAGTCCTCTCTTCTCATGATGTGTTCAAAGTACGACAGTCTCAGGGGCATTGCAGACCGACCTAAAGTCTCAGGGGCATTGCAGACCATTGCACACTGGCCAAGGGGTAAGGTTGGGATGGGGCAGCGGCATGCCGACCGCCCCAACCCCACCCCGACGCTGTCCTGATGTCGCACATCCATTTGCATGGCGTGAGGTATCAGGACACCCTCCTGGTGCAGTGTGCAGATACGCTGCACCGAAAGGGCGCAGAAGAATCACGGTGCTGGCTCTTAGGGCAACCTTTTGCGTGGGGTTGCCATGGCCGCAATCCACTGCTAGCAGGGGCGGCCCAGAGCCGCCCGTCTGCATAGCCCCGCAGTTTGGTCATCTTGGCTTCCAGGGAGGTTTACGGTTTAATCTGCTCTAAGACCCACTTGTTTGTCCTTTTGGCTATCCATGGGATCTTCAGCACTCTTCTCCAGCACTACATCTCAAAGGAATTGATTTTCTTTCTATTATCTTTCTTAACTGTCCAGCTCTCACATCCATACATTGTAATAGGGAATACAATGGCTTGTATGATTCTAACTTTTGTGCTGAGTTGTATATCTTTGCATTTTAGGATCTTTTCTAGTTTTTTTCATAGCCACCCTCCCCATTCTTAGTCTTCTTCTGATTTCCTGACTGCAGTCCCCATTTCTATCAATGTTTGATCCCAGGTATGGGAATTATTTTACTATTTCTATTTCTTCATTGTCTAGGTTGAACTTGTGAAGGTCCTTGGTGGTCATTATTTTTGTTTTCTTTATCTTCAACATTAAGTCTGCTTTGCACTTTCTTCTTTGATCTTCCTTAGTAGGTACAGGGACCGTCCCAATTAATTCTTGGCCATCTGACTTTTGCAGCAGCTTTTAAAATGCCCCAGGTTCTCTTTCCTCTTCCAACTTGCCCCTGTTCTCAGCTTACTTCAGTTTTTCCAAACTGAGTTCAAAGTGCAAAAGTAGTTTGCAATCAATTAACTCAGGAATGCGGAGAGGGAGGCAGAATCTTGCCCTCCTTTTCACACTCAAGAAAAAGCAAACTGTTGCAATCTGTTCCAGCTTGCGAATTCTTCCTCATTAATAGCTTTTGCCATCTTGACCACACTCTGATGTTGCTTGGCTACACATCTCTTGGTTTTCATCTGTGAAATGTTGGAGGGTATGGTTTCAGATGGGGGAAATGCTCCTCCAACTGCAGTGCTACTATTAAAATTTGGTGGTGCTGGTAGGCATTCTAGAAGCTACACAAATTACCATAAGCAAGTATGGACTTACCCTGGTTCATGTCTTCTGGCATTGTGTGATTATTGCCTTTGGTACCCCTAATCAAAGGAACATGAACCTTTGACTTGCCACCATTTCAATGCATGGGCAAGAATTTTACTAAATTTTTCACACACATACACATCCAACCTAATGAGAACAAGTGAAAGGAAACTGATTTGGCAAGAGGCAGTGGTGTCACTAGGGTTGGTACCACCCAGTGTGGTAACTCATGGTGTCACCCCCCCCCATTCACCTCCTCCCATTTCACACCATCCAGAATTCTTAGTCATGCTTTTTGTGTAAATCGTAATTTCTATATACCATTGAATGTAATGCTAATAGTTATGACATAAACAACTAGCAAAATTAAAATTATACTTTCAAATTACAATATCATATGCCCAACCTAAATGTTGTTACATATGCATAGTGAAAATTTGGTTAAATGTGACGTTGTTAAAAAAAATTAAATGAATAAAAATTTCTAAAATTTCAACTTTTAAAATTTAAAATTTTCAAATTTGAAAATTTAATTTTAAAAATTCTGGGGTCACTCCTTATTCCTCCCACTTAGCTTTCCCCCATTCCCCCATATCTTAAAGCACTGTTTCTG
>CM034708.1:104460234-104473445 GCA_020142125.1 Phrynosoma platyrhinos
CACAATTCTAGATCTTGTCCAAATTCCAACATTTATCACCCTGTTTAACTTGTATATTGTACGTTTCATACGTAAAACAGGATTAAATGGTGAGACAATAGACTATCATCATCAGGACTATCAGATGCTAATAGTTGCGACATAAGCAACTAGCAAAATTAATATTATACCTTCAAATTACAATATGATATGCAAAACCAAGATGTATTTACATATACATAGTGAAGATTTGGTTAAAATGTAATGTTTTTAAAGAAAATTTAAAAGACTATTTTTTTAAAAAAAATAATTGAATGTTTTTTAATTAAAATTTTGAAATATGAAATTTTAATTTAAAAAAATTCTGGGGGCCTTTCTTTCTTCTCCCACTAAGGTTCACCTCACTCCCACCATCTCTTTAAGCATTTTAAAGAGATAGAGGCAAATGCCACAATGTTTCTGCCCAAATACAGGTGTTTGAGGTGCAGTAGACACCTTAGGGCAGGGGTCGGCAACTTTTTTTTGCCGTGGGCCAGGAGGGGGGGAAATGGCGCTGGGACCAGTGTGCACGCAGGCTTGCCCGTGCGCGCACATGCACATGACGCCCACCGTCGTGCGCATGCGTGCGTGCGTGGGGGGTGCCATTTTGGAACATCCAACAGCACCGTTGAGCATTCCAAAATGGTGCTCTGCATCGCGCGCGCATGCACACGATGCAGGGTGCCATTTTGGAAAGCCCAACGGCACCTGCAGCATGCGAATTCGCATGGCACTGGCACTGTTGGGCCTTCCGAAATGGAGCTCTGCGTCACACTGCATGCACACGACACGGAGTGCCATTTGGGATACCAAAATTGCGCCTGTGTGAGTGGCGGTGGCAGCAGCAGCAGGCCCAGCCACGGGCTGGTCCCAAGGCCTCGGCGGGCCAGAGCCGGCCCACAGGCCGTAGGTTGCCGACCGCTGCCTCAGGGTGTCACCTGGTGCGGTCCGCACCCTCCTTGTGATGCCACTGCCAAAAGGCAAGAGCTTAGTATGTCCCAGGAGAACCTAAAGAAACACTGCCCCCCCCTACTCTCTTCACTGCATCATCACTTTTGGCCTTTTTGAATGCCTGGGCAGGAAAATAGTGGCTCTGGCACTTTGGTCCTTCTCCTCAAAGGAGCGCCAAAGGAGTAGAGGGGGTTGATGCGTCTTTTAGGTTCTCCTAGGATATACTAAGCTCTCACCTTTTGGCACTCTATTCAGAGAAGGCGGTGGTTCCTTTTTGATAAGAGTTAATACCTAATCTTAACTCTTGCCTTGACATCTTTTTTGATATGTGCATATTTTCTAAGCCTTGCCCAACCCTAGTCATTTCCCACACACATTGCACAGGCATCAATTACTGTAGTTCCCTCCTCATCCAGCCTTTAGTATGAGCACAAACAATTATGCTTGCTGGAATTATGTAAATTCTTTGCCATCATTTTCCTTTGCTTTGTCCTTTATATTCTTTGTTACAAGCCCCTAAGTTTTACCCTCAACGTATCCATGAGTCATATCAAAATCCATAGTTTTGCTCCCTAAAACCTACCCTCAGCTTATATGTGAGGTGGACTTATGCATGAATATATATGATAATAATACTATAATGGGCATGAAGAAACCATTAAAATATCACCCATGTAGGCATTGCTTATACTATACTATAGCTATATGTGCATTCTATAACTATCAATGATGTAGAGACAAAAAATAGTACAAACTGACTCTTTTTAGTACTTGTAACACGAGTTTTGGAATGTATGCCATTCAATACATACATACGTATTGTATATGGGGGAAACCTCTAGACCTATAAAAAGAAGATCAGGACAGCATCTTTCTAATTAAAAAAAATAAATCAAAAAGTAGGCACTGCTTTAGTTAATCATTTTTGAGACACAACATTCAACAGCAAATATGTGCTTTGGGGCCCTAGTGAATTAACAACAAGAACGGAGATATCCTTAAGAAAAAAAGTTATAGAATGGATCTTGATATTAAAATCAATAGTCCCAACAGGTTTAAATTAAGATTTGAATTTGCAATCTCTAATATAAAGACAAACATGATAGACATGTGAAGCAAACTAATGAAAACATTCAGGGCAATTGCATCATATATCCTTGTGACCAATCTCAAAGGAATCCTTTCTTATAAATAAGAAAGAATGATAATCTTTTGTTCTCTTTGTTTAATGGTCCAATTCTTTGGAAAGTATCTTATACAACCCCAGAAATTTCTGTTTGTATGTACATTTTGACAAGTTGAATTATTTATTTTATATATTGGTAGAGAATTTAACTGATTTGTATTGTCCAGGATAATATATGTAATGGAATTTTATTTATTTTTTATAGTGTAGCCCCTAAAGGAGGCCAACTGTGAGAGGCTGAAACACATCGGGCTTTTTAAAGTAATAAGAAAGTTAAGAAGTGGATAGAGACTAAAGCATGTTGAGCCTCTCTCCTATTTTGCTTTTACATTTATTGTGGTCAGTCTTACAGAGGACTGGTAGAAACTGTGAGAGACAATCTCCCAGTGGAGACAACCTACTTGTGAATGCTTCCTGATGCTTTGAAAATTAGAGATTATAAAACACAGCACTACAAAGTGCAAAAAAGACTTTCAGGACTGACGGATGGGTAGAAGTGCTTCCTACTTCATTGTTTGTAGAGAAGTAGGGTCATAGATTGGACCCGGAGGTCCAGCTTCCCATGAGCATATGACGCCTCAGAGTACCAAAGGTATCATGAAAAGAACAGGAATGTTTAAGCTACTCACATTATGAGTTTATGCCCAATATGATGGTTTTGTTAACTTTGTAAGTACTTCTAGGTAAAGCCTGAAGGCAGGTGCCTTCGTGTATATGATGTCTTTGCCAATATCAGATTTACTTGCTTAGAATAAACACTTTCCTTAAAAGATCTCCTTCCCACTTTCTCACCACATGCCTTTGCTTGGTGCATGTGCATATATACATAGAGGATTCTCATCTCCAAGGGAAAGGGAAAGCCTCTGCAAAGTCAGAAATGGGAAAAGGACAAGTTAAATCCCCGAGTGGCTTCCCACTAAATCACCAAATTTAGGGGTGCCCATTAGTAGATAATGGCCGATGGTATTTGGGGGAGTCTCGCTTTCCTGAATCAAGAGTAGATGATAAGAGGGGAAAACCTAACAGCCAGTATAATTTGTGCATCCCCCTAAAATACAGCAGTGCTGGGGTAGTGCCCATTTTCCACACTCACACACACACCCAGTGACATGATATCATTCACATTACACAATTATAGTGCAATGATTGAGATTTGTTCATTGTAGCGACATCCTGTGGAATCCTGGGATTTGCAGTTTAGGGAGGGATATTTTAAAATCTCAGTCAAAGAACTCCAATGCCCTCCAAACTACAAGCCCCAGGATTCCTGGGGATGCAGCCATGGCAGTTGAAATGAATCATAGCAGTATAACTGTGTAGTAGAAATGAAAAAGGTGAAAATAAAAAAAAGGAAATAGGCTCTACTTTTGTTTTGAGCTGATTTTCTTGCTTTTCTGGTCTGGGGTGTGAGGGGAGTTTGTAGCAGTTTGGGTTAATTGGGGGGGGGAATTATAGCAATAGAATGTGTAGGTTCTGGGTTGGCAGTCACCCTTTACCACTAAACAGGCCAAGGACGGGAAATAACCTATGGCAGTGATGGCAAACCTTTTAGGGGTTGAGTGCCCAAACTAATAGGGCTTCCGGCACTGGGTGTTCCCCGGTGCCAGGAGTGGGACCTCTGTCCTCTGGGAGCAGGACATCCGGTGCGGGACATCTTCCCCCTGCCCTCCCAGGCCTTCAGCTGCCTCTCCAAAGACAGCTAAAGGCCTGGGGCGAAGGGGGAAGAAGAGGAAAAGGCACATGCTGTTCCTCTTCCTCCCCCTATGCCATCCCTAGCCTTCAGCTGCCTCCAGAGAGGCAACTGAAGGCCTGGGTTGGCTGGAAAGGAGGAGGAACAGGTACGTGCCTCCTCCTCCTCCTCTCCCCTGCCCTATGCATGCCGAGGAAAATGGCATCGCATGCTATCTCTGGCACACGTGCCATAGGTTTGCCATCACAAAGCTATGGCAAACTACACCTGCATCTTCTGTTCCAGGCTAATTGGAGCACTGAACAGGAACACTTTGTTTTAGGGTTGGGCGCACTGCAACATTTTGTTAGGGGTCTTCATCTACTATTGAGCTAACGGGATTCAAGATGCAGCAGTTACAGGAGCAAATGTTGTGAATACCAATGAAGAGCTACATAAAAGACGCACATCCATGTCTTAGGTATGAGGATGTAGGAAATCATATATATAATTATGGTGGGAGGGGGTCTATGGAGTTGTGTTTTCTTGGTTTGTGTTGTTATTTTAGGATATGTTTTATGTGAAATTCAATTTAAAAATATACAAAAAGAAAAAAGAAAAGGAGGAATTTATCTGGTGGGTTGGATACACAAGTGATACAAACAGAATATCTCCAAATGCTATGGTTTTGTATTATTTATTTGTTAAGTTGTCTCACAAGGCTTAGGACAAGTACTGTAACAAGATTTTTTTAAAAAATTATCTGTTTCACTTGTACCCCATTTTTCCTCCAAGGGCCTTATAGCAGTTTATATCTTGGCCTGGGGCAGTTTAATGAAAAAAAATTCCTTGACGGCTTCACCCAGGAAGCAAGAAATAGGAAGTCATGATAGATTTTTGCCTTTTGCTGAAAATTCCCAGGAGGAAGGATTACTGGTAAATCTGACACATAATTGAGAAAGTCATCCTATATTTACTTGCTACAATATACTCTGAAGGTATTTGTAGCAAATTGTTGTAGGATGTAGACGAGGAGCCAATCCTAATCTGAAATTCATCTGTTTAGAGATTTATTAAGAATAGCACCTTGAATGCACACAGAAAAAAGGGTCACTGAAGTGCAATAATTCACCTTCATAAGGAAAAAAATAGCTACAACATTTGTTCTTTGACCAGAACTTCCTAACAGCCTTCAAGAAAAGCAAAATCTGAGCTCCTTTGAGGTTAGAAAAGCTATGAAAACAATGATTATCTTATCAACTCTGGTAAGAACCCAGTCCCACAGATGTGAAAGCATCGGTAGGTTTACTGGAATCCAGGAAAAAGGTTCTTGTTTTAATATTTTGGAAACAAGATTTTTTAAAAAAGATTAATGTTTAGCTTCCTGTCAGGTCTATTGTTATCACCATGCTTACTGTAATTCCAGCTTTTATCCCTGTTTTTTCCCCTGCATTAGCGCTGTTTTGTTTTTGCCAGTTTGTTGGCATGAGTCCCTGCCTCCCATAAACCAGTCACTTGTTAAGCTCTTCCCCCAAAAAAATGTCTTTTAGGATCTAAAACTGCTTTTCTCTCTTCTTACCATTTGCATCCAACTGATACAATGCAAAGGGGGAAAAGGTGAAGGGGGAGCAAAAGTATATCTGGTTTGGTCATGTTGCCATTGTTATGGTTTTATTTAAAAAGACCACAAGTTAACTTCATTTATTCTAAAAATATCCAAACCTAGCTTTCAATACAGCAGACACAAGAAAGTGAAAATTGTTTTAACTTGATTTGTTTTAAAATGTTGTAACCCGCCCTGATCGCAGAGGGGTGGGCTATAAATAAAAATTATTATTTATTATTATTATTATAAAAACTCAGGACCAAATTACAAGTTATATTGAATATGCAATTTTACCTTGGATGTTTAATTTTTCTAGTTTTAATAGAAGTGCTGATCATGATCAGGACCATATTGGCATTGTCATGTTTTAATATTTTGATTCACTGCAATCCTTAGGCAGGTTACCTCCCTTCCCTAAGCTTTAGTTGAACTGGGAGTGCCAAAAACACCTTGAAGAGTTTCCCAGCACACTATAAGGCAATGTTACAATTGTAGAAATACAAAATTTAAGATTTATCTCCTCTGCTCCATGAATTGTGATCTCCCAATTTTATCTTCTGTTTTTATCATGTTCACATTCATTTTGTTGTTGCATGCCTTCAAGTCATTTCTGATTTACAGCAATCCTAAAGCGGAATTATCAGGAGGATTTCTTGGCAAGATTTGTTCAGATTGGACTTCCCTTTGCCTTCCTCTGAGGCTGAGAGAGTGTGACTTGCTCAAGGTCACCCAGTGGGTTTCCATGGCTGAGTGGGGATTCAAACCTTGTTCTTCAAAGTCCTAGGGTGCACCTACACTGTAGAAATAATGCAGTTTGATACCACTTTAACTGCCATGACTCATCCTACAGAATCCTGAAGTTTTTACATTTATGAGGCACCAGCACTCTTTGGCAGAGAAGGCCAAATACCTTGCAAAACTACAAATCCCAGGACAGCATAGGATGGAGATAAAACACTTAAATTGGTATCAAACTTAATTATTTCTACAGTGTAGATAGACCCCCCCCCTAGTCAACACTCAAATCACTACACCATGGGGTAGTTTCCTAAACAAGGTTAGTGGCAAATATGTCTATTCATTAATTTAAACACCTTGCATTAAAGAGAATCTTTTACACTATGGAGTTTATCACACAGGGAAAATTGGAAGTTTAAACAGGTCAGAACCCATGGGTACCCAGCATATTAGGCTCAATTGTGCAAATGGTTTTCACATGATGTTGCGTCCAAACCACTTGGAATCCGACAGGAAAGTGGCATGAACCAGCAAATAGGCATTTTCGGGGGAAATACCATAAATTCATTTCCATTTCATTCACAAATTTGCCTTTTTTGAGCAATTGCTCTAGTGTGAAAGCCATTTGTGGGATTCTCCCAATTTTTGTACTTGTTGCCAGATTTCCCATGGTTCTTTGGGGTGAGTAGCCAGAACTCTTAAAGGAAAAGTTGCTGAGGCAAAGGCAGGGACACTAACCGGGGAAGCAGATGGCGCAAAGCACCATTTTGGGGGCAAGGAAGGAGAGGGGCAGTCGCACGGTGGGCGTCCCAACCCCTTCCCGAAGGCATCGTTGGAGTGCCAGCCCCTCCACACAGCCGACGCTTCGATGATGCCTTTCCGCCGCAGTGTCCGCACACACTGTGGCGGAAGAGTCGCCAAAGGTGCGCCGCCAGCCTTTTGCAGTGCACCTTCGGTGACTTGTGGAAGGAGCACTATTTTAGCGCTCCTTCCTGGGGTGGCGAAGCTGTGCCACGGAGCCAAGGTGTGGGGATACCTTGGCCCCGATCTGCAGCTTCCCAAGGCGGCCCATGACTACCCGCCTGCTTCCCCCCTAAGAAAAAGCTTGCTTCTTCCTAGTCTGTGTGAATGTCCCTTCCCCATTAGCCGGGGCTCTTAAAGGAACAGCTGCTGCGGGAAGGCAGAGACACCGGTTTCTGAGAGGGATGCAAACTTTTATGCTGTTTTCTACCTTTCCTACTTCTTTGGGTAATGTTTTGTTCTTTTTACTTAGGTTGGATACTATTTCTTGGAAAGTAAGGGACAGTGCAATATATTTTTATAAAGAAAATTGTGTAAATAAAATCATTTATTTCTCTGGGTGATTTCTGGTGACGCTACTACTTCTTCTGTGCGCATGTGCAAAAAAAGGGATTCCCAAACTATTACCAGTATTTACACGCATCTGTGTGAAAACCAAATGCATTTTCTACCCTCTTTCTCACTTTAGTAATGAGCTTCTAATGCGTTATTGAGTTCTGCATGTGAAATTCTGCACATTGCATGCTTTTGCGGGTTGTGGCCGCTTGAATCATTATTGGAATGGAAGTACATATGGTACCCATGTGATAAACTCCTGTGTTTGATTTGCATGCATGTCTGTGGGAAACCTATAGAAACCCACAGGGTTGGGTTTTGTTTATTAAATTTAATTACCAATTTAGGAAAATGTTACACATTAGCTTTAGTGGACATGAGCATTAGTGGACATGAGCTGTTTTAGACAGCACCTTGAAATCATGAAATCAAACTCAGCACGAAACTGGACCATGGTCCTCCCTTATCCCCAAGAAATTGCAACAGAACCTGACCCAGACCCTCCTTCCTAATCATCTCACAAATACACAGTTCAAGATTAGGTTTTAACTGAGTGGTGCAATAGAAATGCCACTGTCTAAAAGAGAACCATGAAAACATCTAGAGATAGTTCGATAGTAACAGAAGGACTTTTGCAGGATCTACTTATGTTCTATCCTTTTTTGTTTGGTTTGGTTTGGTTGGGTTGTTTGTTTGTTTGTTTTGTTTGGTTCTATAAAAAAATTAAAGTACATAAATCTGAAAGAGTTTTCAATCATAATTGCCTGATGATTCTACATACTACTTCCTTTGCTTCTCTTGCATCATTGCTTGCGTTTTCAATTATTTACATGCCCCAGTTGTAAAATTAAACAGTACAAATCTTTAAAAGCATTACAAAATGTCCAGGTTATCATTTTCTTTTCTTTCTTTCTTTTTTTTAAATGAATTCTTCATGGTGTTTGTAGCTTACCTTTATTTGTGAAAAGGGGGGAGGGAAGCATGCTAGGAGAGAAAGGGTGATGGGATGGCAAGGGACACACACATAATTTTCAGACTAGTGTTACTGACATCCAGAGTCTCCCAGCAAATAGGTCTTTCTAGATTTATTCACCTGATCTACTTCATTTTTCAGTGGATTTACATAATTTATGTAAACATTGCAGCCCATCCATGCTACACAATTATAGTACATGCATACTATTTTAACTGGCATGGGTCTGTCCTCTGGAATCCTGTGTTTTGTAGTTCCATGAAGTTCTTAGAATTATCTGCTAGAGAGTTCTGACATTATAGCTCAGGGAAGACATTCGATAACTCTATAACTACCTCACCAACTACAGATTTATGGACACCATAGGATGCAGCCTGGCAAGTTCATAGGATGGCACCAAGCTAGCAAACTGCTCTAATTGTGCAATGTAAATACTTGTATAATTAATGAAGTTTTCATCTTATTTGTGAACCGAGGCATGGTGTAGTGGTTTGAGCACTGAACTACATCTCTGGGGACCAGGATTCAGACCCCTTTTCAGCAATGGAAACCCACTGAGTGACCATGGGTAAGTCACACTCTCTCAGCCTCAGAGGAAGGGAAAGACAAAGATCCTCTCTGAACAAATCTTGCCAAAAAAACCCATGATAAGTCAGAAATGACTTGAAGGCAAACAACAACAAAGCTGGCTGGTTCAGGTAATGCCAAACCATTTACCTAATATTAATTAGCCTCTGCCAGAATCAAACCAGAACCACCTCAACCACAACTCAATCTAAATGTGAGCTGCTGCCATTTTTCTTCTCAGTCTTTACTTTCAGATATTAAAGGCTTTGCAGGACCCCACCAGCTATCCTTCCTTAAACTGGTGCTCTCCAGGTGGTTTTGGTTTCAAATCCCATTATTGGCTGCCTCCTTGGCAAACAGCAAAAATAAAATAAACTAAAATACTGAAAACTGTAGTCTGAAATATCTGGTAAGCACACGCTGGAGGGGGTTGTAGTGGATCAAAGCTGAGCAATGCCTCAAAAGATCTTAGCTTCTCTGCAAATGAATTAAGGTCCTCCAAATAGTTTCTGATGGATATGTCCAGCTAGACATAAGCATTTTTATACCTGAAAGTGTGGCCTGAAAATATTTTAATGTTTTGGTTTGTAGCAAAATTTAGGGTTGTGAACAGAATGAACAGAACAATTTATACACAGTCATGACATTCTCAGCAAGAGTTTCACAATAGCTCTTGGAGGTGAGACAGGGGTGCATATGGCCTTAAACATCCCACTTCTGTATTTTCAAGATGTAGCAGATAAACATTTGTATATTTCTTTTGAAAAGTGTCTATATGTGTATATACACACAGAGCATACACACACACATTGAAAGAGAAAAATCAAAACATAGTCAACTCTTTCCTCTGTATTTTTAAGCCAATTTAGAATCAAAGAGAGGCCTTCAGACTAAATATTCTCATTATCAGACTTTTAAGAACATCATAATTTCTCTGTTCCAGTGTATACCTATGTAAAACATAGCAGTGCTCTCCACCAAGATGACAAGTAAGTACAATTGCATCATTTTGAGAATATTCACCGTTCCACGCAAAATACAAGTCATAACTTAAGAGGACACCTTGAGAAGATGAAAGCAAAAGGAGAAAATGAAGACAGGGTTTTAAAAGGCTTGCAGGATTGCTTCTGCATTTCACTTTCACAAACAGCATGCGATTTAACCACAGGGATGATGCTATAACAAAAACAAAACAGACTATCATGGATGCCTATTAGACATTTCTTTATTCTTACTGATTTGTGAAAGGAAAACTAAATATAGGGATCACGTATTTGAGATTCATGGATGATTGCATCATATGAGATATTACATGTTTCAGAACAGCACATAGCTAAAGCAGATCTATTAGTTCATGTCTCACAGAGGTAAGAAACTGCTTTTCAGCACCATCATGCTTTTTATTTCTGTGCCAAAGCTGCAAATATTTCATTCCCTTAAGCCAACTTTCCCTTCTGATGGCCACTAAGTATACTCCATTATCTCATCTTTAGATACCTTTGTTTCCTCCCCCAGTTAGAAGATTATTTACAGTGTGCACTGATTTCTTTCTGGAAATGCAATCTTTCATTTGCTGTCATGTTGGTTACAATTACAGCAATGTGTGTCACTCAGTGATGATGCATACAGTTATTTTAGTCCTCTGAAGTGCAACTCCCTCACTCTGCAATGGCAACATTTAGATATTTCATTTAAAATCATTTCATTTTCATTTAGTTAGTTTTCACCCAGAAAAGACTTGTTGGAAATTAAGCTGTGCTGCAGTGGGTTTTAATTGCAAGTGCAAAATTATAGAATAACATGAACAACAACAACGACAACACAAACATTCAATATTTGCACCTTTTTATTGCATAAAAGGCTTAATCACTACTAAAGTGATGCTAGCATTTTTAAAATTAGTATGGAAAAAAGAAAATTAAGACCCATCTTGAGAGTGCTGAGAGTGATTTTTAAGAGCCTCATGGAACAGGCTTTAATCCTTCCATCTTTGGATCCCTTTTCATACAATCTTTTCAGAAAGGCGAGAGCCTGATCGTTTTCCATCAATCTCTTTCAGAATAAAAGCAATTAACTGAAGCTTACCTGTACTGGAATGTCATGTTTGTAATTTTTATCTTTATCTCTTCTCCATGGCGAATTTCTCCAGTCATTTCAAAGAGTTTGTTTGCCATTTTCTCATAAACTTTGGCATTCCTTTTAGTTTGTTTCAGTTCATCAAAGAATTCTTCCCAAACCAGCATTAAGCCTCTCATTTCTGCATCAGTCCAGTTCCTGGCCCTCCTGTGCTTCTCAGTCTGAGCAGAAACAATATAACTGGGGATTTCTGCTGCAGCCATTGCTGATTGACCTAAAAGGGTTTGTTTTTTTTTTTAAAAGAGAACACTTAATATAGATTTTACTTTTTTAGGTTTAGGATTCTGCAAGCGGTGCAAGGCATGCAATGTGGAGCTACGGGGATTTGAATGACAACAGCACACATGAAACCTCTTTGCAACAGCTTGAAGCTTGAGTGCACAAAATGGGGCCTACATCTGACAGGCAGGAATTTAGTTAAAAGCTTTTAAACAGAGAAACGTCATTTTGATGTCACGTTTCCATAGCAACAGAGCAACTGCATAAGCTACAACAACAAAAACCTTTTAACTGAAAGCAAAAGAATCAGGACAAAGTTGACAGGCCATCAATATTAAAGCTTTTAAACACTTTAGGTTGAACAAAAACAACAACAACAACCCAAAAAAATAAATAAATAAAAAGGACAGAGATGATCTGCGCAGCCTTTGAGAAGCCACTTTTAAGTTTTTAACTCCTTTTGGGATTTTTTTATTTATTATTATTCCCCTCCTTTACGTTTTAGGCAATCTGAAGGAGCTTTTAAGTTGGGCCTTGGCAGACTCCTTAGGACAGGGGTAGGCAACCTTTCCCCTTTAAGGGCCGAGGGACTTCAACTCCCAGAATCCCAGGAGCTATTGGCCAACATGGGACTACTGGCCAACATGGCTGAGGCTTCTGGGAGCTGAAGTCCCTCGGCCCTTAAAGGGGAAAGGTTGCCTACCCCTGCCTTAGGAGGTGGCAAAGGCTAGGGTTGCGGGACACACGAAGACACGCTTTTGCAACCCTGGTCACTAAAAGGAAAAGTCTCACACCACTTTGTGACAGCATAGTTCACCCGTGAAGGAGAACCGACCGTACAGGATTCCCCAAAATGGTGCCGGGGTCCCATTTCAGGAACATACACAGACACTAGTGTTTACATATACTTATGCATGAGAGAGAGAGAGAAAACCAGAGGCCAGTTGGCGTCCTAAGTTGCTTTCTGCTCCTGCTAAGCAAGCTCATCCGGCGGGGCTATCAGCACGAATTTGCCTTTTGTAGGTTCATATGACCACATACGTTTTGGCCCTGGGAACAATTTGAATGCTGTTTGGAGTCTTTTGATTCAGGACTGCAGCTGAGGCATTTTAAAGCTGCTTCATAGTAAACCCATAAAGATTATTTATTGTGTTCAAGGCGGTGGGGAAGAGGGGAATGGCACGAGGATTAAAAAACTGTAAATACATTGCTGTATTTCCATGGCAGTTTTCATCACAGAAGGCTAAATCCCACTCACTGTTATAATAAATTTCCCTGAAGCCCTATTCCGTAAGATGTGTTCTGCAAACATGATGGGGCTCACTTCTGTCTTGAAGATCCATGAAATGCATCCTTTGAAGCAATGCTCATGGCTAGTGGAGAAGAGATTCATCCTGTATTTGAAATGAAACAACTACAGTCATCCCTTACGATTTGTGGGGGATCTGTTCCAGAACCGCCATCAGAAATATTGCAAATACCGGAGCCCCATTGGTTACAATGGCTGCGCACTCCTGCAAGAACACATATCATTTCATCCCTCTCTCGCTGCTTGCCGTCCGCGAAAGACCAAAAGCATGGATGGCAAGTCCGTGAATAGCGAGGGATGAGTGTACATATATTTGAAAATTGGAAATATCGCAAATACTGGAGCCTCATTGGTTAGAATGGCTGCACGTTCCTGCGTGCGCACACACCATTTTGTCCCTCGTCCGTGAAAGACTGAGACTGCAGATGGCAAGTCTGCAGACAGCAAGGGATAAGTATTCATATACAGTATTTGAAAAGAAAT
>CM034708.1:104487083-104499549 GCA_020142125.1 Phrynosoma platyrhinos
GAGGTGAGGATAAGAAAAGAAGAAAAGAAGATAAATGCATCATATGAAATCTCAAGGTATAAATACATTTTAAAAATGAAATAAATATTTTATTATTTGAAGAAAGTAAAGGTAGATAGGTTTTTAAAATTGCCTCTCTGGGAAGAGCAAAAAGAAAGGGTGTGGTCATTTATGTTAAAGTTAAATTTGATCCAAAATTAATCTTTCTAGATGAGATGGAGAGATATGCCAGTGTAGAGATTAATATTTATAATTCTAAAAAGTTATTAATTGGGATATATGCACCAGTAATTGAGAAATTTACATTTTATAAAAAAAATTAAAAGAAAAGCTACTGTATTTAAAATATGAGAACTGGTACATTTAGGGGGATGTCAATGAAGTAGTTGAACCAAAACTAGATATAAAATTGGGGAAAAGTAATTAAGGAAAAACAAAGAAAATTGTCAAAATAATTTTTTGACAAAGGCTGGGAGGAGATGGAATCTCAGGGGAGAACCTGCTGACCTCACCGCCAGCTCCCACATTGGCCCAACAACTGATATGCAGTCTGCATCCCATTGCGAGTAAAGACCAATTATAAAGACATACCTCATCAATATTCCACATCACAATTCAATAATACTAATGAAACGTAAGCAGACTCACATGCTTTCATGGACCACAGAGAAATATACAAAGTCTGAAAAGGAGAGGCAAGAGAACAAATGTAGTAACTATCTACCCTGAAGGTCAAATATTGATGGGTAAGGCCAAAACTAGTGTAAAAGGGTTGGTGGGCATAGCTGGGACCAGGGTTCCCCTTATCTCAACAATAACACATAAATCCTTCCCCCATTTACACACAATCACTCAGCTTTTCCCATTCTCTATCTGATATATACACATAGTGTTATACTGAGACTCCCCACACCCCCAATTCATAAGGAGAGCTATAGACAGTGAAGTACATAGGCAGCAAAGGAGGATGTCCCATGGTCTTGGATGTTACTACACCAATGCACAGAGCATGAGAAATAAACAAGATGAACCTGAACTCCTAGCACAGCAAACAAAATACAATATAATAGGCATCACTGAAAACTGGTGGGATGAGTTTCATGATTGGAATGTAGGAATAGAGTATAAACTTTTAAAGAGAAATGGGCCAAACAGGAAAGGAGAAGGTGTAGCATTATATGTCAGGGATGTTTACACTTGTGAAGAGATCCAAGACTTAAATCCTGGAAGCCAGGTTGAGAGCATCTGGATAAAAACTAAAGGGGAAAGAAACAACAGGGATTTATTGTGGGAGTCTACTAGAAACCCCCAAGTCAGACTGAGGAATTGGATGATGCCTTTCTAGAACAGATGACCACACACTCAGAAAGGAGAGATGTAGTAGTGATGGGTGACTTCAACTATCCTGGTATTTGCTGAAAGTCGAACTCAGCCAAAACTTTAAGGTCCAGAAAATTCCTCACTTGCCTCGAAGACAATTTTAATCTAACCCTAACTGTTTTAGATATGATCCTAAGCAACAGGGATAACCTGGTTAATGGGGTGGAAGTGGCAGGATCCATAGATGGGAGTGACTACATTCTCTTGGACTTTGTTATACAGTGGAAAGGGGAAGCCAAGCATAGTCAGTCACACTACTAGAAATGAATTCAAGTTTCCAGGGCCAGATGAACTACATCCAATTATATTATTAAAAAAAAAAAACTGGCAGAAGTAATCTCAGAGCCACTGGCAATAATCTTTGAGAATTCCTGGAGAAAAGTCCCAGTGTCCCCATGTTGTCCCCATCTTCAAAAATGGAAAAAAGAAGATTCCCAACAATTACTGCCCTGTTAGCCTGAAATCAATACAAGGAAAGATTCAAGAGCAACTATGAGAATCTAGAGCAACTCATTAAACAGAGAGTTTGTAAGATTAGTCTGGCATGACTTGTTTATCTCTTTTTTTGATAAAATTTCCAGCTTGGTAGATGAATGGAATGATGTCGATGTAGCCTTCAACAAGTTCCTCCACAATATTATGGCAAACAAGCTAGTAAAATGTGGGCAAGGCAATGCAACTGTTAGGTGAATTTGTAATTGGTTGACCAGCCAAAACCAAAGGGTGCTCACCAATGGAGATTTTCAAAAAGAGGCTGGATGGCCATCTGTGTGTGTGTGTGTGGGTGTGATCTGTGTATTCCTACATAGCAGGGGGTTGGACTTGATGGCCCTTGAGATCTCTTCCAACGCTATGATTCAATAATTCTAAAAGACCCAAATTGGTAACTGTAGGTAACACGATAGATGATTTGATATCTGATGCTATAAGAACATTAAGAAGGGAGCAGGACTTGCAAGCAGTCATATGCTGACTGCAGCAACTAAATTTTCCAAGAGCAGGGATTGTAAATGCTGTGCTCTACTGCATGCTTTCAAGTAATCTGTTGACTTATGGTGACCTCATGAATTTCATAGGATTTTCTTAGGCAGGGAATTAGTCACTGTCAAAAATATAGAAAAATTCTGTTCTGGTGTGCTCTCTGGAAGATCTGGGCAGAAGGGGATCCCAAATGGGGTGGAGGAATTCAGTGTGGTTGTAAAGTACACCACTGTATCACTGGAATCGTTTTCTCAACTGTGCTGATTAAAGTATGTTTACAGGTGCTCCAGACATGTTGAAAATGCTTAAATTTTGTGCTGTTAGACTCTGCAAAGAAATAAATATGGAAGCTTGTCACCAGATAATATGGTATCTGAGTGCTTCTTGTTTTCTTACATAGCTATGGGAAGAAGAGAGGAACAGTGTTAGAAAAATATTTTGAGCACTAGACTCTTGAAAGCTGTGGAGATAGCTTTTGTTGTTCAGGGGAGATGGGATGGAGCCGCTTGTTCTCACAGGCAACCCCTTAACTAAAATGGAGAGTAGAGAGAGATTTACAATTCTGAATAAAAAAGGAAACCCATGACCTAGAGACAGGTTGTGCAGAGACTTTGTTAACTACTAACCCAACAGGCTGGCCTGGGTACTTGCAGAACTCCACTCCCTTTGATGCACTGCAAGCTGACCCTTGCTTTTTTCTAAAAAGTCAAGCTGACCTATCCCTGCACCATTAGAAAATGAAAGGATTATTATAGATTTTGTAGAACAATAAGTACTGCATAGGATACATTGCTGAAATCCACTGGCTGGTAGAAGCACTGACAAAGAAACAAGACAGACTCCACATTGCCATGGCAACAGGTGTTCTCTGTGTGAAGTTGGAGAGTGACAACATCACCCAGTCACGGACCATGGATGACTGGCCAGTGGTATGCAATCTCTGAAATACCTGTGAAAAGTTAAAACAGATCATTAACACACTATAGAAAATGCATTAAATCCTTTTCTCAAAAACAAATACAAATACACAATGTTCTCAGGTCATATATAAACTCTGTTACTGCTTCTATGCTTACGTTTTATATTTTAACTATTTTAAAGCACTCTATATTCTGCTTGTTGATCCAATGCATACAGATGGCATTAAAAGAGTATGAACTGGTAGAAATAGGTCCCAGAATTGTTCTATTTATTGCTCAGTTTCTTCCAGGAGCCTCTCTTGTCATACTATTCTGGTGAAAACACATCTAGGGGCCTGTCTACACAAAGGAGAAATAGGTCCCCCCCCCCAAATCTGGTGTGATACGTCCCACAACATGTGGCCTTATCTCTGACTCTGGTGGGATAAGGCCACATGTCATATGACCCTATCCGCACCAAACTTGAGGTATACCACCTTAACCCAGGTTTAAAATTTTCTCTGGAATTTGCAGGAAATGCCATGTTTCTTATCATGATAATAATGGATCTGCCCTGGATTCAGTTGGAGTGGGGTGGGATGAGAAGAAAGGACAGATGGCTGCCTGGCAGGCACTGACGTTTACTTCAGTGTCCAGGCCAGTTCCTGGCCTGGTAAGTTAAAGGTTTCCCCCTCCACAGCACTGCTGCCACTGGTGAGCAGTGCTCTGAAGTGAAAAACGAAATGCCCAGATCACAGTAGCGCAATGGAAGGAAAAACCTTCCTATAACTATTCCAGGCCAGGAACTGACCTGGACACTGAGGTAAATGGTGGCACCTGCCAGGATGCCATCTGTCTTAGCTCTGCCAGAAAGTTGATAGAGGAATGATAGCATGAACTGAGAGAGGAAAGGCAGGGTCGCAGATGAAAGCAACATCCAAATACAGGGACACATACAGACATCTTACTTGGACTCCAGGTAGGGTCCCAGTCAGTAGAGACATGGATTCCTTTCAGACTTTTGTCCATAGTGTAGACTAGCCCTAGGTCCATACATGTAAGACTGCCCTATTGAGAGAAATCCTGCTTGTTTCCATTTCTTCTGTTAACTCACTCCAGGAGGCAGTGAAGTTCATCAAGATGATAACAGATCTATTCCAGAAGAAATCCACTTTCCAGGAAGAATGCTCTTACATTCTTACCATCTATTTTATGTTCTTGTTGTGACCTTACCTATCTTTTCCATTTTCTATATAAAGGCATCCCATATATTATGATACCTGTCTTGAAGAATAGTAATGATATCATTCCACAAAACTACACTGAGATAAGCAACTGTATAATAAATTCAAGATCAATATAAGACAGCAGAGGGATGGCCCATGGTAGCATTTTAGAGAATTCTTTCTGCAAAAAATATCTGTGACATTTGCCTGAAAAGATGGATCAGTTTAATCTAAAACTGTGCAGTAAGTAAAAGACATAAAGATGGCTTCAGAAGTAGGTAGCTTAAAAATATCAATTTTATATCTAAAAAATCTCTCCTTGTCTTGACTGTACACAAGGAAGGATGGAATATTTAAATATTCTGCACTGAAAATGTAAACTAATTTTATAGAAACAAAGTACAAACAAAGTGGTATAATCATGTATTAGTGAAGACCTTGAGTTATGAGCCATGAAATTCCTAATTCAATGTACAAAAAGTGATTTAAGCACTTTAATAAAGTGTCATGCCAACATTTTTAATGGAAAACCAGCTGAAGACTATGAAAGTGGAAGATGTGTCAATGCTAGATCCCAGGAATCTCAAAACAAAAGAGCAAGGGAAGAGAGGCAGAGTGGGGAGTGTGAACCTTACAGTTTTGAAAAATATTGCTTTTGCTAGTTATGGAGGTGTGTAGTTCAAGGCAGTGAAATATTTCTCTCTGACCATTCTCTAACTTCTGAAATCACCAGGAATTGCCCACATACTTTCTAGCTCAACTCAGAAGTTGCCACTGTTTGCTTGCAGTGATGAATTTGTGAAGAAAATGATTTGGTTTTTATAACCCAGTAGCTCAACTGACTGGGGTCCCAACAAAAGTGATAAGGAATACAGTACTGCAAGTGAGCAGTGACAATGTGAGAAAAGACATTTAAAAACATAATCTTACCTTATATACCACAGATGCCATAAACTGCGGATATGGCTGCTGGTTAGATAAAAACTCTCCAATAACTTTATTCATGACATCTTGTGGGGGGAAAAAGTCATCCAGAAACTGAGGGAGAATCCGAGTTACTACTCTGGCTTCAAAGGGAAATCCTTTTCTGACCCTAAAAACATAAGGATACAGATATCAATAAAAATCTTGTTTTGCAAAACATCGGTTAATCTAGTCAAAACAACTGGTACTAACCTTAGAAAAGGATTGGAAAATTTTATCCCTCAGTATGGACAATTCTCCCTTTATTAGAGTGCTCTGAATGAGTTCCTATGGTACTTCCTCAGCTGAGGAGGATATTGTAAGACCTTTTGGCCCAAATCCATAACCAATCTATACTACTGATATGGAACCCTCACACTACTCATTTGGATTATCTGAACTTCCTAGTCATTGCTTTTAGCACTAAATGGTCCTCTCTCTTTTTTTTTTTTTTAAAGAATTATGCAAAAACACAGCAGGAACTTCACATGCAATAGAATAAGTGGAGAAACAGAATAGCAAAGTTCTCTGTGGCTTCTCAATGTCCCTTTAGGAGATTATGGCACATACATCTTAGCCTTGTTTCTTCCTTTCAGTCTTTCCTCTGGGTAGATCTGAGTGGAGAACCTATGGCTTTTGAGATATTGTTGGCCTACACATGCCACCATTTGTAAAAATTCCAGCTAATAGAGGCTGATGAAAGCTAGAATTCAGAAACATCTGGAAGGCCAACAGCTTCTGGACCCTTATTAGAAAGGGCCAGCTCCCCATGTAATTGCTCACCTCTCATATTTTTGGAAAGAAATAATTTGTCATTCGTATCAGATAGACTAGAGAGGGATGCTTTTTGTTGCCAAGAAGTTTAATCAATCAATACAGGCTCTTAAAATATGAATTTAAGTATTTCTACAAACATACTTAATTCTGTTCTCTGTCATACTACTGATATCAGAAACTGCTACTGCAAAAATAGGACTAAGACTAAATTTTGCAACTGTTTATTTATGATAGCATTATAAATCACAGTTTGAAGAACTGTTAACTATCTCTATGATTCTGACAATCAACTGATATTTTTAATGTTAACAGATGCAACCAGCTGCTAAAATTAATCTTACACCTGGCCAATACAGAATATGAAGAGGATCATTTTTAGATCACAGAAGGATTAATTTGCAAAAGGAACTTGCAGCACATTTGAGACTAACTGAAAGATAAAAATTGGTAGCATGAGCTTTCATAGACTTGAGCCTACTTCCTGAGATGTATATATTAGAGTGGAAAGCCCAAGGACAAACTTATATAGTAGTCTGTGTGTGAGAATGTGCATAGGAATTCAAACTTTGTGGGTGTGGAGTGGGAGCCAAAAAGAAGATGTGACATATTGACCAAGAGAGCCCCCATGAGACTGGGGGGGGGGGGGGTTAGCCAGGGTTATAATGTGTGTAGTGTGCTAGGAAAGCATTGTCTTTGTTCAACCCACTGCTGAAGGACTGCAGTTTGTTGATATATTCCAATTGGGCTGTTTCTCTTTCCAATATTCCTTTGTAGTCTTTTTGTTCAAGGACTGCTTTTCTGAGGTCCAAGATGGAATGCCCAGGAAGACTGAAGTGTTCTGTTTTTCCAATGTAGAGTACTGAAGGGCATTGCTGACATAAAGGTAAAGGTTTCTCCTTTGATGTGATTGTGTAGTTGTGTCCGGCTGTAGGGGGCAGTGCTCATCTCTGTTACTAAGCCGAGGGAGCCAGTGTTGTCAAAGATGATTCCATGATCATGGGGCCAGCATGACTAAATGCTGAGGCACACAGAATGCTGTTACCTTCCACCAAAGTGGTACTTATTTATCTACTTGCACTTTTACATGCTTTCAAACTGCTAGGTTAGCAGAAGCTGGGACTAGTGATGGGAGCTCACTCTGTCACGCAGCGCTTGGGTGTTGAACTGCTGATCTTGCAACCTTACAATCATCAGAGTCAGCGTCTTGACCGCTAAGCCACCGCATCCCCAACATTGCCGACATAGTATGGCATAAGTCACATTAGAGGATGAACAAGTGAAAGTCTCTCTAATACTGTGGGTGATGTCATCAGGCCCTGTGATGACATTTCCTGAATAGATGTGTGGGTAGAGTTGTCATCTGGGTTTGTGGCAAGGCTTTGTACCCATGTCCACATCTGTGTTGTGTGTTCTTCTGTATGTAACTGTTTGAGATTTGGAGGCTGCCTGCAGACAAATAAAGGCCTGCCACAAGAAGGATTAATTGTTTACATTGTATACTTTCTGAATTTCTGTACTGGATTGACATTATATTTGTACTACTGAAAAAATGGGAAATTAAATTTAATTTATATCTGCCTAATGCCATATCTCAGTATAATCACTACTAATTACATTTGCTCTAGGACTACAAATTCCTACCTGTCAAAAAGAACAGAAACTCGTTCCATAGCCACAATTACAGACTCGCTGTCTGGGGCGGTTTGGTTATGATCTGTAACTCGCACTGGACTGATTTTCTCTTTTCCTAAAAGCAAAGTACCAAGAAAAAGGTTTTTAAATAAATGGGAAGACATCAGCTCACCCAAATAACTTAAGTAATAAAGGCCAGAACAATTCATCCAGAGTACTAATTGCAGCACTGACATCCATTAGCTAAGTGGCATAGTCATCATAGGACTGCCTATGGTGACCATATGTTTGTCCATTTTAGTCTCTTTCCTGAACCTGCAAGATGCAGAATGAATATATTTCCCTAGCAACTTCCAAATGTAAATCCCCAACCAGCTCAAGATTACCATTTCATACATACTGAATCTGGAATCATCCCCATATAATTAGCCTTGGACCTGAGTTGCTAAGAAAATCGGCCTACAACAAGATAGCATAGATGACAGTGCTTTTTTTCTAGAGAAAAGGGCACTCTTGTGTCTTTATCATAAAACATTTTCTGGACTCTGAATGCATTCTCCTTTAAAAGGTGCCATAGCGCAGGGCTGGACATCATGAAGCCCTCAAACTGTTACTGGACTGCAACTTCTAGCATTCCTTACCACTGCTATGCTAACTAGGACAGCTAGAATGTGCAGTCCAATATAATCTGAATGAACCATAACATTGCAATGGTGGGAATGCAACCCTACATTTTCATAAAGGAAAAAAAATGTGTTCAAAGTTTAACAACAAAAGTAGACTTTAACACTGCAGTAGAGAAAACATAGATCCTGTTCCTATTTATATCCATGGCAAGTAAAGAGCATACACACACTTAGGACAGATTTTGGAGATGTGAAAATCAGACTGTTGGTTATATACACCTTTTCCACATTGTGTTAAAAGTAAATCAAGCTGGATCATGATTTTGTATTTTACTTAATTTATAACAGCTGGTAAGATACCAGTAGATCCATTAAATTTTTTGAGTTGTGTCTGACTGTAGAGGTTGTGTCTGACTGTAGAGTTGTGTCATCTCCATTACTAAGCCCAGAGAGCCAGCATTGGTGAAGACAGCTTCCATGATCATGTGGCCAGTATGACTGAATGGAACGCTGTTACCTTCCCACCGGAGTGGTACTTATTTATCTACTTGCACTTTTATATGCTTTTGAACCACTAGGTTGGCAGAAGCTGGGACTAGTGACGGGAGCTCACTCTGTCACGTGGTAGTTGGGTCTCGAACTGCTAATTTGCCAACCTTGTGATCATTAGAGTTGGCGTTTTAACTTCTGAAACACTGTCTACCTTGTGTTTTTTCATTCATTAATGAAGATACTTTTAAAAATCTCTACTGTGAACAGGAATTCCAGGTGTGAAGAATATCTTTCAGATATAGGGGTGGGGAAGGTAAGACTAACTAGTGACTTCATGACTGAGCCCACTTGCTAACTCTTCCTAAGACACATTAGAAAGAGGGGATGGGAGGAAATGCAAGCAATCATATAGTTCATACTGTTTCAGTATTTAATGCATGATTTAGTGAACCATTACATGAATAATCTCATTCCAGAGGGTTATAATACAATGAACTTACGCAGAAAATCAAAAGTATGAGGTGGGGTAGGCAACCTTTCCCCTTTAAGGGCCGAGGGACTTCAGCTCCCAGAAGCCTCAGCCATGTTGGCCAATAGTCCCATGTTGGCCAATAGCTCCTGGGATTCTGGGAGCTGAAGTCCCTCGGCCCTTAAAAGGGAAAGGTTGCCTACGCCTGGTATGAGGTATGAAAATAGTTTCTGGAAAGTATGTTTTCACAGATTGCATTTTCAGTGCATTTACAGCACTGAAAAAATATTACCAGATTCATACCTGTATACATACAAGTCAGCATTAACCCTAATGCAGCCATGGCTCTGTGAGGGCTGTGTACATTCACTCTGTCAACACTCAGCTTAACTAATGATTCACAATCCAGCCTAGAGAGTTGTTCTGAAAGAAGCAGTCGTTCTAAGCCCCTTAGGACACAATGGTAAGTAATGGATGGTGTCAGTTCTTCACTTCCAGACAACATCACTCCACACATCTGAAAACAAAAAGGAAATATATTTTAAAATCTATAGTGACATAAAAAGGTAAAGGTATTCCCTGTTGACTAGGTTGTCAAGTCGTGTCTGACTTTAGAGGGTGGTGCTCATCTCAATTACTAAGCTGAAGAGCCAGTGCTGTCAGAAACTACTCTGTGATCGTGTGGCCAGCATGACTGCACAGAACTTAGTTCAATAATGCCAAAATTAGAAATTCAGCTTCAAAAGGAGCAAGAATAAATAAAGCCAAAATGAGGCAAATGGCAGGCAATTAAGAATACCACTGTAGGATTACATTACCATTTATTCCAGCATCAATGGATTGGCACACTAGAGGACCTTGGAGGTCCATTCTTGCCAAGACGAAAGGCAGTGACAAGCTAATTCCTGTCACCACCCTGGCTAGGCAACGTATTGTATTATTTAAAAAGAACATCTACCAATCCTCATCTCTTCCTGTTTCAATTTCCTCACAAGCCAAGACATAGGAAAGAACAGAAAAGACTCCCCATGTCCAGTAAAGAATTTAGGTCTTGCTACCCAGGGTAGGGCTCCTTCTCCTTGGTAATAATTTTTGGACCTTAACGATAAGTGGTGCATTGTAACATTCGCAGCCAGCAGCGAAGGAGACAACCATTATTTGGGATCTATCCAAGCAGGCAAGTGCATTATGGCCGGAGGTGGCGAGAGTGTTTTACTGTGGTACTACTTGTTGCAGAACCCTTCTTCCAAAGGAGACTCTGGCTGAGGCAGCCAACTCTCCTCCATAAAGAAGAAAAACTACCACAAACCCTCTGGGAAAAGTGTATGAATGGGATTGCCTCTTAACTTCTGCAGTGTATAGAACTAACAAGTTACTGGTAATGTAGATATGTGCAACAGGTTCCCTCCTTTGTGATAACAAAAATTTCAAAGATAACACAATGAATAGGGACAGACATACTGTGTTTGTGCATTGAGCAATGTTTTCTATTTACTTTTGAGTTACTTTGAAGGGCACTGTAAGAGAAATTTGTAGGACTGTTTCAAATTTTATGCTACTGTCTTATCAGTCTTAAGATTTTATTTAAGTTACAGAAAAGTAATGACCAGTGCAACAAGTAATGAAAGAAGTTGCTTTTCCACTCTAACAATAAGTGACTTCTCTGTAAAACACTATAACAAATAATGAGAACAAATTACTTTTAAAAAGGAAAGTTTCAAGCTCTGGCAAAGGCGGCAGGGAAGAAAAGGATATAAACACCTCACTGTGCCAAATATAAATTATCCTTACACTCATTGTGAAATTCAACTTACATCTACTCAGAAATGCTTTCATGTAACTGAAATTACATTGTGTGAACTCTGTTTTATGACAATGCTTGCTAAATTCACATCAATTAAGACATAGTAAGGCACCAAGTATATTTAAGCACTGTTACAGTTTGGAAGCCACTTCCTTTTATTTATATTCTTATGCAAATCCACCAAGGTTATTTTACTTATCAAGGTAAAAAGCAAATACAAAGCATATACACACATATATGTTTAATTCACACATACCTGTATAATACCTGATGAAAATTCAGGCCCTACATCAAGTGGATAATTTTCTATTAAATAGAATGCCACTGCACACATTACTAAGACATGCTGCTGATTGTGGATGTTGACACAACTGTTGAGAAGCAAAAATGAATTATCAGTGGACTGAAATCTTCCCTTTAAGTGTTAAAAACAAGTACTTTCTTCTATAAACCTTACATACTTGAAATTCTTAATGAGAACTAAGACCCAGAAATTTTGACTGGAAATTGTTTCTAAAGCTTCTCTACAGTTTGAAAGTCAGTGAAACGTCTCACTCAAAATGCCTATTAAATCAGTTTAACCATACTATTGTTCCATAGCTTAGAAATTCTGTTAAGTGAATACCACACAAGAAAACTTATTATGGTGATACCTACTGTGCTATTCCCCTTAAATTAGAAAGAAGATATTCAGTAATCACTGGAATTAGCTGCTTTGCTGTTTCATCAAGCAAGTCACATTCAAGAATGTAAAGAATCCCATGGAGAGCTCCTATGCGGTTTGGCATGTGAGTACTGCGTAGTGTTGAATCTAGAAGGCGGCTTACTGGCTCTGCTACAGCTTTATCCTAAAAAAGTCATAAGAAATATGTTGAATTAGACAATAACTTGGTATATTTAATTTAAAATAATGAAGCAAAAGTTAGCAAAATCCACAAAGCTTCTGAATCATGATTAAATGTGTCAAATTAAGAACGTATCATATCTTTTCGTTCAAGTTTATTAATATTTCCTTAAAGAGGTGACACTAATAGCTTCTGGTATGTTATTTGCTCAGCTAAATATCAGGTTCACCTTATACTTTATCTAGGAAAATAAACAGGGCTTGATGACAATTTTTTCCTTTTTTTTTCCTTTACATATTCCTTTACAATTTTTTCCTTTACACATTCTGTTGAGATCAAGATGAAGAAGACAGAAAAGAAAATGAAAAAAAA
>CM034708.1:104499649-104511802 GCA_020142125.1 Phrynosoma platyrhinos
AGTGAATACCCATTTGTGTGATTCGCAGAGACCACGAAGAAGAAAAGGCTTGGATCAAGGATGGGGAACAGATGTGTTGCAGGGCGCCTTTCATTTTGGTCCACTGGGGTTGGCTTTCTCTGTTCTGTCAAAACCTGTCACTTTCTATAGTGATCCACAGTGATTTCTTATTGTGCTATTGTGTTTCCTTTCATACCACACTACCTGCATTCCCTCTTTAGCTTTGTTCACCTCCTCCAACGCCTTGCTGCTCCTCCTCCTGCCAAGCTTCTCCTGAAAATATTCAGCCAATGTTATGGTCTTTCCCAATGTGACTCCTACACAGGGGTGTCATGAAGGGGGTGTGGGGATTGGAGGGGCCACACCAGGTGATATCCTAAGAGGGGGTGACACCATTGCTCCCTAAATACCTACTTTTGGGCAAAATGGACTGTGGTGTTCCCCTGCATCCCTTTAAAATGCTGAAGAGATGATGTGAGAGAGGTGAGGCTCAGTGGGAGGAAAAAGGGAAAGTCCATGAAAAAAAGAAGTAATTTTTTAATTGTTAAATTTTTTTTTAATTCTTTTAAAAATTTTCTTTTAAAATGTCATATTTTACCAAATGTTCACTTTAACCACATGTACATATAAACGCATTTAGGCTAGGCATATGATATTGTAATTTAAAGGTGTGTATGCATTGGAGGAGGTCAATGGAGCGGTGACACTATGAGTTACTGCACCGGGTGACATCAACCCTATTGATGTCAATGCTTCTATTCTGCACTCACTGCTTGGGCATATATGAGGAGAGGGATGAAGTAGCAGTGTTATCTACTAGTTTCATATGTATGGATCTTTCCTTGTAAGAAGGAGGAAGGGTGTAGTAGTTTGACAGATTTTTGCTGAAAATGAATGGAACAGGCAGCTCAACTGGAAAATAACCTGAAAGGTCCAATTGCAAATGACACAACAAAAGCATACTAAACAGCCACCCTCATCCTCCAACCTTCTTGCAAACAAAGATCTTCCTGTGAGAAGGCAGCAGTCAGCACTATTTTACCATCTGGATATTCTTCCTTCTCGGTCCAAAACACACTGCAGAAATAATCCAGTTTGAGCCTGCTTTAACTGCCCTGGCACAGTGCTAGGGAAACCTGGGAATTGTAGTTCATTGTGGCACCAGACCTCTCTGACAGAGAAGGCTAAATGTCTTACAAGACTACAGTTCCCAGAATCCTCTAGCACTGAGCCAGGGCAGTTAGGGCAGTCTCAAACTGGATTATTTCTGCAGTGTGTTGTGGACCATAATCTTCAGATTTATCCTGCAGAGTATGACAAGGCAATACTCGTTAGGAGAAGGCCTGCCTTCTCATTTGACTGTTCAAGTTAAAAGAATAAATTTCAATCATGGACTCCAAAGGGTTTGAGCTTCTTTAGATAGGAATGGATCAAGGGAGAATTTTATGTCCTTGTTAAAAGAAAGGGAGAGGTTACATAACTTTCCAGTATAGGCCTACTTATTAGTTGTTGTAGTGATGTGGAATGATTTGCTCAAAGCAGTTTGTAGAGAAGGAAAGAAAAGAATGGGAGTACAGGCTACAGGAAAAGAGATTCCACCTGTGAAAGATTCTATGATTCTACAACAAACAAATGTCCCAGCCCAGGTGCTATTATCCCCAGTAATACAATTTACACCGATCCATCCTAGTAGAAGCAGAACCATGAGAGCAAAGTCCCCATTCTCTATCCTGGCTAGAAACCACAAGGACACCACAGTCAATGTAAACAGCTTAGAACCCAGAGTCAGCAAAAGATAATGCACTTTGTGATTATAATTTAGAAATGACTTGTTAGAAAAGCAACAGTTACCATTCCAAGAACAGCAGCTGCTTTACATGTAGCTGGTACCAAATATTGAACAAGAATCTCATCTTCTGCGGGGTGTACTTTCCGCAGTTCTGTTAATGTTGTGTACATCATTTCAAACTGATTCCTTTCTGTAAATAAGTCAGATACAGCTAAAAGCTGCAAGCAGAAAAGCACAACATATTATGCCCTTTCAAAGTTGTTTATAAAACAATCATTTTAAAACAATCATTTTAATGCAGAACATGTAATATATGTGAACACTGGAACACCTAGAAACAGAAATGTTAAAATATTTAATTAAACAAAATTAAGTTAAAATGTTTTAAGAGAAATATGCTGTTTATCTTTTGGAATAAAAGGGACATTCAGACTAGAGAAATTCTTCCATTAAACTCTGGGAGGCAGGTCTAATCTAACAAACCAACTGCCTTTTCTAATGGTAAAGATGCCCCTGCAGTGTGAGACATGCTGCATTATGCCATAATGTGCTGACTAAATTAAAAAAAATTAAAAGTAAATTGCACTCAGTAATACTACTCCAACCAGAAAATTAGCACAGATGTACATTAATTCAAAAAGGAGAATACACTTATCACTGTTGCAGAAACTAGCAAAACTGAATATGATGGATGGGGAAGAATATCCAGCAGTAGACTCTAACTCCTGAGTCTTTATTCAAAGTTCTAAGGCATTAACCACCTTGAGCATTTGTTCAGAAAATGTCCTGACATCATGTGTTGGGGAAGCCAATTCATGTTCCACCAAGTGGCGAGAAGGAGAGTGTTCATATGACAAGTTGAACAAGATGGTATCTGAGTCATCTTGTTGTTTTTTAAAATGCTGTAACCCGCCCCGATTGCCACGCAGAGGGGCGGGCTATAAATTATTATTATTATTATTATTATTATTATTATTATTATTATTAATCTTCCACCACCTTCTCTGGAGAGGTTGAATGTTGCAACGGGTCAGGTAGATCAACCAGAGCTATGTGGTGAGGAGGCACCGGAGGAGGCTGTGCCATCTCCTGATCTGCCAGTCGTTGGGTCAGTAGCTCTGTCTCAGTCTCAAGTAGGTGTGGGTTAAGGTGACTGGGTGGGATGTGCTGAGTATCGATATGTGCTGGAGAACATTCCCGTCCAGCACAGGAGACACCATGCTGACTGGAAGCGATCTGGGACAACATGCTGATAAGGTATCTCATAGAGATGACCTATATCGACATAACAGTGTAAGTGACATGACTCATGGTACATTTACCTAGAAAGAGAGTGATAAGCTGCACCCTTTCCTGGAAGTAAGGGATCTTGAAACTGTAGTGCATGTGCTGGTAACCTCTCGTCTTGACCTCTGTAATGCGCTCTAAATGGGGCTAACCTCGTGCTTCATCCAGAAACTTCAACTAGTACAGAATATGGTAGCCAGATTGGTCTCTGGTACATCCAGGAGAGACCATATAACACCGGTCCTAAAAACACTCCACTGGCTGCCGATTTGTTTCCAGGCTTAGTACAAGGTGTTGGTTATTACCTTTAAAGCCCTACATGGCTTTGGTCCAACCTATCTTCGGGACCGCCTCCTTCCATATAATCCAACCCGTGCACTAGGCTGTCTGCTACCTCCCAGAGGACCTTCTCAGTAACCGCTCCCAGATTATGGAACAGCCTGCCGGACAAGATCCATCAGATTACCACCTTAAATAGCTTTTAAAAAGCTGTAAAGACAGATCTCTTCTGGCAGGCCTTTCCTGATTAGTCTTCCGGCCTAAGGAGCGAGTTCATTCCTTCCCCCCTCCTCTGCCACACCTACTGCTGGTTGTCTGCCTGCTATTATGATTTTTTTTGGTCAATTAACTGTCTGTTGCTCATTTATTGTTTTAATCCTTGATGTTTAATACCATTTTAAGGGGTGGGTGGGCTTTGAGACTGTATACTGTAGTGTTTTATTGTTGTAAGCCACCCCGATTGCATCTGCAGAGGGGCGGGATATAAATACATTTTATTATTATTAATAATAATAATAATAGAGGTGCCGATTCATGACAGAATAGTGATGAAACATGGAATCTCTAGTATGGCTTCTGTCACGTCTAGAAGCACATTCGGGTTCGAATATTCAGAGAGATTGGTGAAAGAAACCTCAAAGAAGAGGGTGACTGCAGGATGGTCCTTCGGTATTGAAGGGGAGTCTGCATCAAGGAGGGACTTTTCAAACAGCATGATAGGTTTCAAGGAGGTAAATGCTGCTGACATAGTGATGAGGTCCAGAAGCCTCCCCCAGATGGAGTGGAATCCAAGATCTTCCTGTCAGAGGGCGAATCAAGATTAACTTGAACTATATTCAGAGATGCCGTAGCAGGAAATTCAAGTGAAGGGTCACCCACTACCAAAGCAGTCAGTGCTGATACACTTTCAGAAGTTCTGGGGGAGGCATCCTTGCGAGTGTTATGTTTATCCAGAGACTAGGACAAGGAGTAATGGATTCAAATTACAGGAAAAGAGATTCCACCTAAATCTCAGGAGGAACTTCCTGACAATCATAGCTGTTCAACAGTGGGATATGCTGCCTTGGAGTGTGGTGGTCTCTTCTTTGGAGGTTTTTAAACAGAGGCTGGATGGCCATCTGTTGGGGGTGCTTTGATTGTGTGTTCCTGCATGGCAGGGTGTTGGACTCAATGGCTCCTGTGATCTCTTCTAACTCTATGATTCTATGATTCCATGATTCCTCTTGCTTTGTCTCTTCTTCTCCACTGGAGGTTGTGAGGTCGAAAACTGCATCCAACATATGTTCCAGTGTCAGGGGAATGTGCTGTTGGGAAGGTGGCAGGTGCTCAAGCATGGTTATGAGCCCGGCACCTTGGTACCAAGGGAAGAGGGCATCAGGCAGTCAGGTACAACCCTCAAACCTGAGGTCTTGGTACCAAGAGTGGAATTGTTGTTGTTGTTAACTGCCCTCAGGTCGATCTCGACTCATGGCGGCGCTATGGATGAGACATCTCCAAGACCATCTGTTCTCCACTGCTCTGCTTAATTCCTGCAACACCATACCCATGACCTCCTTAATAGAGTCCATCCATCTAACATGTGGCCTTCCTCTCTTCCTACTTCTCTCCACCTTCCCCAGCATTATTGTTTTTTCCAAAGAGTCCTCTCTTCTCATGATGTGTCCAAAGTATGACAGTCTCAGTTTGGTCATCTTGGCTGGGATAATTCAAGCCTTCTTCCCCACCTCTCAGTTGTTTCCTGGTGCTGCTTCAAGAATAAATTCACGAATAAATTCAGGAATAAGGGATACTCAGATGCAAATATATATTAGCATGTTGGCCAAATTTGATCCAGGAATTTGGTGCCAGTTTTAAAGATGGATACTTGTATTCTCTTTTTAGCACAAGACTGTCCCTGAGAGGAACAGCAGTAGGTATTCCATTATGGCAGACACTTTGCAAAATTCTGTCTGAAGAATCATTATTTCTAGTTTCAGAGCTAATAACCCTAAAGCTTACTTGAGAGAATGTATATTTCAGTTTACTGTGAACAAATAGTAAGAACGCTTCTTGTCATGACAGTATTGTCTGAGGTGTTCTTATGCTGCAAAGGCCTGGTCAAAAACCGCTAGCAATTATTTATGATATTAAAAACATAAATACTTACAGATCGGACAACTTCGCTGATCAAAACAACTGGAGTCCTTTTATTTGGGTTTGATGGCAAAATCCACTGACTGTACAACTCCAGTAGGAATTGAGAACAGGAATGTATGTCTACACCTGCACGATGCTTCCTGTAACCAGACACAAAGTTAATATGTTACTACACTGCAGTTGTTTTAAAATAATTTAAGGGAGTCCATTGAGGAGGAGCACATGTTAGACAGAAAAAACTGCTCTTATGTCTGCTCTTATTCAACTTTACCTGACCATAGAATTGGAGCAGCAGGAGAAGCAATTGAGTGCAAGTGCTGCAAAGCATGAGGGCCCTAAAGCCTAGTGAGCAGCATCACTACATCCTGCATTGCATTCCACATTACTGCATTTTTACTTTGCATTCTGCCTCCTGTTTTCCCACTTTTGACGAGGCCACCCTGCAACAACTGCCACAGGGGCTGCAAAATGAACTCCCATGAATCACTGTCCAAAAAGAGACTTGTGCACATGAAAGTGAACAACTGTTCCCTTTGCATCCCCTTTGAGCTCTAAGATCCTGTGATTCTATCATGCTCCTCAGAAATGAACTGATGGAATCTGAAATGAACTGGGGAGTAAAAAGGAGGGGGAAGGGGAAGAGTTTGAGCTCTGGTGGAGGCAGCCTCAGATGCATTGTGGTGCAAAGGCAGTAAAGGGAGGTATGGGGCTATTGGCAGGGCAGGACAGGAGATGTAGAGTGGCAGAAAGTTGCGTTGTGTATAAATGCCCCTTTAACTCTGAATAGGTTAGTGTTAGTTAACATCAGTGCTGAAGAGGAGTGCCATAGAATCATTGAGTTGGAAGAGACCTCAAGGGCCATCAAGTCCAATCCCTTGCCATTCAGAAAAACACAATCAAAGCACCCCCAACAGGTCCCCATCCAGACTCTACTTAAAAACCTCCAAAGAAGGAGATTCTATCATACTCCAAGGCAGCATATTCCATTGCTGAACAGTTCTTGGTTGACCAGAGGAAACCAAAGGGTGCTCAGCAATGGCTCCCCTTCATCTTGGAGGGAAGTGACCAGTGGGGTGCCAGAAGAATCTGTATTGGGTTCAGTGCTATTCAACATGTTTATCAACAACTTGGATAAAAGAACAGAGGGCATGCTTATAAAATTTGTAGTTCATACCAAATTAGGGGAAGTGGCTAATACCCCAGAGGAGAGGATCAAAATACAAAATGAGCTTGATATAGAAAGTTGAGCCAAAATTAACAAAATGAAAAATGGATGCAAGCTACAGGAAAAGAGATTCCACCTAAACATTAGGAGGAACTTCCTGACGATAAGACCTGTTTGACAGTGGTACACACTCCCTCAGAGAGTGGGGGAGTCTCCTTCTTTGAAGGTTTTTAAAAAGAAGCTGGATGGCCATCTGTCCGATATGCTTTGATTGAGAGTTCCTGCATGGCAGGGGGTTGGACGATGGCCCCGGTGGTCTCTTCCAACTCTATGATTCTATGATTCTTACTGTCAGGAAGTTCTTTCTAATGTTGAGATGGAATCTCTTTTCCTTGTTTGAAACAAGCTTACTCCTTCTTTAATGACATTCCTTCAAATATTTAAATACCGCTATCATGTCACCTCTTCACCATCTCTTCTCCAGACTAAACATACCCAGCTCCCTAAGCCTCTCCTCATAGGGTATGGTTTCCAGACAGACATGTACATGGATCTAAGCTGTTTTAACCTTTCATCTTGCTTAAACTTTTAAAAATTAATATGTTTACATTCTTTTTATCTCTTTAAATTTGAAGTAGTTTAAAAACTGATTTTAGTTGTACATTGTCCAAAGACCCATCTTGTCCTCAAAACATCATATTCACAAGATTAACTTGAAAAAATATATATAAACATACAAAAATTGTAATATTAATATTTTATGTTTTTGTTACTGTTTTTATTATTATTTTATTCATTTATATTATACCCTTTCCTCAATATTGGGACTAAAGGTTCCTGACAGAATATTAAAACCAGTAATTATGGCATTTTAAAATTATTTAATGCGCCTTTTGGTACTTACAAATTATATCTGATTTTTAATATTTATAATAAAATACTCCATTTTCAAAAGCCAAGTAAATCAGTAACTTCAGGCTGATGAAGGCATGAAGATTTTCATGTCAAAATACAGAAAATAAGACTTGCTAACTGATGATTATTAAGATCCCCCCACCCAACCCAATAGCAGCTAAAAACCTGGAATTGATGGGAGAGGATGGTGGTGAGGAAGGGGCAGGCATATCACCCTCATCGTCTTCATCTTCATCCCACTCTTCTTCTCGCAGTGGAGTGATATTATTTCCCAGCCATACAGAGTGGATAGACACCTTAAACAGCAAAAAGGAGAATTTAAAACATAAACAAAAGATCTACTTCTTAAACACCCAAATGTTTCAACATAATAAAATATTTTAACTCTCAAAACATAGGTTGTATTCTTAATAAATACAATTGATTCTTTATACCATTATACTTGTCTCGTCGTATATCTCATTCATCAATATCTATGCACTTCTCTCTATCTCATGACAGCTGGACACCATCTTTATGTTTGGGGTAAGATTTAGGATATTTCTGGTGCCAATTTTTAAACTTTATCCTCAGCTAACTTTGTAATGGGTGTCCTTGAAAAATAAAGGTGATGCCATATTAGAAATCGAGCTCTATGACAGTGCAAAGTAGCCATTTGCATAGCAAAATCGGCAGCAAAAGTAGTAAAAGTATCTTAAAACTTTCTATTTTCTTCCGTAAGCGTTTCTGCATTTCCTTTGTAACAGTTATGCCAAAAAACCACAAAAAGGAAGAGCTTAGAATCATAGAATCATAGAGTTGGAAGAGACCACAAGGGCCATCCAGTCCAACCCCCTGCCATGCAGGAACTCCCAATCAAAGCATCCCTGACAGATGGCCATCCAGCCTCTGCTTAAAGACCTCCAAGGAAGGAGACTCCACTACTTTCCGAGGGAGTGTGTTCCACTGTCGAACTGCCTTTACTGTCAGGAAGTTCCTCCTAATGTTGAGGTGGAACTGAAAGCTTAACTGAAAGACTTTGACTGGGATGGCCTCTGTTCAAGGACATGTGACCACTTGGACATGGATGCACTGTATTCCTTAATGTGAGGTTGGAACCAATAAAAAAGAGATTACTTTCATAAGGGACAAACTCTTCCCCCCAATAATAATAATCTTATTAACCTTGAAATCCCAACACTTTTCCAGCAGCACACTAAAAGGTTTTGAATGTTTTGAATAAGTTAAATATATTCAGTTAATATAGAAACTTGTACAAACCTGTCCCAGTTTATATCCCATATTTCCTATTTCACGCTCTGTATTGATCTGCAATAAAAGTTTTTCATGGCTGATAAGAGCACCTAAAATAGAAAAGAAAAAGAAAATTGCTTCAGGCAAAACGTAAAATTAGATATACACAGACACCTTGGGCAAATATAATTTTAGCCTTTTTTCTACTGATATACTGTATTTCCCTCCTCTTTTTGCTAAAGATTATTCTGAACCAAAGGGAATAGCTGGCATTACTGAGCTAAGGCACATTTCTACTATATGCTCTCTCTGAATCCTTCTCCTCAACTGAGAGACAGGGTACCTTTCTCAGGTTTTATCTTAGTCAGGTAAGCTTTGACAGAATTTTTGGGCAATGCATAAAATTTGTTTGGGATTGTTTATATTTCAATAATCCTGCCACTGCAAGACCTTAAATTATGCTTAAACCTGAGGTTTTCTTCCATAGAATCACAGAATCATAGAGTTGGAAGAGACTACAAGGGCCATCCAGTCCAACCCCCTCCCATGCAGGAACTCACAATCAAAGCACCTTTGACAGATGGCCATCCAGCCTCTGTTTAAAGACCTCCAAAAAAGGATACTTCTCCACTCTCTGAGGGAGTGTGTTCCACTGTTGAACAGCTCTTACTGTCAGGAAGTTCCTCCTAGTGTTGAGGTGGAATCTCTTTTATCATCTCTTAACCATCTCTTCTCCAAGCTAAACATACCCAGTTCCTAAATTGCTCCTCATAGGACATGATTTCCAGACCCTTCACCATTTTAGCCACCTTTCTTTGGACATGCTCCAGTTTCTCAATTATCTTTTTTGAATTGTGGTGCCCAAAACTGGACACAGTATTCCAGTTGCTGCCTGACCAGAGCAGAATACAGTGGCACTATTACTTTCCTTGATCTAGACACTATACTTCTATTGATGCAGCCTAAAATTACATTGGTCTTTTAAGCTGCTGCATTGCACTGTTGACTCATGTTCAACTTGTGGTCTACTAGGACTCCTAGATCCCTTTCAGACATGTCTCCTTAAGTCCCCCATCCTATACCTATACATTTTATTTTTCCGCCCTAAGTGCAGTACATTTCTCCGTGTTGAAATTCATTTTGTTAGTTTTGGTTAATCATCTAATTTCTCCATCTGACTTGGGAGTCTTGTTGTTTCCCTCCCCTTTATTTTTAATCCAGATGCTCTCCACCTGGCTTCCAGTTCTATGGCAAGTCATATTGGAAATTGCTCCAATATCGCATGGAAAATGCAGAGATATAAGCCTTCTGTAAGCAGTCATTTGATCCATACCTGTATTGGAAGGGGACAGAGATGGAACTGGATCCCATGCTTGATACAAGTGATGAGTAGCAATGTTATCTCTCTTGGATGCCATTTCTTGGATTTCTTGTTCTACAATTCCTCTGATGACATTTAATTTCCTCCCAAACCTGAGATGAACATAAATAAACACATATGGTTAAAACATTATCTATAGTCAGGCAAATCTTGCTGGTAAACTATTACCTCAATTATTGATTTTACTGATATAACTGTTGACTTGCAATTTGTCACCAATTCAACAGGTCTAGTTGGGACTAGCAACTGGACTTAGGTCACATACTAATTTAATACCCATAGTAATTTATCAATTTAATAGTGAAAGTAATTAAATTTTACTTAATAACATTTAATACTAACTTATAAGTTAAAATAATTCATTTTCACTTTTAATAAAATGAACCAGCACTATTTTGACTAAATACCAAATCTCATCTTGGAAGCTAAGCAGGGTCAGCTCCAGTTAGTATTTGGATGGAATACCACCAGCAAATGCCAGGTTCTCTGGGTTATATTTCAGAGAAAGGAACTTATAAAACCTCCTCTGAGTATGCCTTGCCTAAGAAAACCCTATAAAATGCATGGGTTCACCATAATTTGACACATGACTTGAAGGCACATACATATATATGCAATTTTGCTTAGAGCTACCCAATTTTGAAATTTCAAAATTAAGCAACAAACAGAACTACACACCAATGCAATATAAAGGAAGCTTTTCTCTCTTATACATAAGAGACTTTTTAACCATGATATGTAAAATGTTATTTGAAATGTGTGCATTGATGGGGGAGAGGGATCCCTTAACACTGTGATGCCAATTCCCCCTGGATCAGGAGGCAGGCTCATCACTTGATCAGCTTCTCCAGAAGGGCTTTCTCAAATCACACAGAAAATTCAGAGGCAATTTCTGTTTTAAATAATATGAACAAGTAATCATACTAATAAGTGGCAAACATAGTAACAGTAACAATGATCAATACTTTGATATGGTACAAAAAAGATGATCACAGGATGGAGGAAACTTCCCAGATATCTCTATTTATTTCAATGCAAAAACCTCATGATAGGGTTGCCTTAGGGTCATCATAAGTTAGAAATGACTTGAAGGCACACAGCACACACATGGCAAAGCTGAAGCCAACAACCCCAAATGAATACCATCGTCCCCAGAAGTAACACACTAGGCATTCTAAAAAAAAACAAAAAAACAAGAATAGCAATAGCAGCAATACCAGCTACATATCTATACCACTTCATACTGAACTAAGTAGTCTCTAAGTGGTTTACAACATGTAAGCTACTTGCCCCCAACTAGCTGGGTACTTATTTTATTGATTTCGGAAGAATGCCAGGCTGGACCCCTGGCTGGAATTGAATTCACAACCTTGTGGCTGTGAGTGAGTGGCTACGGTATCGGCTTTAACCACTGCACCACCAAGAATTCATGGTCAAAATTATTTTCCTCTTCTGATTGCTGGACTACATTCTGTATAATCAGAGCATTTATTTGTTTACTGGATTTATATCTCAGCTTTCTCCCAAGAAACTGCAGATTATGGTTTAGAGTAAGACAAAGAGTAGTCCACACTCAGAGCACATGCTATTGATGAGTAAACTTGATTTTAATCCAATTAAAATACAAGATGAGTTTAAATATTAAAAGCAGTTTAACTATAGTGTGGGGTCCAAATGAATCTTTGTGCAGAACTCTCCCCTGGAAAGTGCTTCTGTATTCAGTCTGTAATGTTTTACAAATATGTATCCAGTTAATCTTACAAATTGTTGGAATTTTTCCCTTTAAAGAAAGGCCAGGAAATGTGTGCCCTCCAGATATTTTTGGATTTCATTCCAATATCACTCTAGATATTTTTGACCATTCACTCCTTATCATTGGCTATAATGGACAGGATTATGATAACTGCAATCCATCAATACTTGAAGGCTACACACCCACCAGCCCTGTCTTTAGAAGTGAGCTATGAT
>CM034708.1:104515907-104537623 GCA_020142125.1 Phrynosoma platyrhinos
AGATATAAATTCCATCTGGTGTTAAGAATATACATTGCTTCAGATCATACTCTGATTCAAGTTGGTGAAGAGAAAATTATCACACCCCACTTGTTAAGTTATGACCAATATTAGGGCTGTTAGATATACAAGTGGGCCAAGTGTCCAGATAATGAGGAAAGTTATGCAATTTTTAGTAATTCCCCATGGCCCCTCAGAAGTTTATCAACTCTGCAAAAAAGGAGAAAGTGTCCTCCCAATTAATGTTCTATGACCTTGGCTCAAAGTTCACAGTTCAAGTGCAGTTTAAACTGAAGCTTGGTTCAGTTTTAGGCACAGTTTAAGCTTGGTTCACAGTTTAAGCTCAGCATCTTGTATATTTTCTGAATACCTGTGTTGAATTCCAGAATCTTCCTAGCGCTAGGTCTAAAGTAAAATGCTTTCCTTTTTGTACCTCATTCAGTCAATATGTAAGTTTGTAAATAAATGAATGCAAGGTGCTGCCAAATTTTGTACATGGATATGACACTGGTAGCCATGGCTGTCAAGATTAGGTGCACTGTGTCAAAACAGAAGTCTGCCACTAAGACTACTGGCAAAAATATTTTTTTTAAGCCATCTTTCATGCTTTTATGAATGTTTAGGAGTTTGGAACTTACTGGTAAATTGTCAATTTGCTGTGGATTTCTATTGTTTTAGCTCACCTCATAGTTTGCCTGATTAATTCAGAAATTAATCCCCATGCCATAATGAGTGAATTGACTTTGGAGCAATAGAATTTGTTAGGTGAGTGACTCTTCTTCTAGCAGATTCAGTTAAGACAGGAAAGCTTGAGAAGGAGGAGTACTGGAAGCAGAGTATTCTGCTTGTTATATCATTTCATCAGTATGCTGATGACAACTGTATTTCTCCTTTCCATCTGATTTGTTTCTGTACTAAACCAGTGTCTGATATCAGTAATGGACTAGATGAGGGTGAACAAATTGAAAATTAATCCAGACAAAACTGAGGTGCTCCTGCTCAGTCAGAAGGCAGGTCAGGGGATATGAATTCAGCCTGTGCTGGATAGGGGCCACATTCCCCCTGAAATCTCAGATATGCTGCTTGGGTGTGCTAAACCCATTTTGGAGCACCTTGGATAGTTCCTTTAAAGTTTAGAATAAAATACAGAGTAGAACAACCACTCCCAACAGGGAAGACACAGAGGAGTCTGTTACTTCTACTGCAGCTGCTACCATGGCAGAACAGACAAGCCAACTTTAAAATGAAAAGTAGCTTGCCTATTTAGATGTACAAGTGGCTCTATTAAAAACATCAAAGACAGGTTGAGTGGTGCATAGATTTCTGACTTAAGCTTGCAGGTACATAGCTTTGTGTGGGACTCAGATCTGAGCCTGGATACCCAAGTTTCAGCTATGTCCAGGAGTGCACTTGCACAGTTAAAACTAGTGTATCAGCTGCACCATTTCTTGAGAAGTCAGATCTGACCACAGTGACATAAGCCTTGATTACATCCTGTTTGGATCATGTGATGCCCCCTCCCGTTTAAACAGATATCGTGGTTTGGTCTGTCTCCGAGCAGAATTCAAAGTAGTGGTGTTGACCTTTAAAGCCATACATGACTTGGGTCCTGACTATTTGAAAGACTGTGTCTCCTTATATGAGCCATTGCATGCCTTAAAATCTACAGAGGAGGGCTTTCTTTTAATGCCATCACCTTTGCAGATGTTGTTGGTGATGACTTGAGAGAGAGCCTTCTCTGTGGATGCACCTAGAATCTAGATGATGGAACTCTCTTCCACACCCTCCCTGCTCTCTTTCCACTGGCAAATTAAGACATTTTTATTTATGGAGGCATTGGGGATGTAGAGGTTTTTGTTTTTTTTATAATTTCATCATGCTTTAAATGCTTTTTAATGCAGTTTTGACCTGTGTTTTTAAATTAGTTTAACTTGTGTTTCTAAATTAGTTTAATTGAATTTTAATGTTTATAAATGTTTAATGTTTATAAAACAGCCCTGGTGGCGCAGTGGTTAAATGCCTGTACTGCAGCCACTCACTCAAGACCACAAGGTTGCGAGTTCAATACCAGCCAGGGCTGAGGCTCGACTCAGGCCTGCATCCTTCCGAGGTGGCTAAAATGAGTACCCAGATTGTTGGGGGGCAATCAGCTCACAGTTGTAAACTGCTTAGACATCCCATGTGCGATATGAAGCGGTATATAAATGAAGCTGCTTTGCTTATATTAGAGTTTTTAATTGTATTCTGTTTTTAAAGTATTATGCCACCTTGGGTCCTGCAATGGGAGAAAGATGGGATATAAATCAAATCAAATAAATAAATACCGGTAAATAAATAAATAAATAAATAAATAAATTTCTGTCTGGAAAAATGAGAGACAGAAAGTTTCAGAAACCCAGCAATAGGTAATAGCAAAGAATAGCTGGGAAACAACTGGCAAAGAGAAAGAAAGAGGGAGAAAGCCCTAATATGAAATGGAATGAGGCAGGGGTTTGATCTGTTTGCTTGGCCCACAAATAGCCATGGCCCTTGCAGAATGGCAGCCCCTTGAGGCATGAAAGCCTAAATCCTCTCTCCTCCTCCCTCCCTCTTGCATTGCCTTTCTGTCTTTCTAAGGGGTAGCTTGTGACTCTCTTCAGTCCTCATTCTTTACTGTTTATTCTAGTTCCCACTGTCTTACTGTATAATATGCAATTATAAAATTTTATTCAATATCACTCCCATTTCACTTGCTTTTTCCCTCATTCTCTCCTCCATTCTGCTTTTGCCCCAAACCCTGATTCAGCAAGTCAGACACCTGGAAGAAAATGGTGAAGCTGGAATTATTTAAACCATGCTCTTCCAATGTCTACTCTAAAGAAAATTCCACTGAATCCCTTTGTAATCCTTTATTGCTCATAGACAGTGCTGGACACTTGCTGCACGGTTTGTACAGCTACTCTTGCTCTTGTAGTTACTTTTACAATTCAGTAGCATGTACCAGTACACTGCTACTTCATTAAGAAACCAGGATTCTGGGAAACTATGGCTTGTGAATGTTGTCCAAATCTTCCAGTATCTGGGAACTGAAGGTCACTCACTCACAGCCAGACTCTGTACTAGGGAATTTCAAATAATACTAGCCATCATGACGATTTTTTAAAAGCAGAGTAATAAATACTAAATTTCCATTTACACATTCAACTAAATTTCAATATATCCACCTACCCAATGTGTTAATTCGATAAATAAATTCTTTAAATACTTCTCGCTCTTGAAGAAACTCTACAGGGATTTCTGGGAAAGTTGTGCCAAAATCACCTATAGGCTTTGGAGACCAGCCCAGCTTCCAGACCTGTTAAAATATACATAATTAGTGACAGGTTCGCCTTAGGATCGCCATAGTTCAGAAACAACCTGAAGGCACACAACAAGATAAACATACATATCTTATAATGAGGAGACGGTGTTTTCTTTGGTGTTCCAACTTCTCTATTGTACAAAGAGAGTGGAATGAACAGTAATGAGACCATATGTTTGCATGATATGTAAGTTTTGTCTTATGGGTTTCAATCTGCTCAGTGAAAATTGATAGTCTGAGGATGCAAACTTGAAGGCAACAAAAGGTCCTTCCTGTGAGAAACAAAGGACTGTAAACTGCATTCATAGATCAGTCTAACACAAGTGACTATTTGTAAATCAGCCTGGTCATGTCTGATGTCTACATCTGTCAACAGCAGTCCATCATTAAGGTGTAGTGGCAAGCCTCCATTTTATTCTAACTCCAACAGTCTGTCTGCCATACAGACCAGAGGATTCTGAACTTGTTTCTTAAAAGGCAAAGGGGGACTATATTGTTATTGGCTTTATCAATTCTACTGCAACATCATTGGAATTCAGAGATATAGCCATGTTGATTTGGAATATCAGTATGGAAAGGCATCTTCTAGAACCTTTGGGACCCACTCCATCCATCTGAGAAAGTAGACCAAGGGCCAATGCAGACTGGCCACAAAGGGCCGGCCTAGGGTTGGAGTTGGGGCAGGGTGACCGCAAGGCAGCTGCCCTAACTCAGCCCCAATTCCACTGTCACACTGCATGCCCGACCACAGAGTGTGTGGTGTCAGGGTGTCCCACTGGCACAGCGCGTAGACACACTGTGCCAAAGGGGCACAAAAGAGACACTGGGCAGCTCTAAGGGCAGCTTTTTGCCGCCCCAAAAAGAAGCGGCATTTGCCAGCTCTTTTTGGAGCAGCAAAAAGCCGGATCGAGGCTGCAGTGTGTGGTTGCTGCAGCCCCGATCTGGTGCTCCCAGGGGCGGCATGGAGACATCCCTTAGGGGCTGTCTGCATTGGTCCCAAGTCTACGAAGCTTATGCTAGAATTGGGAAAGTTGTGCCGAAATCTAAAACTTATTATGCATAGTTAGGGCCGATGGGAGCAGTGGATCGGGGCTGCGGCAACCACACACTGTGGCCCCGATCCTCCTTTTTGCCCCCCCAAAGAGCGGGCAAATGCCACTCCTTTTGGGGGCGGCAAAAAACCATCCTTGGAGCTGCCACCACAGCTCTTTTGTGCCAAAAGAGCGCCCTGATGCTGTGCACTGTGCGGATGGGCGTGTGGAGTCGGGGTGGAGTTGGGGCAGAGTCGGGGTGGCCGGCATGTGGCCACTTCGCCCCAAGTCCATCCCCAGGCTGACCTAAAGTGCCGGTATGCATCGGCCCTTAGTCTCAAAGGTGCTACAACATCACTTTGCATACTATCACTTGAAGGTGGTAATTTTCCTGAAACAGATAGAATATCTTGCCCTTTTGCCTCCATTCAAAGTTGCAGAAAAGTCAACAGACAAAGTTGACATCAATATTTTCCTTATAGCAAGTTTAACTATTCAACTCTATTTTCTGTTATATACCTAGAGCTTTGAAACATTTGGACTACAACCCCCAGAACTGTCAGTGAACATGGCTGCTGTCATGCTGGATAAGTGACTCTGGAACCTGTGGTCCAAACAAGTCCATTGTTCCAGCTCTCCATACACCATACCACCTCACCTGATCTCAAGTAGATGGAATGTTCTGGTGCAATGGCAGCTGGCTTCATTACAAAATGAATAATTGAATATTTCCTTTGAATTATAACTACAGTGCTCCGTTCTACTTAAATCATGATAGTCCAAGTCTTTGTTCTTACTTATTTCCACATGGTCTCAATGGATAAGAACTGGCTAATGGTTTGCAAAATTGTGAAGACAGGTCTGCCTGCTATTTTAGAAGCGTAAAACATCTTTACAAAGAAAAAGAGTACATGTAAATTAAGAAAAATGCAGGCAATATTCTTAATTCTCTTAAAAACATTACAGAATTTGAGTGAAAGTGGCAATATGTCACTTTTGGTTTTGGCTGATTTGGGGGGAGGGGTTTAAGTGTGGTGGGTGTCTTGGGTGTGGGAAAGCATTGCTGAATCTTGTAGTGATTGTGACCATATTTTGTCCCTAAAATGCCATATTTTTTTCTTTCAAAAAATTGTGGGGTCTGGCAGACGTCAGGGCTTGTAGTTTCCCTAGCCCAATACAATGCAATCCTAACTATGTACCTCAAAATAAAGGACCTCTGGATATCTTTTATGGCAATGAAGAAAAAAATAAACAAGAAGGCACAGCCCTTTAGATCCCTCTAAGCTGTAACTCTACCTTTTGTCTGTCTGTAATTTTTCTACATTCAGGCACCTTTTCTTCCCTCAAATGTGATCTTGCATACATGCAAAGAATAAGATTTGGGAGAATCTGACAGTTTGCCAGTCAACACCCTTCTCTTCCATCATCCTAAAGCAGGGGTGAGCAACATGTGGCCTGCAGTTTTTTGCACCTCCCATCCCCCATTTATTCCTGTCTCAGAAATCAGTGGCAGTGGCATGACAGAAAAAAAACAAGTGTGCTGCTAAAATCAGAGATACTACAAAAAGGTCTTTTTCCTCTTCCCTTCTGAAAGGAAAGAAGACAATCTGCACAGCCTCTCTACAGGATTCTATGGTGCAAGGGGTGATAAGAATGTATTAAATGCAGAGGTGGTGTGGATCTTGCTACACATCACTAAATTTCTGAGGTAGCCAAGATAACATGATGGGAAGATTCCCATGCCTATCTAAAGAAAGAAACTGCATCCAGGATGCACATTCAGCTATAATTTCTGAACTTGTTGTAAGCACCCAATCATCGGGAATGGAAGACTACTTTGGACAAAGACTTGTAGATGCTTTTTCTACCATCAAAATAGGAATATTTATCAGGATTCTCCCATATGTTCCTGAAAGGCTTTTTCACTTCAAAAAGAACCACTTTCCATTCCAGAAACAGAAAAAGGTCTTGAACGATAAAAGGAAGCCTTGGTAATAATGCAAATGTTAGAGATCTTTTTAAAAATCTTAGTAGCTCACTATAAATACATACTTTTGTAAGTAATCTGGGATGTAATCCCACCCGCCCCAGAACTAGTACTTTTGCATGCATAAAGCTTTTCCCCCTGCTCATAGAAATTCAAATCTTGCTATTCACAACCCTGAGATACAACCAGTTCTGACCAATTTAGGGTTCCCCCTTTTCACAGACATCAACAGAATTAGCCCCTTTTCTTTAAATTAACACTCTCAAGCTTGTCAACAACTAGTAATAGTAGTCAACAACCAGTAACCTCACATTCCAGCTCTCTGAGATATTAAAAATTTATCTTGTAACATCACTGAATTTTCAAGAGAGGCCTTTAGTCAAGCAAATCTACAACAATGTAAGAGGAAGTACTTTATTTTGAAGGGAGGAAAGAAAGGAAAAAATACCATGTACCATAATAAAAACTGAAGAAAAAACATGCCAGCAAAAAATATCAACACAGACTTTATCAGATACATACCAAGGGTGGAATTCTTGCATAGCTGTTTACCAAAGGCAGCCTGGATAAGCTGATGATGATGTTCTTAAGAACAGGAGTAAGGAATGCTGGGATATTGCTGTTTTTCTTGTGCCCCAAGGCTAAGACTGATTGTAAACATTCCACCAACTCTGCCACTGTTTCACAAGTAGCTGTAATATACTGAAATTCTTAAATTGGGAGACAAAATTTATTGTAGAATATTGAAATAAATATTAACACACTAAATCTAAATTGCAACAAATCTATGCTTCTACTATGTAGTGTCAAAACATCTATCTTTACAAAACATATTATAGGCTTAATCTGGCAAGACATAAAGAAGTGAAAAACTCTACAAAACACTCTAAACATCATTTAACAGTATCAGTTAAAAGGATTTGGAGGACCAAAACTAGACATGATGATAAATGTGTGAATGCATTTAATGAGTCTTTTTATTACTTTCAAATCAACAGATGCTCAGGACTTGGTTGGCTGGGTGAATCAGGGTCCTGGATCCAGGAAAATTAGAATCAGCATGGCATAGTGGTTTGAGTGCTGGACGGTGACTCTGGAGTCCAGGGTTTGATTCCCACTTGACCATGAAACTCACTGGGGGACCTTGGGCAAGTCATATGCTCTCAGCATCAGGAGAGAAAATGGCAAACCTCCTCTGAACAAATCTTGCCAAGAAAACCCCATGATAGGTTCAACTTAAGAGTTGCCATAAGTTGGAAACGACTTGAAGGTACAAAACACACACACAACTACAACCCTGAAAGATAGGATGACTGCTACCTTCCCTCAGAGGAGATGACCTTTCCCTGCCAGCAACTATTTATGTGAGTTAAAGTGATATATTAAATATTGTCAAGCATTTAACAATATTGCAATATTGTCATGCTTGCATCCCAGCGCTTATTATGAAAGGTGATTAAGCAACTATAGAAACTGCCAATCCCAACCTAGTTATCAGCATGGAAGATAAGATTGTGTTTGGGGTTAGTTTTGATTGTTTAGCTACCCTGCCTTTGGTAAACAGCTGTTTATGTGGATGTTTTTATTTATTTTGGGCTAACCCTGAGCACCCTGTCTAATGGAGCATGGCTTCTGCTTAGCCACGGAGGTGGCTGGGGGTGGAGCTAGCAGACACTAGCTCTATATAGCAGCAGCTTCCATCTCTAGAGCTTGGCAAATAGGAAGAGCTAAAGAGGCATTTTTCTGGTCATTCATGGGGCACCTTGATGGGAAGCCTGGACAGCTGTGCTGCTATTTGTACAGGATGACGGACATTGATGTTGATGGAGTTGTTGCAGATCTGTGCCATGTTTGTTTTCCTGCTAGAGGACCTGCAAGGCTGTATCTCCAGCAAATACAAATTGGCAGCCTTGTAGGAAGAAAAGGTGTGCTTGAGGCCTATGCATCTACACTTCAATTTATCAGGGAGGATGAAGCTTTTGGTGATGAGTGGAGCAGGTTCTCCTGGAAGGGCAAGGTACAATGGATGCTTCTAGGGTGATAAGATGCAGCCTTGTCAATTGGAAATCATTCTGTTTTTCCATGTTCTGTCCTAACAGTAGCCTCTTGCCTGGAGTATAGTTTACACATCAGAACAGTAAGATACTGTGGCACACCCATTTCTTTGAGAGTGATCCATCATTTTTCATGATCTACACAATCAAAGGCCTTAACTGGCTTGGCCAAAGCTAGCAAAATGAAATTAACATGTAAGAAAAAATAAATGCACAAATACAGGATGTTAACACCTGGCCTGAAGGTCTTATACAAGTTAAACACGAGTCATCAATGTAATGTGGCAGCTAAAAAGGTCTATGCATCAATAGGAGCATAGTGTACAGATCAAGGGAAGTAGCAATGCTACCCTATTCTGCTGTGGTCAGACTTCATCTGGAACATCGTGTCCAATTCTGGGCACCACAATTCAAGAAGGATATTGACAAGCTGGAATGTTTCCAAAGAAAAGCAACCAAGATGATCAAAGTTCTGGAAACCAAGTCTTATGAGGAACAAAGTAGTGAATTGGGTGTGTTCAGCTTGGCAAAAGAAAGACTAAGAAGTGTCATGACAGCCATCTTTAAATATCTGAAAGGATGTCATGTAGAAAATGGAGTGAGCTGGTTTTCTGCTCCATCTTCTACAATGAATTCAAATTACAAGAGATTTTACCTAAACATTAAGAAGAATTTCTTTATCAAAGAACTGTTCAACCGTGGTATAGCATGTGGGGTGTGGGCGTGTGGGTGCTCCTTTTGGGAGGGTTTTAAACAGACGTTGGGTGGGCATCTTTCAGGATTGCTAAAATTCCTGCATGGTAGGGGCTTGGACTAGAGGGCCCTTGGAAGACCTTCCAACTCTTAAGACTGTGATTTTATGTTAAATGGCAATAATGATAAAAAAAACTGGGTTTGGAATACTGAAATGTACTTAACTACGATAGCCTTTTTGATATTGTGAAATAGCTGGGACCTACAAATGCAGGAGAATCCCAGGAATAATTTGATGTAAATGATGAAAAGGTAAGAGCTTATAGTGACACAAATAATATAATAATGATAATATAATTAACAACATAATATTGAAGTGAAAGCTGCTGCAATAGCACTGAATACAAAAATAAATAATTAGAATCTATTACAAATTAAAACAATGAAACTACACAAATTCTTCAATTACTCATATATACACACTATTTCATATGTATTTGGATATTGTTCTAATTTACCTGATGCTTGTAAATCCACTTCATTTTCACTAGCAGTTCCTGTATGACTCTTCTTCCTTTCAGGACTAAGAAGACGATTTCCAGGCTCAACTGCCACTAAATTAGACAAAAGCATCAAGCATTTCTCAGTGCTAACATTTTCACTTTCATGAATTAACATCAGACAAATATTTGTATTTGTAAGCTAAAGCTGAAACAATTAAAAAAACACAGCTTCATGAGACTGAGCCACGCAAACTAAGAACCAGGTATATGGATAGTAAGTATGGAAAATAGTGGGCTATTTGATCTGCTGTGGTTTTGTATATCTTTCTTGCAAAACTTCACTCAGCTCATGTTGTGATATTTTCATATAAAATAGTACTGCATAATAAAACCTGTAGAGCCAACTCTAATTTTCATTGTTAACTAGGCCATGTCATGAACTAAATTTCCAAAAGTGCCATCTTAGGCATCTTGTAATTATTCAGGTAAGTTAATGCATCAGCTACATCCACTGAAAATAAAACAAATATAAGAGATAAAACTTGTAAAGCTGTTAGGAAGATAAAGAGTTTGGGATAGCTCCAATTGCTTCAAGGAGCTACTCATAGTACTCTCAGTTAATTAACTCACCTGCTTCTATAATGAATCGAACACAGTTGATGAGAGAGCAAGCATGTGTCATATATTCTGCTGAAGCCAGCAGATTCCATAAATTAGTCTGTTGCAATGCCAAACAACAACAATCCAATACAGCCTGGAGATCTATACTTAGTGGAATGTATTTGTGTATTAAATGCCATGAAAGCATCTGTGGAAGAAAAAAATATATGATACGAATCTATTTGATTCTTGTAGTTATCAGTATATAGTACTTCATCTATTAGGAAACAAAGCAGCACAATCCACTTTAATCTGCAAAATTCCAAGTGTCTTTAAGACTGATTTCAAACTTTACATAACCTTTAACATTTTTTCCTAATTTGGCATCAGAGTAGCAGTATGGCAGATAATTTTTAAAAACCCACTTATGATTGAAAGAATATTATTGATTGTTTATGTTTAGGGATGTGATAACAAAGTATTCTCAACATATGCGCTATTTGATGTTTTACTGTCTTACCTCTAGTAACATTACAACAAACTTCAGAATATCACTCTCTCTGTCACGTGGAATGCACAGAGAGGTCGGCAATTTAGAAAGCAATACCAGATATTGGCTTAAAGCATGAGATAAGACCATTGTAGATTGATACACCACTGTGTCACCTAAAAATAAAGACAATCATAAAAACGAATGTAATCTCCAAACATCACAATTTGAACATATATTCTAAAATTTTAAGTATCCCAATTGTTTTAAAAAAACCAACAGATTATTTTCCATACAAGAACTAAACAAGAACTAAAACATCATTTTAACCTTAACAGAACATATGATAATTAGATTAGTTTGAATTGACAGAAGGAAATTGTGGGATTGCAGGCATGCTGGCCATACTAGATGGAAAATCTCACAGAAATTCATTAGGATCCATTAGCTTGGTACATTTAAAAAGGTCCCCCATCTCTGCAAACATGGCTAACCCAACATAAAGTGATCAAACCAAATTGAGGAAAGTTTTTAAACACAGACACTCCTTCACCTTCAAATCATTTTTTCATTTCTCTGGCTGAAAAACAAAAACAAAAAATGCATGCATACCCTAATACATTGTTGATCCAATGCAGACCTCAGAAATCCAAACAGAATTCTCCAATCTGCATGACTACTGAAACTAACCCCAATGGTGTCAGAGATGAGATGTACTACTTCTAATAGATGTTAGTTTTGCAACACCCTTAGAAATGTCAAAAGAAAACAAAAAGCTAGAGTGGGGAGAAAGGTGGAGGGAAATCAAGGCTTTTAAATTGTTTCCAAATCTTGACTTCTTTGTATGCTAGGCAGGGGCAGCCAGAGAGAGATAAGCAACATTTCCCTCGGTAAGACAATAATGTCAGCTATCTGAGGCAGTGAGAGGCATCATCCCAAGGTGAAAGGATGCCATTGGAAAATAAGACTAACCTTATCTTTTCTGTTACCTGTTAACACCTCATCATCTTTCCTAACTAGATCAACCCTTTCTTATACTAAGATAATCAGAGGAATTTGTTTTGTATGTTTTAAGCACCCTTAGGCCTTTGTGGCAGTACTCTTACATTTTCAGGTTACTCTGCTGTATCCACCTTAGGTTATATCTCCCTCCTTGCAACTCTTATAATATCTTCTGAAGTCTCACTTTAGAAGAGGGCTCCTTGTGTGGTCATGCTGCCTTTTTAAAGTGTCCCCATTTTCTGTTTTCACTGGAATAATTCCCACATGTTCTTTCAGTATTTCCAACTCTTGAGCTTTTTCAAATTGGCTTTCCAATTTCCAAATATACGCCAATCTATGTTGTTTTCATCAATCTCATCATCACAAATTTCAAGATTACATGGTAATTTCCCCTGAAGATTCGCAATACTCCCTTCAAGGGGAATTAACATCTTTACATAATTTTACTGTTAAGCAGGGTTTAGATCCAGGATAGAAGACCCCCTTGAGCCTTCCTTCATTTTCTATGAGATGAGGTTTTTGCAAAGAAAACTCAGTAAGTTATGGGATGTGCAGAGATATCTATTATCACATGCCAATCTAGCTGAAATCCATCATTCCTTTTATGGCTCATCCTGTGGAAGTTTTGTAATAAGTTCAAAGCAGCATCATTTAAGTCTTGCACTTATTTGACTAGTCTTTAGTATACTGCCATAACAGAATCACTTTTTTTCTTGTCTAATATTATCTTGTCTGAACATATCTAGATGTCCTTAACAAAGCTTCGACTGTAAGAATCATAGAGTTAGGAAGGGTTACAAACTCCTGGCATGCATGAACACAATACCAAAGCACTTCTAAAAAAATGCCCATATAACCTCTGTTTAAAGACTTCCAAAGAAAGAGCGCCCAAATCCCGTGGATGAACAGGTTTTAAATCCCAAGAATATCCCGCAAAAGTGAGATTATTTTCAGACACATCAGGCTAACTGAGCATTAACACGACATTAACCCATGCAGAAAGTGGGGAAAATTGTGCCGCTTTTTACCTTGGAGATTTTCCCTAAAGTAAAAAGTTGCACAATTTTATGACTTTCTGCATGGGTTAATGTCGCATTAATGCTCAATTAGCCCATCATCATCTGAAAACAATCCCGCTTTTGCGGGATATTCCCAGATTTAAATCCTATTTATCCATGAGATTTGGGTGCTTCCCTCCCGTGCGATAAAATTCCTAAGGCATTCTATCCTACTGTTACAGTAAAAATGTTCTTCAAAATATTTAGATGGAATCTCTTTTCTTGTAATTTGTTGTTCTTGTCTCTGGAACAGCAGGAAACAAGCTTGCTACATCTTCCAAATGATAAGATACCCTTTCAGATATTTAAAGATGGCTGTAATGCCACCTCTCAAGACTTCTCTTTTACAAGCTAAACATACCTAACTTCATAAATTATTTCTCTTAAGGCTTGGTTTCCAGGCCTTTGATCATCTTGGTTGCCCTTCCAGTTTGTCAATATCCTTCCTGAACTGTGATGCCCTGAACTGGACACATGGATTCCATATCCAGATTCAACCATCCACAGATTGGAAATATTCAAAAAGTATATAGATTGCAAAATGCAAACCTTGATTTTGCCATTTATATAAGGGACACCACTGTATATAAAGGGACTTGAGCGTTCACGGATTTTGGTTTCCACATGGGATCCTGGAACCAAACTGCAGAGGATACCAAGGGCTCACTGTATTCCATGCGAGGTCTGACCAAAACATAATATAGCAGCTATTTCCCTTGATCTGGACACTATGCTCCTACTGAGGCAACCTAGAATTTCATTGGATTTTTTGGCTGTAACATTACACTGTTGATTCATGTTATTTTGTGGTGTACTATGATATTTTGTGGTGTACTAAGAGGCCTAGATCCTTTTCACAAGTACTGTTTTCAAGTCAGTTGTCACTCATTCTATCACATTAATTAATTTCTATGCAGGCTTATACTTTTTTTTATATAACCCACTTTTTCCCTGTATTGCAGAGGTAAAGAAAGTGTCCCCCAAGTTCTGTGGCAGTCCCCTGAAGCCTCTCCCCCATTTTTAAAATGCAGCCTGAGAAGCATCAAAGCCAAAAATTGCTCCTTCTCTACCATTGCCCTAGTCCAGCCATGGCGAACCCATGGCATGTGTGCCAGAACCTTCCCACAGAGCCCTCTCTTTGGGCACATGGACCGGGCTTTCGGGAGGGGGGGCTCAACTTGCTGCCATGCACCATTTTCATCATGAGTAAACCAGCACGTGGAAGGGAGGGAGGGTACCTAGAGCACCCCCCTCACTTCCAAGCGCCATTTTACTTGCAAGTAAAAGGGAGGGAGGGAGGGAAGATGCCCAGACCACCCTTCCTCCCTTCCAAGTGCTGGTTTACTTGAGATAAAAATGGTGCATGGCAGCGAAGGGTATGTGCTTTTGGCTCTTATAATTTGCCTCCATTTCTATCAAGGCAGTGCTGAGGGAGAAGAGCCCATAGGGCTGGCGTGTGGATAAAAATTATTATTATTATTATTATTATTATTATTATTATTATTATTATTATTATTATTATTATTATTATTATTTGTATCCCGCCTCTCCCTGTTGAGGATCGAGGTGGGTAACAGCAAAGATTAAAACAGTTACAGAAATAATAACAAGAAAATAATCCCCAACCCCCCCTTCGACCCACCCTCCCTTCGATATAAAATTACAACAATAAAATCCCTGTAACTAAAAAACAATTAAAAACAGTTAATAACAGTGGCAATGTCTAGGGGAGCTAGATCAGATGGGTAGTTAGTTCAGATCAGGACGGAGGTCAGTCTGGGAAGGGCCACCAGAAGAGAATCGTTTTTATTGCTTTTTTAAAACGTCAAGGGATGTAATCTGGTAAGTCTCCTCTGGCAGGTCATTCCAAATTTTAGGAGCGGCAGCTGAAAAGTCCTCTGGGAAGTCACCACCAGTCTAGTTTTCATTGACTGTAGTAAATTCTTCCCAGAGGACATGAGTGTGTGGGAAGGATTAACTTATGGCGACCCTAAGGTGAAACTATCATGGTATTTTCTTGGCACGTTTCATCAGAGGGGGTTTACTATTGCTAGCCTGAGACTGAGAGAGTGTGCCTTGGGTTTCCACCCCGGAAGTTCCCCCAGAAGCTCCCTCCCCAGCACCAGGTGACACCCTGTGTGGGAATATTGAGTTTGGGCATTCAGTCTCTAAAAGGTTCGCCATCACTGTATAAAGTATAGTTCTCAACTGTTCTTCTCCAACCACGAGCTTCATCTCAACATGCCTTGGTGACACCTATCACACTAAGTTTATATTCTTACATTAGGATTTCAAATGCCATCTTGGTTTTCCCCCCAACATGTGTTAGGCATCAGAGGTCAGGGGTATGGAAACATCCCAGTTTTTCTGTTCTATTTATCAACAAATTACCAGAACAAAACCATTATTCTACTGTTTGCTCCTCTGTTATAGTTGTGTGCCTTCGAGCTATTTCTAACTTATGGTGACTCTAAAGCAAACCTCTCACAAGTTTTTCTTCGGTGAATTGTTTGGTTTGCCCTTGTGTTCCTCTGAGGCTGAGAGAATGTAACTCTAACTCCCAGTTTTGGGGAAAGGGCAGGATATAAATAAATATAACAATAACAACTTGCCCAAGGTCACTCAGTGGGTTTTTATGGTTGAGCAGGGTTTTGAACCCTGGTCTTTCAGTGTCCTAGACCAACACTCAAACCATCCTAGCTCTCTCCTCCTCTTTATACATGCCCCTAATACTTGGCTCAGTACTTTAGCCTCTCTCCTGCTCAGGATTTAGTTTAACATCATTTTGGTTAGCTTGCAAAGCTTCACTCAAAATAGTTTCCACACCTTGTGAGATAAATCCCTGTTTGTGCTAGAAGTCCTTCATTCCAGCAGAATAATGTGTACTATATAGAGTTGCACAGGTTCACACTGCAACATGGCAAAGTGCTTTATAAAAGTAAATGCTCTTTAATTAATATTACCAAAGATATCACTCAGCTTGTTCCAATATGTTGTTGCTTCAAATGGTTGCAATGTCTGAAAAATGTGATGATTGTTGGGAAGTTTTTGTACAACAGCAGACACGTGGTTGAGAGTTACTCTATGGGCAGTTTCAAAAAGGCTCTTCCGGTCTTTGGAGATTTCATACATGCCAAGGCTTAAACATGGAGCTAGAAGACTTATATTGAAGTCCTGAAAGAACAAATGGTAAAAGAAAGCTTGGCAAGAGTACATTTTCATACAGAAAAAGAAATCTAGAAATTCTGAATGGAGTAACATTATTTAAAGTGCTGTCATGCTCATTCTTAAATACAAACACATTGCTGTGTTAGTCTAGAAAATCAGTATGCAAAGAAATCTTGTAGCACCTTTGAGACTAACTGAAAGAAACAAGTTGGCACTATGAGCTTTTGTAGATTTGAGCCTAGGATCCCTTTGCATACTAATCTTAAATGCATTGCCTGGGTGTCATGGCCCAAAGTACATCCAAAACATGGAAAAGTTTAAATTTGGGGAAAGCCCTTGTGCAACATACCTTGGCTATTAAATATTACAAAACTGAGAATATTTGTATTAAATGAATATTTAGATAGTGTTCATGCAAGTTTCAGTTACATTAAAAAAATCAACCTTTAAGACAATATTGAATGAAATTCTATTTTGGTATGGTACAGTGAGGTTTAGTATACATGTATGTATACAATGTGTGAGTTTTAATTAAATGTATAAAGATGAATGAGGTCTGCAATAAAAATGAACATATCTACAAAGGGATGCATTTACTGATACTTCACAAAAGAAAATGGCAGTAAAGGAAAAATAAGAAACACATTTTGCAACTTAAAAGAAAAAAGAATGCATGAACTTCACCAATCAGTTTAGGTCCAATTTTCTGGACAGTATACAGAACAACAGCAGTCTTAGTAATAATAGATAAACAACTTTGATTGTTTTATTTAGCAAAGCAAAAAATTCATGGACTTCTGAAAATATTTATATGTGATCCTAAACAAACAAGGCAACCATCCGTTCTCTAATGTTAAGGTCCTCAAAAGTACCTTCATTTGGAGTTAAAAAAAAGGGGGGGGGATCTATAGGCTGTTTCCAGTGGTGGCCATCTACCAAGATAATGGCTTCTGCATATCAAACACATTTGCATCATCCCCTACATCTCCCAAATCTGCTCTGAAGGGTTTCCTCAGAACAGATTGGGAGTTGGGAGGAAATTCATAGAAGTCCATTTTCACAACTCTGGATATCACACCATTTGTTTCAAAATATAAGAAAATTCAAGAAATTGAAAAAATGTATCAAGATGTGCACTCTACAGTACAGAAAATACCAGAACCGTAGTTGTAAACTACAGAATGATGTTTTAATCAACTACTCCATTATTTTTCCTCTGTACTTAAAATCTGATATGTCTGGCAACATTCCTTCGTATCTATTTAAACAACAATTTTCTGGAGAGACACAGTGAGGTTCAGGAAAACATTGTTGTTGCCTGTGAAGACATAGTTCTATTCCAATATAGTAGGAAAGCAGTCCTTGTTTCCCTGGAAACCTAAAGGTAATGAAGCACTTTAGTAACTTTACTATCAGTAAGTGCTGTCACAACATTTTGAGGGAGTCCCTACATTACAAGGAGCTCTTTAAAAGGCAATGTGCAAAGCTGATTCAGCAGGCAGAGCTTTGAGACTATTCTACTGCATGAGTCTTTTTGGATGTGAAGTTGCACATAAGTATTACTGTGGTTATTCTTTTAATGTAAAACAGGGATTATTTCTTTAATCTTGGAGCCTACCACTATGCAGTTATTCAGCTATCTCTAATAAATATGCTATTTTGTGGCATATTAAGAAAAAGTTAAGTGTTTTTGTTATGTACTGTTACTGGGAACACATATAGTAGATAAGTGGAAGATTTTTAAAACTGATTTACATGACAACATTGTATCTTCTGTAAAAGGATACTGAATATGTAGAAAGGAGTTGCAAACAAAACAAAAAGACAAACCATGCTATTTTGAAAAAATGGTAGTATTATTTACATTTATTTGGTATTTAGCAGTAGTAAAATACAGAAATATTAATTATATTTACAGTATAAATGTTTACTGCCCCAAAGCTGGCACTATACAATATTTGGAAAGGGGGGGGGCAAACAAAAATGTACTTTTAAAAAGCACTGCTGGGCGCTTCTACATGCAAAATAATCATCTATTTTTGAATATGTGCAGAAAGGAAAAAAAAGCACCGTATAAAATCAAGGAGCTGTGAACACTGTTCTTTAGAGGAAGAAATACCGATGATACCTGCTGCTATAATATGGTACTGTTCAATGCTAAAAAAGGTTTATTTTATAAATATTTGTTGGCAGAAGAGTACAGTGTGTAATTTTACTAGTCAAATTGCTGCTAAAAAAGAGTAGTGTATGATGTAATATTTGTTCTGAAACTGCTTTCTAATATCTATTATTATTCCTTTTCTGATTATTTGCTTCTTAAGAGAGCACTGTTTAATATTAAAGATATCTAGAAAAATGAATATGATCACCTTTTAAAACATAAACAAGGTTTGTACTACCATCGTAGAAAATAAAATAGTTATATGGAGGATCATCTTGAGCAAACTGATGACAGAGAAAGAAAACAGATTTATTACTAAGTGTATTGTAGGAAATAATTTAGTGGCCTATTTGGATGTTTCTCATATTTATTGCAGTTGGAAGTGCTTATTGCATTAGTACTATAACAGTTTGTATGTGTACATGCCTATGACAACCCCATGAATTTCATAGGATCTTCTTAAGCAAGGAAAACTGCCATTACCTTCAGCTGGTAGCCTTGGTACTCCTTGGCAGTCTCCCATCCAAGTATTAAACATGGCTGTCCCTACTTAGCTTCAAAAATTAGACAGGATCTAGAGCCTTTAGGATATTTAGGCCTGATATATAGTACATGTTATACAAACCTGGTCATAACATTCTGGTTATATTTCAAAATTCTATTTCGCCAATAATACTGAGAAAAAGTTCTGTATGAATGGAATCTAATGATATGGGGTGAAAATTTTCACCATATTTTTTCACAGAAAATTTACCACTTTTACAAATGCATTGTTTTAAAAATGTTATGTAATGAATAAATGCAAGACAAGTAAAATTAAGGTTCTGGGCTGTATTCAATACAAATCAAATGAAAGCTCGAAGTTCTACTTATCTTTCTTCTAAGAACTATCAAATGATTTTCTTGTTTTGCTTAAATTTTAAAAAAGTAATTAGTCAATTTTAGGCTGTCTTTCTAAATGCAAAAGACCACTTGCTTTGCATGCAGAAGTGCCTAGTTTCAATCTACAGCACCTCCAAATGGGGCTAGAAAAAACTCAGCTTCAGTCCTTGGAAAACCTCTTACAGTAGCTATCCAGAATATTGGGTTTTATGGTTAAGAATAAAGCAGGTTTTCATGTTCCTATGAGCAGCCCAGAGCAAGACAGAAGCACAAAAATACATATTCCAGTGCAACTACTTTGGCAAATAAAATTAGCGTGATACACATTTAGTAAATAAAACTAAAAATTAAACAGTCATGAAGATCTCCAGTCATTTGGGGCAGCAAAACCAATTCTGATTTAATTTTTTTCAGAATACCCACATCAGTGAAGACGTTTTCCATTTTAATTAATTTTCTAGTACAAATGAAGTGTGAGGTGTGTGCATGCATACATGTTTGTGACTGAAATGTAGAACCTTTTCACATTAAGTATGGCATGATTACTTGTATTTTTAATTATTTTTTTATATTTTAACAGCATTTCATATTTTCACTATTAAAGAAAAGGTTAGTCAATTCATAAAACCCCTTTTCTTTTATATAGGATCCAACTAATTACCTTATGCATCATAAAAGAACTCAGTTCCTGTTGAGGAAGCCGATTCACCAATTCTGCACCTTCTAAGAGAGCTGAGGATGATTTCACGTAGCATTGTGATCTCACTAGCGAAATATACCAATCCTTTCAAGAAAATAATTGAAATTAACTGACACAGCTAAAACAAAAAATAAGAAATACATTATGCTGCTTCAACCTTCTAAAAAGTATTCTGCATCACAAAACGTATTCATGTCTATAGTCTAAATCAGGGATAGGCAACCTTTCCCCTTTAAGGGCCGAGGGACTTCAGCTCCCAGAAACCTCAGACATTTTGGCCAATAGTCCCATGTTGGCCAATAGCTCCTGGGATTCTGGGAGCTGAAGTCCCTCGGCCCTTAAAGGGGAAAGGTTGCCTACCCCTGGTCTAAATCATTTATTTTTAGAACAGAAGTTTGAGATTGGCATGTTATTGCCAAATTCCAGCAAATACAAAGGTATTAAGAAACCACAGGAACTAACACAGGAACTAAGAAACTAACAGTAGCTTTGTGAGTTTTCAGAATACCAACCATGCCTTCATTAGTGCTTACCTGACATTTTCTTTCTATTTTACTTGGAAAGAGACTGACTGTTCTGCTGTTTCACAGATCATTTAAGACCAGCCATGCCTGCGTGGCTTCTTGCTGACAAACCACAATTGCTAAAGGCAGCAAGAAGGAGCCTTAGATGCTAGGCTAAAGACAGTAAAGAATGGACTCAATTCTACTCTGCATCCAAATATGCCTGGGATTCTGAAAGCACTGATTCACCAACTACATCAACGCATTAATACTCTGATACCATAAGGACAACAAGTACTACTTTGATAATGTTTTAAAACCTGAGAGCAGATAAGCCCACAATAATAAGAATGATTAAGATTATTATTTAACCATGAAATGAAGCTAGATGAACTCCTACATTCCTTTGACAGAAAAGACTTTGTAAGTAGTAGGAGTCAATCAAGACCTGCTGTAAAAAAAAACAGCACTGAAGTGACAAAAGTAAAGTAACAAGAGATGGGTCACATAGGAGAAAAGGAATGAAAGGTCAACTGTACCTGCACCTCCACTTCATCCAAGAAGAAAATAAATTAAGAGACATAGCAAAATGATGGCTAGAAACTATTTTGGTAGTTATGCTCCTTGAGTTGGCATGGTGTCTCTGGGCCAAGTTTAAGAGGAAAGGGTTGTATATGGTGACAAAAGCTGAAGCCTTGAATCCTAGTGGAAAAATCTATGGAACTTGTTGGATACAGAGTAGCTGATTTTGGCTAGTATGTAGAAACTGTCTCCATGATGCTTGTGCTCAGAGGCCATTTTATGTGCATTTCATGTGCATTCCCATACTATAGAAATTCTGTCAAAGATGGAAGTACCTGCTAAGGAACTAACATTAAGGACAAAGGCTTCTGTAACATTAGGGAAAACCAAGACCTTTTTTTCCATCCTGTATCCTTGAGAAAGCCCTCTCCTCTTTTGGAACAAGGGTACAGTATGCTTTTATGGAGACTATCTTTTAAAGTAAAGATTAAGGAAAAATCATTGTAATGTGTGTCTGCACTGATAGAAATCTGAAATGTACAGTCATCCCTTCCCCGTTCACAGACTTTGAGTCCACGATCTCGGTCTTCGCAGAGCGGCAAGCGGACAGGGATAAAATGGTGTGTGCAGGAGCGTGCAGCCATTCAATCCAATGGGACTTGAATATTTGCAGTTTTTTTGTTTTCGTGGGGGTGAGTGGGTCAAGAACGGATCCCCCACAAAAAACGGAGGGGTGACTGTATTTTGTTTAAAGGTAAAACAAGATACCGGATCCACAAGATCCAAAAAGGAAGGGAAATTCAAACCAAGGGTCGGGGTGCTATATTATTAAGAGAGAAACACATTCTATGATCAGGCCAAAATAAAAAGATAATGGAGGCCATACCCTGAGGAACTATATAAAAGAGATGAAACAATGGCAGAGGAAAAACTCAAGGAAAAAATATTTCAAGATGAATTCATGATCTTAGGAAGGTTAAGTGGAAGCTGTCATCAATGCAAGTGAGAAATATCGTATTTTT
>CM034708.1:104545524-104555999 GCA_020142125.1 Phrynosoma platyrhinos
GACTCTTTTCATAATTTACTAAAAATCTGAGACTCTCCAGATGGAAAAGCATCATTTTCAGATCTAAGACCTCTTTTTCTTGAACTTTTGCTTTCACTAAGATGTCATCTAAAGAAGGAGAAAGATACACCCACAGTTACCTCAGATGCACCACGATTGGTACCAATACTTTTGTGGAAACTCTTGGAGCAGATGCTAGGCCAAATGGCAGTGTCTTGAACTAGAAATGTTGACCATTGCATTCGAAATGGAGGAATGTCCTGCATTCTGGACTCATTGGTTTTCCAATCCTATTGGGCTAAATTGCATTTTTTCTAAACTTTTGCTGATTTTGATATTTTTGAACTGGAATCTTGTTCTTTTTCACTGAGGACTATAAGAACTGAAGCCTCTTTGCCACCAATAACTTCTCCATCCACGAAGAGAGTAAGAGTAATTCCTATAATTTCTCCTGTCAAATTTATTCTTTTGGTTAGCTGGCAACATTTTTTTTAATTTTTGCCTTCTAATAACACTTTATTCAGAGCCTTTTACCTGCAAATGGTGTGCTATTGCTTCAGCTTTAAAATCAACCTTCCAAAGTTTTAGTCATAATAGCCCCTGTGCTACTACTACTATTGCAATTGCCATGGCTGAATAAACTGATGCATCACAGCTGATATCTGCAGCATATTGTAGCAGTTTATCTTACCTGCTTAACATTCTTTGTAATGTTCGGACTGACACCTAATGGACTTATGTATTCTTGTTCTAATAATTTTTTGAACATTGCAGGAACAAAAAGTTGCACACCTTGAAATGGCATTTGCTGTAAGACCATAGGCAACTGTTTTGTTTTTCTTTGCTGCACTGAATTTCTATGAACAGACTGTTCTGTATTCAGTAGATTTAAGGCAAATAATACCTTTAACAAATCTTTAAACTGCTCTATATCAAATAAAACCTTCACTTAGTACTCTCCTTTTCCAAATCCTTTTCTCAGTCCTCTTCACAAGAATCCGCAACCAATTCTTCTTCCAAATCAGAATCTAATTCTAAATTCTGTAGTGGCACTTCCTCATGACATGCTGACCTATTGTAGGACTCATCCATAGTCTCTAAATGCTTTTTTGTTTGTTTTGTTTGCATTTTCCTTGAGACTTTAGTCCTACTCTATCATTCCTCTGTTTTTCTGTATCTCTCACCTGCTCTGACTTGGCATATTTGAATCATGAATTTCATTATGAGAACCAGAATTAAAATAATGTAATTCATTAAATGTAATTGGATTTGATGTGTCTTTCTGCAACAACAATTAAATTAAATTAAATTACTTAAATTATTTATACTGCCTAAATTTTCAGGTCTATTTAAATTCACTGTATTAATATTAATATTATTTAATCGTAATGAACTGAAATCTAAATTTTCCTGTCTGGTAAACAAACTAATTTCTGCCTGTATTTCTTCTCTAATTAAATCTCTTAAAAGTTTTTGAATTATTTCTTTGTGAATTATCAATTTTTAAAATTGTTATTACCGTATTTTCCGGCGTATAAGACGACCGGGCGTATAAGACGACCCCCCTATTTTTCCAGTCAAAATATAGTTTTAGCAACTCTATCCTCCTTATCCTTATACCCAGCGTATAAGATGACCCCCCCACTTTAACCACAGATTTTGCAGGTTAAAAAGTAGTCTTATATGCAGGAAAATAAGGTAGATCCAGAAGGTTCCATTGAAGTTTACTGTGTTGGAGATTTAATCTAATGCTCCGTGCTTAATCAGTCTCCCATAGCGCACACCAAATATTTTAGAAATTGGTTTGCTACATTGCTTCCAGAAGTGTTTCTAGTCATGCTTGCAGTCTGCTTCCTTATATGACTAGACTCATCCCCATAGCAGAACCTTGTTCATCTGTACTAAGCTCTGATTGGCCATTTCCTTTCTTGGGATCCACTTTCTTTTTCCGTAAGATTTTTCTGGTTTTAAAATGGCAACTGGAAGCTATCTCTCAATTTTTGCTCTCCATGTTGCCTATGCTGACCTTAATGAGCTCACTAGGTAAGGCTTTTGGTCTAACGTTCTACCTCTTTTTCACCTTAATGGTCCATTCTACCTCAATTTCTTTCTTTCTGGATTTACTGCTGCTATGGGGATCAGATTTCGGTCTCACCCTCGCTAGATGAGAGGAATATTTCCTTCAATAGTGATGGCAATCCAGACTCAGGTACTTGTTGCACACCAGGCTAAATGCTTAAATATTTTATCAGTATTAAACTCCACTAACTGCTCACTTGCAGTCTAGGAGGTTTGAGACATGCCAGATCCATTTCAATAGCAACTCTGATCCAGACTCAGATATTTGCTGCTAGCCAGGATAAATGCTTAAATCTTTTATCAGTATTAAACTATTGTTCTCCACAAACTGTTCACTTGCAGTCTTGGAGGTTTGAGACATGCCAGATCCATTTCAATAGTGACTCTGATCCAGACTTGTTGCTTCCAGGCTGAATGCTTAAATCCTTTATCAGTGTTACACTTTTGCTTTCCGTAAACTGCTTACTTGCAGTCTTGGAGGTTTGAGACTCACCAGAACCATTTCAATAGCGACTCTGATCCAGACTCGGATACTTGTCACTCACCAGGCTCAATGCTTAAATCTTTTATCAGTATTACATCACTGCTCTCTGCGAATTGCTTATTTGCAGTCTTGGAGGTTTGAGACATGCCAGAGCCATTTTCTGCTTGACTTCTTCATTTTTCAGATGGCAAATGGTCACGTTCTGAGCCTTCCTCTAACTCTACTTGTTTTGTTTTATTTCCTCATTCTGATGCCATTCTAACTTTATATTTAAATTTTTACTGCTAAGTTCCTACTTAAGATGAGAGAAGTAAATTGTCGGACCGGTCAGCAAGTTAGGAAAATAAAACTGAGGAGAGAGGGATTGGCGGCAACAGTTAACAATGGTTTAGAATTATGAGATCCTGCCTGAACTGGTTGGCACAAAAGATTAGCCCATGTCTTGTGGATTGTGTCTTCAGCTTCACAGAATATGCCACATATGTTATAAGAGTATCAATAATACCTGTGCGCTAATCCACTATTTTGGAGATATTCTTGAATTCGATCCAGTTCTTCAATTGGTAATTGAGCAGTGCTGTTCTATGCAGAAACAAGAAAGGCAACACATTTACAAAAGTCTCAAGAATAAAATAATAAATATCACATTATGATAATTTACGAATAAGGCTAATCACTGTTTCTTGCTTTAAAATTTGGATTAGTTAAGTAAGCTAAGATCTTCAGAAGAGAAGGATTGGTACTGAAATACAAAGGAAATGTGCGGGCATGAAGACATATGCTTACACAACACCTGCACAAATAAATGTTTGAACTGTGTAAAGCTAAGCAGTACTGCTAGTAGCCTCACCCATATCAGTATACCTGGAAATGCACAAAACCCTCAAACAAGAATCATTTTTATTTATGTGTAAAATGAAGTATCCTCTCTATCAATCCATACTTGGCCGAAAATTGACTCACTATGAGTACTTAATTATTCTTTTTTTGTTGCTAACCACCTTCAAGTTAACTCAGACTCATGGCAACTCTGCAGATGAGATATCTCCAAGACCCCCTGTCCTCCACAGCTCTGCTTAGGTCTTGCAGGTTCAGGCTCATGGCCTCCCTGATGGAGTTCAACCACGTAGCATAATCTCCCTCTCTTTGTACCACCCTCTATGTTTCCTAACATTATTGGTTTTTCCAGTAAATCATGCCTTCTCATGATCTGGCCAAACTCTGATAGCCTCAATGTGACCCTCCTGGCTTCCAGGGAGAGTTAGAGATTGATGTGTTATAAGATCCATTTATTTGTCTCTTTGACTATCCATTGTATTTTCAGCACTCTTCTCCAGCACCACATCTCAAATAAGTTTATTTTCTTTCTGTTGGCTTTCTTCACTGTCCAGCTTTCACATCCATACATGGGGAAGAGGAATATAATGGCTTGGATGATCCTCACTTTAGTGTTCACAGTTATATCTTTACATTTTAGGATCTTGTCCTGTTCTTTCATAGCTGTTCTTGCCAATCCTAGCCTTCTTCTAATTTCTTGACTGCAGTCTCCATTCTGATTAATGTTTGATCCAAGGTATGGGACTTCTTTCAATATTTCAATTTTCTCATTATCTAGGCTGAATCTAAGGTAGATCTTCCGTGGTCGTTATTTTCGTTTTCTTGATGTTCAGCATCAAGCCTACCTTGACACTTTCCTCCTTGATCTTTTTCAGTAACTGCTGCAGGTTGTTGGTTTCTGCTAGTAGTATTGTGTTGTCTTCATATCTTAGGTTGTTAATTTTCCTTCCTTCAATCTTCACTCCTCCTTCCTCTAAGTCTAAGGGTGCCCTGCATCTAAGCCTTCCTTTGTACTGAGGATTAACAAAGAAGTGTTGCTTCAGTGCAAACTAAAATGGGAGGGGAAAGAGAGGGATATGGAAAATCCATCTTTGCAGCAAACAGCAGCAAATCACTTGTCCTTCCTGGGGGTAAATAATACGAAGTTCTTGTTCTAGTTATGTGTTCATTCAGTTGTATTTTTTTTTTAAAAAAAAATTCTATCTGCCCCTCCATATGTCACAGACATAACAATTCACATCTTAAATCATTCTAATGTTTGATGATAACATGTAAGCAGAAAACAACAGTAGAGAGTGAATAGGACTGTCATTTTTATAGCATTAAAAATGCTGTCCAGATTGTAAACTAAGCACTTTTCATGTATTATATACAGTGAATATTTTTATTCCTAGAATTCATCTAATAGTGTGACTGATATATAATTAACATTCAAAAACTGCACTTTATCAGAAACATTAGCAAACAAAAGTATATATGAACATGAAGACAACTTTCAGTACCTGCACAGTTGCAGCTAAAAGCATTTCTACTCGACGGCAAGCAAGGGTGTCAACCATGCGAGCCAGCACACGGAATGGTGTACATAAAAGCTTATCCACATACAGTATTAATACGGCACCTGACTGACTCAGGTGAATTCCCTCTAGGCACTGTAATGTCTTCTTTACTGCAGTTGGCTAAATGGAAAGAAGAAACACATTAAAGCCTTTTTTCAGACTAAACTACTAAAAAAACCAACAACAAAGTTTACAATTATTTTTTTTGTGGGGTTTTTCGGGCTGTGTGGCCATGTTCTAGAAGAGTTTCTTTCTGACGTTTCGCCAGCATCTGTGGCTAGCATCTTCAGAGAAAAAAGAAAACCTACGACTTCACCAAGTTTACAATTGTCCTGAACAAAGCAATTCATTCTTCGATGGCTTCACAAACTAAAAACACATCCTTAATTTTTCTACTAGTTTTCCAAGTGGCATTTCCATTTACCCATATTGCTATGGCAACCAATTTTACCTCTCCTTTTCAGCAGAAGGTAATAGTGTTTTTCACATAATCCAGTGTAAACTTTTGGCTGAATTTTTGGCCTTTCTTTAAAAAAATGTTTGGAAGATCTGGGGTTTTGAGGAACTCTGCATTTAGCTTCATGGATAAAAAAAGACTCCAGAGGTTGCATGCAGCCCAAAAACCACATTTTCCTTACCTTGTTTTAAAACAGTGACTTCCAAACTTTGGTCCTCCAGATGTTTTGGACATCTTGACTGCTGGCCGAGTTGGCTGGGGCTTCTGGGAGTTGAAGTCCAAAACATCTGGAGGACCAAAGTCGGGGAATCAAATATGCTCTAAAATATGAAAGCTTTGATGAAAGTTTTAGGGAAGAGCTCTGGATGAGCTACTAATTCCTGGAATCTTGAACCTTTGTGCCTAAATAAACTCCATGTTCTTCTTCAGAAGTTGACTGTCTTGGGCAGAAGGTAATGCCTTAAGATTACAAATGAATGACTCAACAGAATTTTACTAGTTTAACATGACCTAGGTCTACTCCAGCTGCAACTACTCCACCCCACTGAAGCCACTCTCCCGCCCAGTTTTGATGCCCATCGAAATAATAACAGATGGAAGCCAAAGAATGGTAGGATGTGTTGTGTGAGGGCACAGAAGACCACTTAAAGAACCACAGTAAGCATAGCAGGGAGGGCAATTTGCAAGCAGGATAGCACCTCCTCCTTTGGCCATGTGGTCACTGGTAAAGGAAATTTAATGTCAATTTACAATTCAAATAAAATGCTTTCTTTGGAATCCAGCATATCTCCCTGTGTGAAGCCACAGGCTTCTTTTTAGGTAGAGGACACTGAATTTCTGAAGAAGCCTTCATGTTTTGGATCAGGAAAACTTTTGGTGGTGTAGGGATAAAGTTTTCCAGATGCAAAACATGAAGGCTTTTTCAGAAATTCAGTGTTCTCTATTTACAAAGAAGCCTGCAGCTTCACACAGGAAGGAGATATGCTGGATTCCAAAGAAAGCATCTTCTTTGAATTGCAAATGGACATTACATTTCCTTTACCAGAGACCACATGGCCAAAGGAAGAGGTGCTATCCTGTCTGCAGATTGCCCTCCCTACCATCTAAAACTAAGACCAGAAACAACAGAATGCAGGCCTATGACTAACATATTTATTTTTTTTCTCCTGTGCCTGATGAAGAAGCCAGTGTGGCTTTGAAAGCTTGCAACATGTAATTGTGAATTTTGGTTGGCCCAATAAAGTTATCATTTTGAATGTTATTGAATTTCTTGTAAATGGGTCCAACATGGCTACCCCTGGATATATTCACAGTAAGCATGTCTCTCTTCCTTTTGTTTTGCAGCAGGATGAGACCCTGAATTTATTAGAAGCCAAAAACACATGAGTTGGGTAACTAGCATTTCCGATTCATTAAAGCTTGGCTAAGTTAATTTATATCCTGGGGAAAATAGCTACAAATGAAGGGCTCCAAGCTCCAAGTTTTTATTATATTTTTATATTTTATTGTACTATTGTATTTTAATCTTTGCTTGTTTAATTCAGTTTTAAGGGGGGTGTGATGGGGAGAGGGTTGAGGGAATGTTTTTAACTGTTGCCTGTTTTAATATGTTGTACCCCACCCCGGTTGCCTAGCAGAGGGGCGGGCTAGAAATAAATTTATTATTATTATTATATTATACATCATAAGGCCATAGTCAAAAGTCAAAACTACTCTTATGCCTTCTCTGAAGTTTTACACAGATGACACACTTCTTCTTTGAGGTCTCTCTGCCTAACACAAATAGGTCTTGCACCTGCCCAGAACCATGATCAGAATATTCCAGAGCTGAGTAGCTTTTGGTGGAATCCCACCTGTTTACCCAATGGAGCACAGTCCATCTCTTCAAAGCTAGCCTTTTCTCAGTTTCTCTCTATCCGCTACTACAACAGGATTGCTTGGATAGTCTCTTCACTACTGAGTAACAAACCCTTCCTTTCTCTCCTTTCATCTGAATATTTTTAAAAACCTTCTTTCCCTTATACCTCAGGGCTTAGCCTTTCTTCTCCTTCTTTTCTTTTATGGTCTCTTTAAGTGTTGCTTCTTTTGTTTTTTTTTTAAAAAAGATTTCTCTCCAGTTCCCACCCCGAGTGCAGTTTTTGTCTCAATAAGTTTTAGATGGTCCAACAGTGTGTAAGTTGCACACTGTTTATTGACATGACAGATAATAGCAGTGTTGTCTATTGTGACCTCAACAACGTTGCCTCATCTTCTTACACTCTGAAGGGCCTTGATTACTGCAAGCATTACAGAGGGTTGATATGGAGATTCATATCAATGTGACTACTTCCCCAGAACCACCATGCCCTTGCAATGTGCTCCCCAGTCTATCAGGGAGGCATCCATCATAACATGCAGGACAGGGTGGACATCCAGAATGGCTTTTTAGAAACCATTGCTGCAAAATTCTGAAATTTGGATGAGGCAGGTAAATGATGGATGTAGTAACAACTGTTAAGTCCAAGCAATCTCTGAATTGCATGAGCAGAACATTGAGGACAAAGGAAAGTGTCAGCCACATCTGGAGAGTGGTGGTATGCCCAGAGAACAAGCATTCTGAGCACATGTCAGAAAGGGACACTTTCCTACCACAAGTAGAACACGACTTAAAGAGGCATTCTATGGTAGAGGTCATAGAAATGTAGAAATGGGAATGAATAATTAACAGGAAAGAAGGGAGAGGGAGGGTAGAGGTGCAGGAAAGACTAAAGTAAAGGTACTTTTTTTTGTAAATGTAGAGATAGAGGAAGAAAACAGAATCAGAGAAAGAGAGAAATGCAGTGTGCCCGTGCCATACATACGCTCGCCATATGCAGGCTCGCCATACGTTGACTCAAGGTCACGCAGACGGCAAGCCCTGGACCTCTTAATGGTGCGTGTGCTCAATGGGACTTAAGGTCCCAAAGTTTTCCCCTTATGCGTTGGGTCCGGAACAGATTCCCCATGTAAAACAAAGGTCCACTGTAACAGCATTCAGCAAGAGAATGACCAAACCAAAGCTATTCTACCAGCAAACAAAAAGTAAGGGGGGGATGCACAGTAGTCAAGAGGGGGTGGGATATTCTCACCAAACTACTCAGCTCTAGAACTTTCCAAATGGCTTCCTTGCACAGGCACAAACCCCATTGGTGTGAGACACTGAGATCATGAAGAAGTAGAAGTCTCTAGAAGAAGTCTGTAGGAGTTAAAGCTTGGAGAAAGTAGATTTCCTAGGCAGGACAAGAAAGGGATAGGGTGCAGAGCCACAGGTACATTTATTGATATGATATAAAATGCCCTTGCCTTTTTGGGGCAGTGATGATTGCATAACCAACTATGCCAGATCCTTCATGAAGAGCCTCCCAGAAAATGTGATCCCCACTTCTGCAATTTGAAGTGGACAGTCCATGCTAACACCTTATAACTTTATGAACATTGCTCAATGTGTAGAACACATTTAAAAAACCTGCTGGAAGAGAAACTCACAGGAAGTATAGATGGTGTCCATATATGCCTCCTGAGTGTATAGAGCAGGTATCAGCAGGTTTTTTTCAGTATTGTGCAAAGGACTGGCACTATATTTCTGCTTCTTGGCTATAGCGCTTTCTTTTCTGGACACTCACTGCAAACCAGCAGCCAATGGCTTGTAGTCTAGTAGGTAGATCACTGCTTAATAGTAGCCCTGGTCTAGAGCAATAGTTTTGGCATTCAAACTCCAATTAGCTCTACCATCTTTTAGTCTTCAAATCACAGTCTTCCTCTCTTATTCCACTTATGTTCACCCATAGACTAGTTTACAATTTAACAATATCATCAAGATAACTGCAGATTTCAGTATATTCTCTCTAAAACTCCAAATTTACACATAAACACATATAGACATTCTTAATCCTTTAATGTATATGCAGCACCAAAACTAGAAATGTGCATTATAGGTATGTATGACAAGTGGAAGAGACTGAATTCATTACCAGCATTGTGAGAAGATAATATGTTTCTTGAGTATGATACAACACCTTGTTTGAGAAACACCATATTTTCATCTGTTTTACATCCCTACTGTGCTCAAAAGAACACCAACACATTTACACTGTGGTCCCAGTTAGATAGCAAAAATAACCTCGGTTTCAATACACTTAATATTTGAATTTAGCCATCAACGCCTTATTCTTCAAGGAAAATTAGAGATGTAATAAATCAGTATGAGATATTCACAGAAAATGGCTCACAGATAACTTTAAAACTTCAGACAACTTACAGCTGCAAAGTTTTCACAACGTGACTGAATAGCCTGGATGAAAAGTCCACTTGCTGCAGAATTCCTGTGAATGGCACTAATTAAGTCTTGCACTGGGGGTTCATGAGACAGATTTATAAGATCTTGAACATGATTCACTGTCAACCAGGTTAAATGTTCTGAATCATGCAGATTTTGGCACTATAAAGAGAAAATAAATTCATCCATCAGTTCTAAGTCTATGCTTTCATATAAATCACTACAAACCATAAAGGGTGCACTCATGTAATTTCTTTATTGATATTCTCACTGAAGAAGACGAGAAGTCAAGGATTTCTTGCTATGCTTGATCAGACTAGTCTATGGAACTACACTGAAGGCCAAGACCTTTAAAAGATTACCAGCTAAAATCTCACCAGAGAATTCAGTTGGGATCAGTACTTTCATTTAAGATTAGTCAACACTGGGGAAAAGGCAGTGAGAGTAGAATGAGCATATGACTAGATAAGGCCCAGGCAGAAAAAAACTTTTTTAAAAAATGGGTTTTTTTGAGGGGGGAAATCCCTTTCCATTTCCCCCCTGGTCTGCAATTCCTTTTCTTGATTTCTTTTTCTCAGTTCTTTTTATGAGAATAAATACTTTATGTCTCCTTGGCACTATAAAGGGTTGGAAGACACTGAATAATTTTCTTTATTTTACTAGTGTTGATTTTTTTTTCCTGCTGAATTTTTATTGGATCCATTTTTACCTGTTTTTATAATGACAGGTTGCTTACCTGTAACGGTGTTTCTTCGAGTGGTCATC
>CM034708.1:104561533-104575692 GCA_020142125.1 Phrynosoma platyrhinos
GAAGAACTACTGGACCTGATCCCCTTCCCCACTGCCATTCCCTTCTCCGTTTGTGTCATTTCATTTTAGATTGAAAGCCTGAGGGCAGGGAACCATCTAATTAACTATTTGTAAGCCTCTCTGAGAGCCTTTTTGGCTGAAGAGCGGGGTATAAATACTCAAAATAAATATATAATAAATAAATATTAGTTAAGATGGTATGGAGGGGCATATCTTGCAGACTGGCACCTCCTCCTTCTGGCCACATGGCAACTTGGAGATTCTCAAAGTCTAGGAAATTTAACATCCATTTGCATCACAACAAAGACACTTCTTTTGCAATCCAATAAGAAGTGTCTTTTTTATGATGCAAACAGATCTCCCAGTTGCCATATGGCCAGAAGGAGGAGGTGCCAGCCTGTAAGATTTGCCCTTCCATACCATCTTAACTAAGAAGAGAAACAGCAAAATGCAGGCCTATGATGAACATCTTCAATTTTTTTCTCCTGTTTGGTTTGTAACACCTTGCCTGATGAAGAAGCCAAACAAAAGCTTACAACATGTATATTGTGCATTTTGGTTGGCCAGTAATGGTATCACTGTTTGGTGGATTTTTGACTGGATTTGCTATATGGCCAACATGGCTAGTCCTGGATGTTTTCAAGAATATTTGGAAAGCACTAAGAGCAGTATGTTACTACAATATGCTTGAATAAAACAATCATATGCTACAGGATGGAAAATACCTCTGCTGCTACAAAGTAAAGTAGCCTTACTTTGGTGTCTGATGTACTTCTGACCACCAGGTGCTATTTGTATAATTAACAAGTAGTAAGATCTGACACCACAGGAGCACTAAAGAAGGATGTGTGGGTATCATAGACTGCACAAGATCATTTAAACTTTCTAGGGTATAGAAATGATGATCAAATCCATCTCCCGTAAAAAGCTTGCTGGCTGCAGCTGTGATTCTTCTGAACATTCCTAAAAAGAAGTACACATAACTGAAATCCAAGTGATATTAATAGGGAACATTACAATTATTTAGTTAATGAAAGTTGCAAAACAAATTATACTTCTATATTCTGTTGCTTATAAATATAACTTTCACTGAGCTATTAACTAGAAATTACCCATCTTTAATATTAACACAGGGATGCTACCAAATTGCATTTCAAATTCTGGATTACACTGCGGTCTCACTATGAAAACAAAGTTCAGAATTTTCTTCCCAGTTTACCTGAAAGGCAAAGAGTACTTCCAACAAAGATGATTTTAAGTTCCATTAAACTGAAACAAAACTAAAAGTCTTTATTTCATTGGCTGGTATAATAGCATAAGGCAACATATTACATGACAAGTAGTACCTGATTTGAAGGTATGAATTAAGCACATAAGCAGTGTGCCCAACTCTTGACAATAGAAGGTATGCTGCTGCTCATTCATATCCACGTTCAAATGTTTGCTAGTAATATCTTCAAGCAGAATTCCCACTAACTGTAATAAGAACCTGGAGGGGCAGGGAGAGCATTACAAAGCATTCTGTATTATTGCTGGAACAAGTATAAAAAATGTTTAACTATAATAGCTTATGGAGCAAAGACAAAAACAAGTTTAACATTTTCTTGTTAAATTTGTTTTATTGCAAACACAGACATGCTGCATTCTTTCTTTTCACACACCTGGAAATTGTCTCTTCAGGCAGATATTTATTATGCTCGTCTAGAGTTTCTTCCTGAGCTGAGGCAGCAATATTTTCACCATTTCGTAATCTGCTAATTGTTTGCAATGAGATTAAATACGGTGAGAAAGAGAGTTCTTGAATACGAGAAAGCACAATGTCTTCTGTTGACTGAGAAATCAAAACACGGAGAATAGCAAGAATGCCAGATATCCATAACTGGACAGTGTTCACTGAAGCCTATTGGACAAAAAGATAATACCTATTTAATTTTTGAGTTTCACCTTTGTAAGTAGCCCAAGAGGTTAAGATCTAGAGCACAAATATGTGTCAGTTAGCTGGTGTGGAACACAAAGTGTCAGTTAGCTGATGTGGAACACAAAAATGTAACTCCCACCCAAAACTTTTTTTACAAGATTGATTTACTGACATTTTCATCCTTCCAAGCAGAAATTATGCTTACCATTGTACCTGGAGTTACAAACATGCTCCTTAAAAGCATGTCTACTGGACGAAGGGCTGATGGTGCCAATATTTCAAATAAAGTATTCAATACCCCCAGAGCTTCATGGGAATCTATCTGCATCTGTTTTTAAAAAATGAACACATCCCATCATCATAATCACTACAAGATCAGCAAAGTCAGTTAAATATATGCAAGGGGGGAAAAACACTAAAATTCTACATTTCTATCACAGCCTGTTTCTACCACAGTCTCAGTGTGGTAGTAAAACACAGTATAGGTTTACAATAACTTTCACAAAGAAATATGGGCATATTTGACGTCCTCCCATTATGTATCCGATATTAAAATACAGATTATTTCCTTTAACCATCAATTATAATCAAGAACCTCAAAACATATTTGGCATATTTTTATCCAGTATTTAGGGGTTTCGTGATTTCTGCATTTATAAAGGAGATATCCAAAATATATAAACGGTAACAAGCATAAAAATTGATTTTATGACCAACAGTGTCTTCTCCCATATTGTGTAGTTCTGTGCTGTGAAGTCAGTTTCCTCAATGTCCACAGATGTAGATGACCTATGACAAAATGCCTCCTACAATTAGACTGGAAGCATATATTCAAAACTGAGACTTTAGATGACATGCTCCAGAACAAGCTAGTTAAAGCATGTTGTCTGGGAGTGTTCCATTGGAACAGGCAATGGGCATTTCAGAGTTCTATCAGAAGGGGTGACAGAACAAAGAGGTCCTTCAATATACCAATGATAATAATTGATAACGCCAGAAACTATTTCAGTGATTCCCACATCCTTAACCTTGCTAGTTCAACAGTGCTCAGACCTTAGATACATCCATATGGATATCCTGTGGTGAGACCAAATAGTCCACAAAGTCTGGCCACTGGATCATCTAGCTGCCCAGAGTAGGATCTACCAAATTCAAGCTATTATGAGGAAAGGCAGGGTATAAATAAAATAAATCAGAATTTCAATAAAATGCTGTTTCATTTCAGCTATGAAAGATTCAGAAAGATATTTGATTGTAATGAAGATGTTTCTTCTCATTTGCTTGTGTTCTCTTTTAGCAGAATGATAAACATGTCCTAATGATTATGGAAATTCTCAGCTCAGATTTCCTGAAGAATTGATATATTCCAAGAAATCAGAAAACAGAGCTTGGTCTCTTGACATCATCTTTGAAATACTGACTGGACACTTTCTCCATGGTGGTATGACACTGTTATGTTATTGGGTATTCTCTGGGCTCCTGATTTCAGATGACCATGTATGCAATTTAACTCATCCAACATCTATCCTCTGTCAGTAGGCTGGAGCAAGATAATCAGGTCTCAAGGGGTTATCCATGGGGCAATGGAATCAAAGAATGTTCCTAGTTAGCAACTTGATCTGATAAGGTCTAAAACAGGCCTCAGCACAGGGGTAGGCAAACTGTCCCCTTTAAGGGCCGAGGGACTTCAGCTCCCAGAAGCCATGTTGGCCAATAGTCTGGGATTCTGGGAACTGAAGTCCCTCGGCCCTTAAAGGGGACAGTCTGCCTACCCCTGCCTCAGCATTAAGAAATTGCTCTTAAGACTCTACCCCTTCCTTCCAAACTGGAACACCTTAGAACTAGAATGCAGTCCTCCAAGGCTAGGCTTGGAGCCAAGCACTCCTTTGCTTCTCCTGCATCTCATACCTGATATGCAACCTGCACAGGGCCTTTGCAAACTGCCAGAAATAGCGCAAATTGAGTCCAGTTTAACTGCCTTGACTCACTGCTAGGGAATCATGGGAACTGTAGTTTATTGAGCTCTCTGGCAGAAAAGGCTCAGTGCCTCAGAAAAAAATATAATTCCCAGGATTCACTAGCACTGAGCCAGGGCAGTTCAAGTGCATTCAATTTGCATTATTTCTAGCAGTCTGCAATTTGTCTATGTATAGGTCTCTGCTGGACTTTGCGGTCATGACAGGGAAACAGAGGGGGAGGAATCAGGAAGAGGAGACATACTTTTATGGGAGGTGCCTGTTGCTTTTATCCAACAGCTGATTAGTAATGTGGTTGATAATTATTCCTTTTTTAAAAAAAAACATTCAGAGAAAATGTTGGTGAAATTAGAAATGGCAGCCTAAGTGGAAAGCTCTTATCCAATAACATTACTTTGAAAGATTCCTCCATAGGAAAAAGAAAACTGCTTGTTTTCAAAGGAGAAGCTATTGCTCTTTCCTATCACCCGGTAGCCTGAAAGAGGGATAATTCCATTTTCAATGGGATGAGAAGAGCCATCTGAGTGTTTGAGCATGTACCGGTAGCTAGAAAAGAGAAAGTGTTGGAACAGGAGTGCCCCAGTGACTTTTCCCACGGTGCAAACTGCTCCTTCCTTATGTCTGATCTACTGTGCTTTCTTCTTTCTAACTGAAATAACTAGACTTTTCACTGCTGGTACTTTGGGAAGACAAAAGGAGGAGGAGGAGGAGGAAGAAACAGTATGTACCTTTTCAATATAGATGGCCTAAAGAAGGAAAGCTGGAAAATGAGAGATGTGCTCCATTGTTAGTGTGGACAAAATGTTGGTAAGCTGTGCTGTTGTTAGAAAATACTTTTTTGATCTTGCTGACTGATTTTAGGAAGACCCTTCTTCAAGAGCTGATTCTTCTATTTCTCTCTTTCTGTGGCCAGAGCTTCTAGCATTAGCATTAACTCTGGCCACAGAAAGAGAGAGATAGAAGAATCAGCTCTTGAAGAAGGGTCTTCCTGAAATGCATCATCAAGATAAATAAAAGTCTATTTAACAACAGCATGGCTTAAGAACATTTTGTCCACAACAACAGAGTACATCTCTCATTTTCCAGCAATTCATGGTGTTTTCTCCTCCTGAACTATCCCTAAAGAAAGAAATCTCCAAAGAAAAGAGGAGTTTGTTGTTGTTTTGTTGTTGTTGTTGTTTTGCATTCCCAGTTGTCCTCATGCCTTAAAAAGAAGGATATATAGCCTTCTCCACTAACATGAGCATGTCTGTGTTCAACATGCTTAGTGTTGCTCTCTATAATGCCACAGCAACCATCCAGAAGTTGGGGGACTCCTTTCTGAAGGGTGTAGAGCAGGGGTAGGCAACCTAAGGCCGGGGGGCCGGATGCGCGCCCCCCCGAGGCCTTTGGACCGGCCCCAGGCTGGTCCTGCCGCCGCCGCCACCCACCATGATGATATTGATTATTGTTGTTATTACTTGTTCTTGGGGTTTTCTTGGCAAAATCTCCACAGGGGTTTTGCCATGGCTTTTCTGGGGCTGAAAGAGTGTGCATGAATATATATTTTTTATTTTTATTTATTTATTTATTTATTTTTGGCGCTTCAGACCCCCCCAATTGTCTGAGGGACAGCAACCCGGCCCCCAGCTCAAAAAGGTTGCCTACCCCTGGTGTAGAGCAATTGTAATGGCTTATTTAGATGATATCTGTGTTATCCCAGATCCTGGTAGAAATATCTGAAACACCTTGAAACTGTTTTCCAATGCCTTGTCTGCCCAGTGTCAATTGTCCCCATATGCCCCATCCCATATGAGGTGGGGCAAGGGACATGACATACATGCAAGCTAAACTGAAAGTTATCAGTAACTGGCATACTCCAAGAATCACAGAGCAGGTCTTGTCTTTCCTTGGCTTAGCTGGATACTACAGGAGATTTGTACCAAAATACATCCAAATTGATGTTCTGCTGACCAATCTGACTGGTTCTAAGAAACCAAAGACAGTGAAGTGGGTTTCAAAATACGAAGAAGCGTTCCAGGAACTTAAGAACACTCATATATTTGACTTGGTGCTGATGATGTTTAACTGATAAGCCCTTCACCCTAGCTACAGATGATTCTGACAACAGCATTAAAGCCACCCTGATATAGGACTGATTGAATGGCGCCTTGCACCCTATCCTATCCCTCAGCAAAAAGGTTTTTTGAGACAATCCAATTGGTCTATTCCAGAGAAAAATGTGACATCACTGCATATGCATTTGACAAACTGAAACCATCCATGTGGGCATGATGTTTCATTCTACAGTCAGATCACCCATCACTCCACAAAGCTGAAGGTGTCAGCAAAAAACTGTGACAGTGGAGCCTGACACTCCATCACTTCAAATCTGACACCCAACATGTGTCTGGAACTTCTAACTATATAACCGTATAGCAAATCATAATGATTTACAGTGAGCTAGGGAAGAATGGCTTTCTATGTGTATGTTAACTGACTGGCTAGTTACCCAGCAGACTATGCACTTTCAGATATGTTTTATTATGTTTTCCCTGGGATTCTAAGGAGGAAATCACTTGTCTGATATTGGGGGGGGGGGGGGCAGACCACAAGGTTGCGAGTTCAATACTAGCCAAGGCTCAGGCTAGACTCAGGCCTGCATCCTTCCGAGGTTGCTAAAATGACTACCCAACTGTTGGGGGGCAATGAGCTTACAGTTGTAAACCACTTAGACATCCCATAGAGCAATATGAAGCGGTATATAAATGTTTTCCTTTTTTTAATAGTTTTTCATTATTTTGGTTATATTATTTATTAAGTTGAAACTTAATCCAGATAAAACAGAAGTGCTCCTGGTCAGCTGGAAGGCAGATCAGGGAATAGGGATCCAGCCTGTGTTAGATGGAGTCACACTCCCCTAACTGCAGGTATGCAGTTTGGGGGTACTCTTGGACTCAGCTTTGAACCTGGAGGCCCAGGCCTCTGCAGTAAACAGGAGTGCTTTTGCACATTTAAAACTAGTGCGCCAACTGCACCCGTTTCTTGAGACACCGGATCTGGCCTCAGTTGTACATACCTTGGTTACATCCCGTTTGGACTACTGTAGTGCGCTCTACTTGGGGCTGCCTTTGAAGAGTGTTTGGAAACTTCAGCTGGTCCAAAGAGCTGCAGTCAGGCTGCTAATAGGGGCAAGTTACAGAGATCATATAACGCCCCTGTTGAAACAGCTTCACTGGCTGCCAGTTTGTTCTCAGGCACAAAGTTCTGGTGATGACCTTTAAAGCCCTATATGGCTCAGGTCCAGGATATTTGGCAGACTGTATCTCCCTCTATGAGCCAGCTGAAGCTCTGAGATCCTCAGGGGAGGCCCTTCTTTCCATCCCACCAACATCACAAGCATGGTTAGTGAGGACATAAGAGAAGGCCTTTTCCAGAATGGCCCCTTCCTTGATGGCCTTCTGCTGACAGACAAAAACCTTTCTTTTCAGACAGGCATTCAAAACAGAAAACTTTTAATGAACAGCCTGGGATACTATATTATTTTAAATGAATTTCAAACATTTTTAATCTTCTATTATTTTATTGTAGTAGTTTAATTCTGTTTTTATGTATTATTTTTATATGTCTTTAACTGTATTGGTTTTTGTTTTGTTTTTAAATGTTGTAAGCTGCCCTGAGTCTCAGTCCTGGGAGAAGGGCAGAAACTAGTAATAATAATAATAATAATAAATTTCATTATATTATATTTCATTATAATCTTTTCATTATTTTGATCACTAAGGGAATGCAAATATATGGGTTCTAGTATACTTCCAGGTAACAAAGGTTCATACTTAAATTTAGGGAACATGACATAGGTTCGTCTGAGGATTGCACAAGAGAATACGCTCAATGGGACCTCCAGTTCAAGATAATGGGTGAGAAGTATTCATCCTTCATAGGATGCAATTTGTTTTTTAAAGAACAGTGCCTTTTTGTGAGTAGAACAGGAACCATGTGTAGAAAGTTGTGTTTGGATTTTATGTTCCTTTTTAACCATGACTGAATGTAATTCAATATTGAATGTTACTGAATGTGACTTAAAACTGCCATAAAACTCTTAATTTCTTATGATATGCTATGTGGATTATACATATGAGAGTCCCATGGGAAGAAGGGGAAGGATTCTGGGAAAAGCCAGTTAGAAAAACAGAAAAACAGTCTCCTGGAAGCATCCAAACTTGCCTTTAACTTGGGTGCCTAAAGAGAGGGTAGGTGAAGGTATCTATTTAACTCTTCACAGGTGGGGACCCTGTCATACATTTAAGGAGGGAAGATAGTGATCAGATCCCTTACATTATAATAATAATAATAATAATAATATTTATTTGATACCCCGCCCCTCTGAAAACAATCGAGGCGGCTAACAAGATAAAACCATCATACACGTTAAGAACAATTCCCCCCTCCCCCCCTGCAAAAACATATACATCTGCAAAAACATATACATCTCAGAGAAACACCCATATACTAAATAAAGATAAAGAGATTAAAAGATTAAAAATCTGACAAGGGTAAATATAAATGTAACCTGTTGTTTTGCCAGCATTGGGAGAATGATGTCAGCTATCTGTCGAGATAACCTTTTCCACTTGTCTTCATTCTCTCTGTGACATTGTTGCAATACTAGGATGAACATCTCCAAAACCTGATAATAAAATAAAAATTTACAGAACACATTTATGTTAAATAAAAACATAACCAAAATATAAGAACATAACAATTTATTTATATTATTAGAAAAAATAATTCTTCTGTTATTCATCCCCACTTGTTTTGATTCTAATACTCCAGACTTCTCCCTTATCCTTCCTCCCTGAAATATAATACAACTTTCCATGCATTGTTATACTATGTAACTCTCTGCCAGTTGCAACCAACAATGATGATTATGTCATTAATTCTTGCTTGTCATATAACAGTCATGGGTCAACCATGTAGTCCAGGCCCAGGCAAAGGAGACAATATGCGTGGCCAACAGAAAACCGAATCTTCACCCAACACTTGAGACACTTCTGAAGAAAGTCTTCAAGGCTATTAATCTCCAGAAAATGAAAAACAAATGAACTGAGAAAAGTCAAAATGCTGAGTCTTCCTAATGATCCTACCATGGTGGCAGACGAAAAGGAATGCGTTTTTGGCAGGAATGTATTGCTTACATGCATGAAGGTGAGGGGGTGGAATTACAGCCAAAACAAAGTTCTAGAAGCTTCTGAAGATGATGATGATGATTTTATTCATTTAGATTCCTCTTTTTCCCAATAATGGGACCCAAAGTGGCTAACAACATAAAGTTAAAACATAAACATTAAAAGACAACACAAACATAACACAGCACAGCACATCATTAAAAGTACCTGAGCATATCTTTGTAATCATCAGGCTCCTCAGCCACAACATTACAGGCTTGTGCCTCCTGCACAACAAATCTGTCCAGTGGTCTCCTGACTCACTGAGTTCTGTGTGGAATGATGACTCTAGTCCTGCCATGCTCATCCACAGTGTCACTACTGCTATCCTGGATGTCTTGTCTCTGAACTTGCTCCTGCTTTAGTGTTTGTGTGTGTGTTTGTGTTTCCACAGAAGTGCTAGGCTGATGTGAAGTGCTAGGTTCCTCCTCCTCCACATCTCTGGATGCATCCGCCCTTCCATTTCTGATATTTGTACCAGTGTTGCCCAACTTTACAAAAACATCATGGATCTTTTCCCATCCAGCATGCCTTTCAAATTCACAGCTATACAGACCAACAAAGTGTTTCACCAACCACAACTAACCAACAACAGAGATTCTGACTCTCTCTCATATATAGGTGGTCTTCTTGAGAACGTGTAACAGCCATGCACTAATGAAACCTTGCTGGTTTCATTCCCAGTGCCTGTTGCATCAGACTTCCCATGATGCATAACCTGGCTGGTCTCATCCACTGTGCATGTTGCATCAGATCTCCCATGATGCACAGCTTGCCAAAAGCTGACTCATGCACCTGCCACTTGAACTGTAGTAACCCTGTTACCATTGCTCCAGTTCCTTTCAGTGGCCACATCCATGTCATTTTCCAGACCAGGGTGCAACATAGTCTTGACACATCTCCACCACCACCCCACCAAGGAATTAGTTTAAAGTTCTCTTGCTCAGATTACCCATGTTTTTGCCAAAGACATTCTTCTCAGCTTTCATGAAGCATGGCCCTTACGTAGCCTGTCGTACTTTGTTAGATGGCCACAGTTTGACTACAAAAGATACCCACTGCTCTTTAATGAAGGTAGTGGCAGCTATTGGGTTATCTGGAACTCCCTGGGATATCAGGCAAAGGAAGTTGGGGAGCTCTCTAAGAGACTCAGGGATATCATAAGCACAAAACATAAAGATTCTCTTATGTAATGCAAACCTACTGCAAATAAACTGAAATGAAAAAAATCCATAGAAAAGTATTGCCATTTTAATTGAGAGATAGTGTGCTCAATATGTGCCTCAAAAAACAACTTAAAGTTCACTATTAACCCTTTTTTACTAAATTTCCCACCTTTGCAAATAATGTATAGAGTTGTTGTATACTAGGGAATCTATAAAAAGAATCTAAACATTCCTACAGCCATTCAAGGCCTACTGGATGGCTATTCCCAGTACCCCAGTAAACAGTACCACAGTTACATTAAACCAATAAATTCTAGCAACGTCTACAGATAAATGTGAGAAGTTTCAGATAATGAAAAACTTTACATTGGTGTTGCTGTGAAAGGGAATGGATTTAAATGTTTTGAAAAAATACAAAATATTGCATTTAAAGCCTTTTAATCAAGTTAGGGCCGATGCAGACGAACCGAAAGGGGCGGCACACTGCCTCCCCTAGGAGCAGCAGATTAGGGCTACAGTAACCACACACCGCAGCCCTGATCCTCCTTTTTGCCGCTCTTTTGAGCCCTTTTAGTGCAGTATGTGCGTACACTGCGGCAGGAGGGCATCCTGATGCCACACACCATGCGGACAGGCGCGAAGCGTCAGGACGGTGTTGGGGTGGAGTTGGGGAGGCTGGCGTGCGGTTGCCCTGCCCCAACTCCACCCCTAGGTCTGCCCTTTGTGCCGATCTGCATCGGTCCTTAGTTAGACTATACATATTATGTAGCTTATAACCAACTCTTACAACATTTACCTGATGGTACTGGATAAGTCGCAACAACATTGAGACCACTACTTCTTTTTGTGTTTCCAGTTCTTTACCAGCATCAGCTTTGTTTGCTCCTCTTAATATAAAGAGATCATGAACAATTGGTTGTAGAGCAGGTATTGCTAAAGAAAAAGATATTAAATTTTAATTTAACTTTACGTTTGTTAACAGCACAGTAGTCATTCCTCAGAGATATTCTGCTGCCCAAGTTTAACACTGAAGCACTTGTATTTATGCAATATATCTCTTGCTCACCCCCCCCCCCAACATTATAACATAATCAGGTAGTCACTCCTATACAGAACTGGTCCACTTCAGCTAAATACATAAAATTTCCTATTATGAATTCCAGTTTTCAATTACTCTTGAAAGACATTCCTTATCTTTCCAAATAGCACTGACATCTGAACAAAAGACTAGGGTTGCAATTGTTACAATACTACCTCAAAGGGGTCATTCCTGCCCCCCCCCCCAGAACAGACTAGAACAGGAAAAGAAATCTCTCACTCTGTAATTATAACAAATTCTGCAGTTTAAAGGAAAAACATTATAGTTTAAGTGGCACTTTCACCAAAGCAGGAAACCTGTACCTTCCAAGGATAATTAAAAACATGAAGACACTGATGGATTCTTCTTACAGCTCCCTTTCTGACCATCTATTTCACCCCTTATTCTCACATTAGTCTCTCTATTAATACCCTAAGCCTTCACCCTAACACCCTGCACAACATACAGCCCGTAGGGCACTTGCAGCCCAACAAAAGATTTTGGGCGGCCCACGAGGATGTTGGTGACTGTAGGTGAGGCCACATGTTGTGTAGACCTGCTCCAAGCCTTACTATCCTTGATTCCCATCAAGCAACGGCCTTTAAGACATAAGACAGAGTGAAATAGACACTAGTGGCCATTTTCTTCCCTCCCTCCACTCACTCCACTCTCTTCTTCCTCCTCAGGCACTGCCTTCCTAGGCCTTCAGAGTCCCATGAGACTTCTGCCACACAGGAGTCCAAAGGCACCTCCACTCCCACTCCAACCCACTCCTGAGACCTAAGAAAATCCTGGAGTAACATGTAAGAATGGCATCTTGTTTGTTAGTCCCTACTAAAGTAGACCCACTCAATCAATTGCTGAATAATAAGTCAACACATAGATAAATCTAATGGATTCAATGGGTGTACTCTAGTCAGGACTAAAAGAGAATTTAGGCCACAGTCTTATAGCTGGTTTTTTCCCCCACAATACAGCCAAAAAAAGGAAGCAGTCTCAAACACCAGAAATGCTAAACAAGAACATAATTAACCAGAAAAATTAAACAAGATCTTAACTAATCAAAATACTAGAAGAGATGGTTAAATATATATATAATATATTAAACTTTTTGCATCTATCATCTAATGAAGAATATACAGTTGCCCCTCCGTTCTCGTGGACTTCAAATCCGTGGTTTTATATATTCATGAAGGGACAAGCTCTGATTAAATCAATGGAGTGCTTGAATACTTGCTAATTTCCGTTTTCGCTGGGGGGACGGAATGGATCCCCGTGAAAACAGAGGGCCAACTGTATAGCAAATGCATGAGGAAACAGATGAGTTCAGCAACTTTAAACAAATGAGTTAATAGTAGTTCACATTCACAGACCGCCAACTACTCAGTCTGCAAAGGCCCATACTCCAAGTGCCAGTAGCTTTAAATAGCACAGTTAATAGGAAGGAATGCTGGTAGTCTAACAAATCTGGATAGTGGCATGATTCCCACTCCTACTCTATAAGACAAGCTATTATCAGAGTTCACTAAACACCCTACCTCACTACCACAATCTAATGCAGATACAGTAATTGGTTGACTGATCAAACCCAAAGGCTGCTCACCAAAATCCAAAAGGTGCTTCAGCCTGGAAATGACTAGTTGGGTGCCACAGGGCTAAGTCCTGGGCCCAGTGATATTCAACATAGAATCATAGAGTTCGAAGAGACCACAAGGGCCATCCAGTCCAACCCCCTCCCATGCAGGAACTCAAAATCAAAGCATCCCTGACAGATGGCCATCCAGCCTCTGTTTAAAGACCTCCAAAGAAGGAGACTCCACCACACTCCGAGGGAGTGTGTTCCACTGTCGAACAGCTCTCACTGTCAGGAAGTTCCTCCTAATGTTGAGGTGGAATCTCTTTTCCTGTAGCTTGCATCCGTTGTTCCGAGTCCTATTCTCTGGAGCAGCAGAAAACAAGCTAGCACCCTCCTCAATATGACATCCCTTCAAATAATTAAACAGGGCTATCACACGTAGTCTCATTAAGCCAAGTGTCCCCCATCTTACATCTATGCATTTCATTTTTTTACCCTAAGTGCAGTACCTTACATTTCTCTGTGTTGAAATTCATTTTATTAGCTTTGGCCCAGCTTTCTAATCTATTAAGGTCATTTTGATTTTTCATCCTGTCTTCTGGGGTATTAGTTATTCCTCCTAATTTGGTGTCATTTACAAATTTGAGAAGCATGTCCCCTATTCCTTCAGCCAAATCATTGATAAAGATGTGGAATAGCACTGGGCCCAGGACAGAAACCTGTGGCACCCCACTGGTCACTTCTCTCCAGGATGAAGAGGAGCCATTGCTGAGCACCCTTTGGGTTCGGACAGTCAACCAGTTACTAATCCACCTAACAGTTGTATTGTCTAGCCCACATTTTACTATCTTGTTTGCAAGAATATCGTGGGGGACCTTGTCAAAAGCCTTACTGAAATCAAGATATGCTATGTCTACCACATTCCCTTCATCTAGCAAGCTGGTAATTTTATCAAAAAAAGAGATCAGATTAGTCTGGCATGACTTGTTTTTGAGAAACCCATGTCGACTTTTAGTGATTATGGCATTCCCTTCTAAATGTTCACAGACTCTCTGTTTAATGAATTGTTCCAGAATCTTTAACGGTATTGATGTCAGACTAACTGGGTGGCAGTTGTTGGGATCCTCTTTTTTCCCCTTTTTGAAGGGACAATGTTTGCCCTCCTCTAGTCTGTTGGCACTTCTCTGGTTCTCCAGGAGTTCTCAAAGATTATTGCCAGTGGCTCCGAGATTACA
>CM034708.1:104577099-104595116 GCA_020142125.1 Phrynosoma platyrhinos
CAATAAGGAGTCCCCAACCACCACCACATGCCTCCTCCAAGGCTTAGCTGTGGCTGTTCCCTGCGGTGGTAATCTTAGGGTTCCCTGCACTGTCCCTGAAGACTGTCCCTTTGATAAGGGAGAGAGCTTCAAATTGATTCTGTAGCTATATCTTTATCAATAACTTGGATGATAGAATAGAGGACATGCTTGCCAAATTTGCAGATAACACCAAATTAGGAGGGCTAGCCAATATACCAGAGGACAGGATCAGAATTCAAAATGACCTTAATAGATTAGACAGCTAAGCCAGAACTAACAAAATGAATCTCAACAGGGAGAAATTCCTACACCTAGGCAGAAAAAATGAAATGCAGAGATACAGGATGGGCAATACCTGGTTTGTTATTAATTTCATGTCCATGTCCTTTGAGAAGCAGCTTACAGAGCCAGGTATGTTTAGCCCAGGGAAGAGAAGGTTAAGAGGGGACATGATAACCATTTTCAAATATTTGAAGGGATGTCATATTGAGGATGTAGCAAGCTTGTTTTCTGCTGCTCCAGAGACTAGGACACAGGGCTATGGATTCAAACTAAAGGAAAAGAGATTCCATTTAAACATTAGAAAGTCTTTCCTGACAGTAAGAGCTGTTTAACAGTGGAATATGCTGCCTCGGGTGTGGTGAGTTCTCCTTCTTTGGTGGATTTTAAACAGAGGAAGGATGGCCATCTGTTGGGAGTGCTTTGATTGTGCATTTCTGCATGACAGAGGATTGGACTGGATGGTGCTGGCAGTCTCTTCCAACTCTATGATTCTATGAAAATGCTGAGAAGAGAAACACCTGGGTGGCAAAAAAAACCACCACCACCTAAGTAATTATTTTAGTAAATTAAAAATTATTCCTAAAGTAACCAAATTCCTTGACTATGCCATCAACTTGTAATGAAAGGTTCTTGTAGAAGGCCCTCCACTTACAGGAAAAAAGGGCAGGCCCTATTTAATGCTATGAACAACAATGCTAATAAACTGTATGAGTTCTTGAAAATACAGGTCAACACAACTCCTATCAGACCACTTCTTGTAGGCAAAATGTTCAAATTTTGTATCTTAAGAATATCAAACGAACATTTTAAATACATAAACACCTCTATAAACATCACTAAACTAACAGAAAACAATTTTAAAATTGTGAATATGAGACAATTTTAACAGCATCTTAGCACTTGCTTTACCAAGTTCAATTTTATCACTTTTGCTCTTTGATTACCATGTGTAACAGCTTTTCTTCCACTGGCCATTATCCCATCGCACAGCTGAATAATTTTAGGAATTCCAATTATTTGCTTAGAGTGGTAGCGTTCATAAGACAGTAATACCAGGAAGAAAAAGACGCTAGGAATAATTGCTTCTGATTCCCTGGGGAGGAAAAAGGAACAGAAATAAACACTGGACTTATCCATGACTTAGTCTTGACAGTTTTTTCTTCTACTGAAGAATTATTATTAATTTTTATTATTTTATTCATTTATATCCCGCCTTCCTCCCAATAATAGGATTCAAGGCAGCTAACAATATTTTAAAACATTACAGATTAAAAACTACAAAAGCTAAATGAAAGCATAAAATATAACTAAACATTAATATATTAAAATATTAATATATTAAAAAGTCATTTAAAACAATAAAAATATAAAATTATCTACAGATCCCTTAAAAACTTAAAAACCAGCATAACACGGTATTAAGAGCCCAACCTCAACAGTTTGTAAAGTCTTGGTGACATGAAAATATTTTAACCTGCTGCAGAAAGAAAAGCAAGGACCTGGCTTCTCTGAGGGAGTTTCAAAGCATGGGAACATCCTCCAAGAAGGCCCTCTCCCTTGTTCTCACCAAACAAGCCTAGGAAGGTAGTAGAACAGAGAGGAGGACCTCTCCAGATTAATTTAAAAACCCTCATAGAGGAAGACAGGGTTATTCAAATAGCCTGGACTGAAATCGTACAGTGCTTTATAGGTCAAAACCAGCATTTTGGAATTGTGTCTGGAAATGGATTGGCAGCCAATGAAACTGTTGCAACCAGGGAGTTGTATGCTCCCTATAGCCAGCTCCACTTAACAATCTCACTGCAGTTCTTTACACCAACTGAAGTTTCTGAACACTTTTCACAGGCAGCCCCATGTAGTGCACATTACAGAAATTCAAAAGGGATGTAAACAAGGCATGTACAACCATGGCCAGATCCAACTTTTCCAAGACAAAGTTGGTGCACTAGTTTTAACTATGCAAAAGCACTCCTAGTCACTGCTGAAACCTGAGCCTCCAGGTTCAGTGCAGAATCCAGGGGTACTCCCAAACTGCAAACCTGAATCTTCAGGGTGAGTGTAACCCCATCTAACATGTGCTGAATCCCTATTCCCACAGATCTGTCCTTTGAATGATCAGGAGCGCCTCTGTCTTGTCTAGTTTAAGCCTCAACTTGTTTGCCCTCATCCGGTCCATCAAAGCTGCCAGGCACCAGTTTAGCACAGGAACAGCTTCCTTGGAATTTAGCACAGAAACAGCTTCCTTTGAAAGGAGTAATTGAGTTGGGTATCATCAGTAAATTAGTGGCACCTAACCCCAAAACTCCAGACAATCTCTCCCAGTGGTTTCATATAGATCTTAAATAACATAGGGGATAGACAGAACCCTGAGTGAGTCCATAGGCTAATGGCCAGGAATCCAAACAGGAATCCCCCCGCCCCACACTGGGAAAGAATGGAGCCACTGTAGAATAGTACATCCAAGCCCCATCCCAGAGAGGCAACTCAGAGAGATGCCATGGTCAAAAGCCACTGAGAGGTCCAGCAAAACCAACAGAAACACACTTCCCCTGTCCAGTCCCCAGAGAAGGTCATCCACCAAGGTGACCAAAACTGCTTCTGTCCTATAACCAAGACTAAAACCAGAATGAAATGGATCAAGATAACATCCAGCATAGTCATGTGTATCTTCTCAGACATTTCAAAGAGACTGGATATTTAGGTTCAGCCACCTTAAATTACCAAGATATAGGTTCCAATGTGCCTCAAAAGAATCCTGGTGGTGACAGTGTAGGCGTCAGTTCAAAGCATTTCCTCTCTTCTGCCATTTCATATAAATCCTTTCAACCTTACTCATAAAATTGTTACAGCCAGGGCTTTACATCAAATATGGAGAACCTCCATCCAATGCAGATTCTGGGTAAACCCTCACTTTTGCAACATCCCTCGTCTCTTACCCAGCATTTGTTATGAAGAATAATTCTGAATACATCTGACCATAAGACTTTTTGCTGTTTCAGTTCAGATTAATATTACTATTAGCATCTCATAGAAAATAGAATCTGTAGGGCAAATGGTGAGCAAAAGGATCCAGCCAATGTTCCAGTGTGACGGCTGAATATGAAGCTATTTTGTTTATCCCTCATACAGCAACAGGCAAAGGGAATCTGGGAAGGCAAACAACTGAGGAATGAACTGGAGTTGTGCAAATGAACAAAAACATAAGCTGTTTTGTTTGGAAGCAGTAAGAAATCACCTGCCTTGCAATTTTATTTCACTGCATGCATGAAATAGTAACACTCAAAAAGTAAAATGAGATACTTTTGTTGTTGTTGTTACATGTGCACCAAATTTTCATCTGTAAAAGTCAGGGAGTTAAGTGGACATTTTTGTGGAAGAAAATCTTTCCCATGAGAGTCACCCCCTGGGAGAAAAAAAATACACAGCCCTTCACATTTGAGGATTTGGCATGCGTGAATTTGGTCATTCATGATTGAAGCAGCCAGGGGAGCCTGCAAATGAGCCCCTCCCACCTCCTCCTCCTGGGACAGCTCCCATTGGAGGAGGTGGGTGGGGCTCATCTTATTTGTGAATTTTCCACATTCATGGGGGTCTTGTTCCCCTAACCCCTGCAAATATGGAGGGTCGACTGTATACCTTTTTTCAATTTTTCAGCAGCTTTTCGCCAACACTCCTTTTGCTTTTTTTTTGTTCTGGTACATTTTCCCCTCCTTATCTGTGCTGTCAACATCAATAGGAATCATAGAATCACAGAGTTGGAAGAGACCACAAGGGCCATCCAGTCCAACCCCCTGCCATGCAAGAACTCACAATCAAAGCACCATCCAGCCTCTGTTTAAAGACCTCCAAAAGAGACTCCATCACTCTCTGAGCCACTGTGTTCCACTATCGAACAGCTCTTACTGTCAAAAAGTTCCTCCTAATGTTGAGATGAAATCTCTTTTCCTGTAGCTTGCATCCATTGTTCCGTATCCTATTCTCTGGAGCAGCAGAAAACTAGCTTGCTCCATCTTCATGGATTCATGTTTGTAAACAGGATGACAGAACAATGCTACATATTCAGATGTGACTACTAAGTTGTATTTCCTTCAGTTAAGATGGGTAGAGGTCACTGGGCTGATCTCCCCTGTCTAGCAAAGTTGCATTTGAGGAAGTAGACCTAGTCTATAAAAGCTTATGTTACAACTTCTTTTGCATAGTTAGACTCAAAGGTACTACAAAATCCCTTTGCTTTCCATTATTCTAGGTGGGTACCTCTCTAAATATCAAAGTTGTTATGAAACTGCTAGAGTAAAGTAAGAAACAAACAGTCGGCCCAGTTGTTCTAACATCTTCTTCCTATTTCAGATACTTCTGCATACTTTTCAAGCTGTAAAGTTAATCACTGAGGCTGGAGTGTATCATATTTTGGAATATAGGAACATTTGGTTTCAGCCCCATTTATTTAACATGAACTTAGGCATTTTGAAGATATTGTACAACACTGAATTTGTACTACAACACTGAATTTGTACCTGAACTGTCCAACTTCAATGTACTCAAACTGCTTTAGAACAAATCCAATGAAGACCTGTAAACAAAATAAACATATTTATTCAGTTGTTGTTGTCCTGCTTTTTTCCCAGTTCGGGAGTCAAAGTGGCTTAGAGCTGATTAAAAATAGGGAGGATGCCAGTCTAATCTCTCTGGAAAAAATGAGTTCCAGGGTCAGGGGGCAACCACTGAGAAGGCCTTCTCTCATGTTCCCATCAGATGTTCTCTGTCCTGTGGAACAAAGAAATGGGCCTTCCGCAATAGATCTCAAAACACAGGCAGGTCTGCAAGGAAGAATATAGTTCAAATAATCTGGACCTGAGCCCTGTAGGGCTTAATAGGTCACTGATAGAACTGGAAGTACAATCCTGAGGATAGAATAGGACATTTGATAGAACTGGAAGCACAAACCAGAAGAGAAATAGATTTCAAGAGAATTAAAACAGCAGCTAGCCAAATGAGAAGTCTATTTAAAAAATAAACAAAAAGTAACACCATGAATTTGATGTCTATGGCATTTATGCCTTCAAAAGCATTCCAAACGTTTCAAGGAAATGCTTGCTGACCACTGATACTCACAATGTGAGGAAATATCCCATTCTCTTAAACCAAACTGGAAAAACAAGTTTTTGTCACAAAATTTGAAAGAATGCTGAACTCAACATACCCCACTCCTGGCAGAAAGACCAACAAACTAGATGACTAAAATATATTAACCAGTAGATGAGCCTTGAGGTGGAGATGAGGAGTGAGATCCAGGATAAGGATTACATCTCCACAGTGTGGGAAAATGTCAAAGATTGGCAAGAAAAACTGGGCTAAAATTCATACATTAATACCAAAAATGTTGAATGTAATTTTTCCAATGACTGTAGAATTATGTCTTGCCAGTCAGCCTCATGTTTAGTCAGTGTCTTATCATTTATCAATGCTGTTAATTTATCTAGTTCTGTCATATCATAGAACTTATTTAACCAATCCCCAATCAATGATGTTCTTTCTTGTTTCCAGGTTGGATGTAGATAACAAAACTCCAATATTCTTTTTCTATATTTACATCTAACATGTGTAGCATATTCAATAAATACATTCAAGGGGTCAGCATTATGCATTCAAGATAAGGTTTAACATAATACGATCGGAGATAAAAGAATATAAACTGAGGAATAAATATTCAATGGTTATAAAATATAAGCAAGAGAGTATAAATATATTACAAACTGTGAGCATGTAATCTTTTTCATCTACATCCCCATTCTCTTCAAACAATAAGGTTGACAGTAGTGGAAAGGGATTATAGAGACATTATAACTTCCAGTTTCTTAGGTATTAAAGTTTCTAATAACAAATTCTATTTAGTAGTGAATATGATATAAAGACAATGTATGAAGCCAAATCCTGATATATAGATGGTAAAAGGCATAGGTTTTAACATATTTTTAAATAGAAAAATGGGAAATAGATATGCACTGAAACACCATTGCGTTGGGGATGGGAAATCGACTATTCATTATTTCTGGTTTTATATTAAGTTTTTTGTGTCTGTGTGTTTTTCTCCTTCTCTTTTTAACTCTATTGTTATCTGTGTCCTTGTGGGGGGAGGGGTTATATTGTTTGTGATTGTTTTGATTTGTCTTTGGTTAACAAGTATATATAATTAATAACGAAAAATAAACGACAGGCACTCAGGTCAATGGGGAGACAGCAAAATCACTTCTGCCATTAGCTCTCAAGCCTCTGAAGAACTTAACTGATCGGAAGATGAGAACATACATTAGCTTCTTTCATAGAAGGACAGCAAAAAAGAAATCCCTTTCCATTTAAGCAGTGGCTGCCATTGCTGGGAAGAAAGTCAATAAATAAATACTAAATAGTAAGTAACTCCACCATAGGAGGGCTGAGCAAAGGCCCTTTCCATAAAAAATACCCAGCTCTCCTATGAACCTTCTGGACTTATCAAATGTTGGGAAGATGGGGAAGAAAGTTTAAGAATCTTTCTCTCTTTTAAACCGCAAGGTATAAGCTTCATGGAACTCTTTTCAGAGCTGGATGGGCAGAACTATCTATGGGCACATACTCTATCATAGGTTCTGGAATGCCCTCTTGAAGCCAGATGAGAAGACAATTAAGATTAAACTATTAGATATTATAAAATAAGGCTTCAATATGAATCAAGATTTCTCAGAATGAAATTACCTTGTTTCTTCCAATAAAAAGTCAAGTTTATTGTTTATAACCTCAATAAAATATACATAGCTTTTTTGTCAACTCTGTGATAAGAAAACTTAAGGACTCACCTGATCAGAATCCAGAAGGCAGTAGTTAACCCGCAGCTGAACGAGTTGAGCAAGAAGATCTAAAACTTGCCTCTGCAGTTGTACAGATGTTGTTGTAGTATACTGCTTTAAAGCTTTGATGACCAAAGGCTCAAACAGACGAATATGATTATGAATAATATTCTATGAGAAAGGAAGAAACACATCAGTTTAATAGGATTTCAATTTGAAAGCAAGACTGCCTATCTATGTGGCCAAAAGTGGGACCAGCCCGTCGTCATCATCATCATCATCACCATCATCGGCTTAATTATGACAATACTGACCCCTTTCCCAAGACAGTCTTATTTTTGGAGAGTTGCCAAAGTGAAGCACCAAAACAGACTGAGATTTGGAGCTCTATACAGGCCAAATCCCTTGTTTAATGATGTAATGTTTCACATTTGGGTAGCTGAAGCATGCTGCATATTTTCCAAGTTGACCAAAATGGTGGTCCTACTGTCTGGCCTCATTTTGAGTACTGCATCCAGTTCTGGGTGCCTCAATTTAAGTAGGATATAGACAAGTTGGAGCAGATTCAGAGAAGGGCAACAAGAATGGTAAGAAGTATGGAGAACAAAACATATGAGGAAAAGTTAAAGGAGCTGCACATGTTCAGCATGGTTAAGAGAAGACTGGGGAGTGACATGACTGCATTCTTGAAATCAGCCACCTGTAGGGCTCTCCTTCTTTGGGTGTCTTCAAAAAGAGGCTGGACAGCAACCTACTGCGGATGCTTTAGTTGGAGATCCTCCACTGAACAAGGGGTTGGACTCAATGGCCCATGTGACCCCACTGAGTATGGTTCTATGGGACAGGGATGAACAAGTTGCTTACCTATGAACTGAACCTGTGAATTCACACAAATGGATTTTGTTGCCTGCCCAGAACTTCTCTTTGAAGCATTCTAGAGCTGAGTGGTGTTTGGTGGGAATGCCACCCCACCTACTCTACACATATGTCTAAGCATGCCTCAGGTAAATCTCCTCAGTTCCAAGTCCACCGCAACTAGGTATAGATGTGGAAAAGAGAATAAGAGTATGAGCTGTGTGCATTCACAGATCACTACTTAAAGAACCACAATTACAGATAAACAACCTATTCTTCTTCTTTGTAATCTCTGTGAATACACACATAAATGGGTGACTGGTTAGCTCAGGGGTCGGCAACCGACAGCCCGCAACCGCACCCAACCCGCCGAGGCCTTGCAATCGGCCCCTGCCTGGTTCTGCTGCCGCCGCCGTGCTCAAGAACCATTTTGGACACCAAAATGGCACCCGTGCTTGTGCACACATACGCACGACAGCGGACGCCATTTTTGAATGCCCAATGGTGACGGCACCGTGCGAATTTGCACGGTGCCAGTGCTGTTGGCCGTTCCAAAATGGCGTCCCACCATCATGCGCATGCGTGCGCAATACAAGGCGCCATTTTAGTTTCCAAAATGGCGCCCCCCACGCACACACACATGTGCACGACGGTGGGAGTCGTGCGCATGTGCGCGCGCATGTGTCAGCACCATTTTCCCCCGCCCCCTCCCGGCCCGCCGGCAAAAAAAGTTGCCAACCCCTGGGTTAGCTCAATCACCAGGCAGTGGGATCCATGCCAAATGTCATGTATCAATCAGCTCTGTTCCAAGGACTCAGACAATAGTCTTGGGAAAGAACAAAAGACTTTATTGCAGACCAAGGACAATGGTAATCAGTCAGTTGTTTAGGTTGATACTGCCCTTTTCTGTCTTATTGTTTCTATATATAGTCTATATATACAGTAGGCAACCTTTCCCCTTTAAGGGCCGAGGGACTTCAGCTCCCACAATCCCAGGAGCTATTGGCCAACATGGGACTATTGGTCAACATGGCTGAGGCTTCTGGGAGCTGAAGTCCCTCGGCCCTTAAAGGGGAAAGGTTGCCATTACCTTTTATAACTGGGACATCTCAGCAACAACAGAATTAGGTGTAGGATGGTGGAAAAAACATCCTGCACCTTTTTCTTGCACTCTGTAGAGGATCTCTATCCAATGCAAAGTAGGCAGCATCAACAAAGGCTTTTCCCAGGCATCTTTGATCAACCACACAATGACAGGCAAGGGATACAACATAACAGGAGTTCCCAAATCAACTTGGATTTACTGAAAGCCAGGTTAGGTTATAGTGTTGGTGGAGCTTTAACCTCAAGCCCAAGAGCCCTAGCCATTCTCAAAATCAGTTAAGTATATGATTTTACATCCTTTGATGGGGACATTGGAATCAAATCTGCAACATCCCCTGTAGATGATAAAGTGAACAATAAAGGTAATGATGGAGATGAAGAAGAGAAATCACAGACTTCCTGTGTAGAATCCTTAGTTTGCTGATAGACAGCAGTTGGCACCAAAATGATGCTATGGAAGCACCTGGCAGAAACAATGGAACCAAACTCATTTTCAAGGAAACAAGAACTGATGACACCAAAACTGGTACTGAGGTTGGCACAGATAATGATAAAAGTTTTACTAGTAGATGAGACCAATGTAGCAGATTATTCAACAAGATCAGCCAGGTGAGAAGCAACAGTTTCAAGCACAGTGTCGGACAATTGGTACTGGAGTAGAATTTAAAGATATAGCTGTTAGAATTAATATATAGAGAGATTTTGTAGCATATACTGTATAGTAGTTTTTCCCCCCAGTTAAGTCTCAAAGGTGCTACAATGTCTGTCCCTAGCTTCCACTCCACCATAAGCATCTGAAGAAGTAGACTAAAGTCTACGAAAGCAAATGCTACAAACATCTTTTTTCCCTAGTTAGTCTCAAAGGTGCTACAAAATCGCTATATATATTAATGGTATTGAATAAACTGAAACAAAGAGAGCAGGCTTTCATGTCTGGGGCAGATGAGACACCATTACAATGAGTTACGTCAAGGTCTTGCAGGAGATGATGGTAGCTCAAGGACCAAATAAAGGAAGATCTTGCCTTCCAAATAAGACACAACACAGAAAATGTCTGATGAATTGTGGAGTAAAGGTACATCAGTTGTTGGTACCTGGATAACAGAGTCCATTACCTCTCCTGCAAGCTCACAGCATGCCAGATCAGACAGTTGTAGACAGTATTTAGCAATAGCATTAACATTTCTATACCACCCATCTGTGAACTCAGCACAATCTAAGCAGTTTACAATCTGTAAGCCAATTGCCACCAACAAAATGGGCACTCATTTTACTGACCTACGAAAAGATGGAAAGCTGAGTCAACCTTGGAGCCCTGGGATTGAACTCACAACCTTGTGGCTGCAGTAGCAGCATTTAATAACTGAGCCACCAGGGCTCTCTGGGCTGTAGATTAAAGATGAATGATACAGAAGGCCCTGGTACATGTATCTCATTTGCTACTAAAGGCAAGACACTCTGCTTCAACCCAGTGTCTGGAGCAGTCCAATCCAACTTCTGAACATCTGTCGACCTCTTGGTCAGTAGTAGAATCATGAGATTTATGCCTCTAAAAGGTTCCTAGAGAAGCTGCTAGTGGGGCAGAAAAAAGGAACTGAGGAGATTTGACTGAGGCAGACTTAGACAAGCATGTTAAGGAGCTGACAATGGAGTTTGTACTAATGTCTACTCAACTTTAGAATGTTATGAAATGGGTTCTGCACAGGTACTCATACCTATTGGGGTGTATTCAAAAAGACTACAAGAAAGAGTATATTCCACATAGAGGGGATAGGAAACAGACTGGTTGTTTGAATTCATATTCCTTATTTCGTCTAACTGAGACTCTTCTAACAGGGAACTGAAAACAAGATTAACTGAAAAGGTATGGATTAAACCACAAAAAGTTGTTATTAAAACATTATTTCACAAATTATAAAGTTAAAAAAATGAATTAAAAGCCATTTAAAAAGAAATCAATAAAACACACAATTCAAACTTCTTCCTCTGTGACCAGTCCATTGTCAAAAGCTCACCTGAATAAAAAGGTCTTTGCCTGCTGGTTAGCGTATTAGTTAATGTATGTGAGGAACAACAGGTAAACTATCCTGTGGTCCCTTGGTAAAAGGAAACTGCACATTAGTGAAATACCTTAATTGGGGGAGGGAGACTTTTTGGGTGAGTGATGATGGAAGGAGCAGGGATGATATATAGGTTGTGCCACAAGACATGAGTTACTTATATTAAAAAAGACTTGTGGTATATACATATTGGTGATGGGATTTGGAGGATTTGAATTCAAAGGTTTTAGGAACACTTAGGCCTAAAACTACATTGACATTGAATACGGTTTTTTTAAATGCAGGACAGGCCCAATTTCATATAAGAGGAAAAACTAAAATGGGTAAGCAGAAGGGGAAATTCTCCCTCAACTGTAAGTTTTCATCAATTCATCTCTATGAATGGAAGGGAATCCAAATGGATGAAAAACATCTGGTTTCTCAGTAGCAAGCACAAGCATTATCAGTCCTCTCAGCCACATGCTGCTAGTACAGCTGCAATGACAAGAGCTACTGTAGATTACCTGCTGTCACACCTAGCCTGGCCTTGTGCTTGCCATCTATTCTGACCAGGCTTGGAAAAGTGAGCTGTGGCAGGGAGAGCACTTTTATATTAGAACTTATCCTGCGCTGTTAGAGAACACAGGCTAAAAATTCAGACAGATGTGCTAAAGATTTTTTTTATTTACCTTATTTTAATAAAATACATCAAGCAACAATTTAAGAAGTGTATTTTTTGTTTATACCTTGTCAGCACGCTGCTTCACTGCACTTGTCATGCCAGTTTTAAGTTGTGAAGAAACTTTCTGCAATATATCAAACCAGCTAAAAACAAAAACAATTATTACACGTTACCAGTGCCAGCTTATTTTATAGTATCTATAGTAACTCCAAGATTGTGTGAACAAATGTATCTGGATATGGGGTTAATCTCAGCCGTCTTGATAGCCATCACTGGTTTTATTGCAAAAACTAAAATGTATCATCTAGATACAGAGAGCTGACTTCAGGAAATATAAAACACGAAATGCTCAAGTGAAAATTTGATTCCCCAAATAGCTTAAAAAATTGAGAAATCCGACTATTGGGGTAGGGGATAAACCAAAATATTTTGTTGTCAATGTCCAACTTTTATCCAGTTGCTGAGTGAGAAGTTAACTTTCCAGGGTGCAGAGTGACTGATATACAGTAATAAAGCAACCGTGTTAATGTTTAAAACAATTGAATCTATAAATATATAACACCATCTAAATTTAAATTCTTGCAGTTCCACACAATTCTCTTTATCAACTTTCCACAAAAATCTAGTTCCTCCTCACTCACTTTCTAAATACTGGCCTGTTTAAACTAATAAAAGACTAAAAGTCATTCTTACCCAGAAGTATCATGTTCTTGTTCAGCCTGCATCATATTTCTTAAACTGGCATCAGCAAGTGCCTGAGTGAAATGTGTATAAGGAGCCATGAAGCAATAATGATAAAGACCAGGCCTCAGATTTGAAGAACCTAAGCGCTGGGCTTTGCCTTGAGATTTGCTTGGGTTTGAGGACAAGCAATCATATTGTGAAGCCAGGTTTGTGCCAAACAATGTCTTCAGCAACTAGGGAAAGACAGAAAACCAGTTCTGAAATCAGGTAAATTCATACAAATTAGCAATACTGGTTCATATTTTTTTAAAGAAATGATAGGCAGCTTCCCAATCTACCAACAGGGTGTTTATCTTTTGACAACTTTGTTTCCTCTCATTAGAGAGGGAAGAATTTAGAATTCATATTTATGAAGCAGCAGTGGTGTTGAGGTGATAATGATACGGAGTATATTTGCCCTCATTAATTATGAGTTCACTACTGAGATTTAGGGGACTTCTTTCACATGGCAAAATGTAATTATTTCATGCATATAATAATAAAGCCTTCTCTTCCCATCAAAGAAACATCCCATTTAACTCCGCTTCTTTCCCTTCCCAATCCAATTTTAAAGCCTTCTCTTCCCATCAAAGAAACACCCTATTTAACTCCACTTCTTTCCCTTCCCAATCCAATGTTAAAGCCTTCTATTTCCATCAAAGAAACACCTCATTTAATTCCACTTCCTTTCATCCCCAATCCAATGTTAAAACCTCTCCTCCAGAACCTGGGAAGTGAGTTAGGTGGTCAGGAGAGGTTCAGAGAAGAAGGAGGAGGGATGGAAGTGGTTTTCCCCCTCCATCCTTTGTTATAGCCCCCTAAGTTTTACCTTCGACTTATCCTCGAGTCATATCAAAATCCATGATTTTTACCCTGACTTATACATGAGGTTGACTTGTACAAGAGTATACACGTTAACTCAAACTACTCCATATGGAACAAGTGACCATTCATGATAGGATGAGAAAAGAGGACATGGTCCACCATTCATGACAGGATGAGAAAAGAGGGCATGCTCCAGGGGCAAGATGGAGCCTGTTACTGAATAAACTGCAGTAATATGTTTCCACAACTATTAAGTAAAATCAGATGGGACACAAGGGAGGTAGCTAAAGCAGAAAAAAGTTAGCTCCCGCTGAAGATACTGGACCTAACAATCAAATTTCTTACATGCCATAGAGGAGTGCCATAGAATCATAGAGTACTTTACATATTTACATATTACATATGCAGTATTTTACATATTTAATGCCTGATATTTTCAGACTCTGGGGAAGACAATGGCAAACTTCCTCTGAACAAATCTTGCCAAGAAAACCCCATGATAGGATCGCCTTAGGGTTACCATAAGCTGAAAACAATTTGAAAGCATACAACAACAACAAAAACAACAAACATCTGACCTTAAGGCACACCTTAGCATTTTTAAGCAATGTTGGTGTGTATCAGCATAAAAAGATATAAAGGAATCCTGATACAAACTGAGAAGAAGACATATCTGGCATAAGCTTTTGTGGACTCCAGTCCACTTCATCAGATCAAATGAAGTCTTTGTGGCCAAAAATTTGTAAATATCTATAATAATAACCAAAGGAGGGGGAAAGGCAATATCCAAAACATGGCTACAGTGATGGTGTGACAAGTTTGGTTTCAATTATGCTGGTAAAGAGTACTTAAAGTGACAAAGGTGAGAGATATGTTTTGCTTAAAAGCCAAGATGAGCAAGTAAAACATAAACAGTGGAGGAAGTTCTTAGTATAGTACATTGATATGGGTGCAGGACCGGTAAAGTTTTACAATAAAGCAGGCATGGTAACTCTACTTAGCATGGGAAGTAAACATGTCTTAAAATGTGTAGTGGCCAAAGAAACCAATTGCTGTTCAAACCACTACCAAGAGACTTGAGTTTGTTAATATATTCTAATTAATTGGTTTCTCTTTTTAATTTCCCTTTGCTGCTTGGAAGCTGAAACACAATATCTAGGAAAGTTGTAATGTTCTGCAGTTGGTTTTGAGGTATTTTCAAATATGTGTCCATTTATCCTCTGATGAAGAGACTGTCCCACCTGTCCAAGCACGGGGGAGCATTTTTGACAAATAACTGCAAATCTCACATTAGAGGAGAAGCAAGTAAAAGCACCTCTAATGATGTGGGTAATATTAACAGGCTCTGTGATGTTACTGCCCAAGTTTATAGATGACTATCTGTTTGAGGTAGGGGTCTGTCTGTAGATGAGTCTGCTACTACAGCACTTGAAAGGGTAGCATTATTCTCCAGAATTGGTTGTACCTTGCTGGAGATGTATCTGAGTTGCCTCAGCTGGTAGATGTATTTGATCACAAGTATGGTTTTGCCATTTTGTTTTCAATTTGTCCTGTACTAGCTGAGTCCTAGGAGTACTGCGCATGCGCAAACGAGTCACAGCCGCCATCTTGGCAAACAAAATGGTGGTCGCAACGTGCGCAGAGGCGGCGGCAGCGGGGGTCATGCGCACACCGCCATTCCCCCCCCCCCAGCCCACCGGAATGGCCCACTGGAAGGGACTGGCCCCAGGTAAGGGAAGGTTGCCAACCCCTGTCTTATACAGTCCTCTAGCACACCTCCAAATATTTCTTTTCTTATGCTATTCTGTTGTTCTCTAGATGATTAACTTGTTCTCTCTCCTCCTCCTCCATTTCCATTGTCAATCCAATCTGCTCACATTTTAATTAATTTTTAAATCTTCTTTAATTAAATTGTCATATAATAATATGTATTCTTTATTGTACCATTAATTTTGTTAAACTGATTTCTTGAGTTGCCTCTTAAACTCTGTCACATTAATTCACTCTTTTATTCCACCTTTTAGAAATATTTCCCTCCCTTCTTTTCCCTTAGACTACTTTCACTCAACTGCTCAACTCTGTCTATTCTTCATTCTTCATATTGTGTTCTCTCAATTGTATAAGCAGGATTTAATGCAAGGAAGATCAGGCGTCGCAGTAATGCGATGAATTTCTAATTTTAGATCTAATTAATGAGTAGCTTATTTTTTCTTCAGTTAAAAGTTGGCAGCAGGGCTTGTGCCATTCCATCTCTGGGCAGATGCACAAAACAGGGTAGTGGTAGCTCTTTCAACCAACACAGCTTCATCCATGACTGTCTTTAAACTGCAAACTTCAGTCACCTAGGCTGTATTTATATAATTTCATAACTCTTGTTCTTGAACGTAAAAGCCACAAGGGATACTAAATTTAGTTCAGCTCTGTTTACAGGCTACTCGAGTGCTAAATGAAGAAAGAAAAGTGCTTAGGCTCATAGGGAGAAGGTCTACCAACTGTATAGGAAAGACCCATGTGACCGGTCCCACACATATGATCATTGACTTTTAGATGTTACAGGAACACTACAGAATGAACCTGCTGAAATAATCTAATAATTAATAAAGAGCACTTTTGACAGAAATTGCCTTTACTGGAAAGAAAAGTAAATAAATAAAAGGACAAAAGAAAAACAATATGCTCTTGTTACCTGCTGTACACATAAAGTTGCCATCATTGGTTCTCTGCTGAAACAGGATTTCAGATAACCCAAAATTTCTTCAACATACTAAAAAACAGGGGGGAAAAGAAATACAAGTATCACTTAACCACAAACGGCTATTTAATCAAACTTCTGTTATAAGTACATTCCTATATACACAACAATCATAAGATATCAGCTATCAGAATAATGATATGGACATTACTAGCAGAGGGCTTATTAATATAAGCATTTACAAACTAACTGTAATTATGTATGTATCGTGATAATACAGTTGGCCCTTGCTATCCATGGGAGATCTGTTCCAGACCGCCACCCCCGTATTGATAGCAAAAAACGCAGGACCATAAGTTCCGTTCTTTTCAATGGGCGTGTGTGTCCACTTGTGCTGCCACGTAGGCATATGCCCATTGAAAAAGCCAGGGCTTGCCATTCACAGAAGCTCAAATCATGGATGGCAAGCCCACGGTTGGTGCAGATGCACTGTACATGTAAAGTTTTGTTTTAAACAAGAATGGGCAACTTCAGAAGATCTAAGGAACAATTTTGTCACTTGGGATGCAGTCAGCTGCATCCCCAGTCTGTACTGCAAATTACACTGCCAAATTTGGCAATAAACTGAGAAAATCTTTTTTAAAGCAAACATTTCCTGCTTGATTTAAAGGCTTTTAGCCGTTTGTAATGAAATGTGGAAAGTCAAGGAAATGTAAAAATGCCCAAAGTGGGCTGCATGGGCTGTTTGTTGCCTATTTTGGCTCTAAAATTATATATTTTTAAAGGTTTAAAAATCAGGCACTGACATAAACAGAGTGAAATATATCCAAAAACTATGGGTGTAATTCTGATAGATTAAGCAGTGGTTTTTCTCTCACCTACACATTGCCCAATCCAACAGCAATTCCTAATACAACTCTTCTCCTAAGTGTCAATACTGGTTTGTCACAAAGCACACTTCCCAGAAAAATTACACTTCCTAGAAAAAAGGTGTGCAAAGTCATGATTGAAAAATCATCACATAAGCCCTTTGGCCAGAAGTAAATGAAAGCACAGTTTACAAATACTTTTGTCCAATCAAAATTAATGTGGTATCAGTGCACATGCAAAATTGAATCCTGACCAAAATTCTTGCCCAATGTGCTGTATAGCACACTTCCTGCATGCATGGGAGTCTCTTACTAATTTATCCCCCTAAACAGCATGATGTGCTGCTGGACTAGCCAGATTCAAAAGCATCCTCACCCAGGATGACCAAATGTCCTAACCACAAAGTAGGACAAGGCACCACAAAATGTAGGGCAATCTAGAAAAATGGAGGGCATTACCAAATAAACGCTAAAAACACTAATATAAATGTAAATTCATGCTTCTTAGCTCAAAATGGAGGACATGTTGAAATTCGTCCTCAACAGAAGGTTGAAATAAACGTATCCAAATATGCACCCTGGTGGCACAGTGATTAAATGCCAGTACTGCAGCCATTCACAGCCACAAGGTTGTGAGTTCGATCCCTGGCAGGGCTCCAAGGTCAAGTCAGCCTTGCATCCTTCCCTAGGTCGCTAAAGTGACTACGCAGCTTGTTGGGGGCAATATTGTAAACCACTTAGGGAGTGCTTAAGTGCACTGATAAGCGGTATAGATATGTACTTACTATTGCTATTGCTATATCCTGGAAAAGGAGGACGTCTGATCACCCTGACCTCACCCCAAGGACTCAACAGTGAGGCAGAGGGTGAAGATGGGGAGGGTTGGACTGGGGTGGGCTCAAAATAGTGACACAGTGCCAAGCTAGTGAGGCAGAGGGCCAAAAAGGCATGTCAGTTTCTGAACATCAAGATACAGGACTAACAGCACCTACCATGGCAGAATGAAGGAAGGAAAAGGAAGGACTATGGAGGTTGGAGTGTTTAAGAACCAAACACTCATTATCATAGAATCATAGAATCATAGAGTTGGAAGAGACCACAAGG
>CM034708.1:104595216-104612896 GCA_020142125.1 Phrynosoma platyrhinos
TCTTTCCAAGTTGAAAAGGAGCCATTGTTGAGCACCCTTTGGGTTCCGAGTAGCAAAATTAATCAGGGAACAACTGCATGCTGACAATAGACCATACATTTCGGCACATCCCAGCATACTTGTTGCTCACGCAGTTCTATCTGGTTGATTCAACATTCCTGATTCCTGTTCCTGGTTTGTGTTGCCTGATAACCTCAGATCTTGCTCCCTTTACTGACTATGCTTCTGGATCCCCCTTTTTGGATTATCATTTGGATTTATTGTTTGTCTGTGCTTGATTTGGACTGCCCCAACTACACTGCTACATCATCCTTGCTGGCAGCTATGCATCCCTTCAGGATTCTCCCATGGTCTATTGGACCTGAACTCATGATGGCACCAAAACAGGACTGAATGTGAACAGGGAAGTGTTGAAATGTATGGTTTGTTGTCAGCATGTAGCTGTTCCCTGATTTAGTTCTTAAAAGCTCTAGCCTCTGTAGCCCTTCTCTTTTCTTCATTCTGCCACAGTAGGTGCTGTTAGCTTTGAATTTTGCTACTCGGACTCAAAGGGCCAAAAAAGCATGGCAGTTGCTTGGTTGGTACTCTCACTATCTTGCCTCCCTGCCCCATCTTGATCCTCTGCCTCACTATCTGAGTCTAAGTTCCAGGAGGTGATGCACAACAGACCTTGCTGATAAATAGAAATGCCAGAAGCTCTCAGATATTGCTGAGAGAAGTCCAAATCTTGAGAGAAATCTCAAGTCCAAATCTTAAAATCTAATTTTAATTACCAGTGAACATAGTTAAGAATTACTTAGACCAAATGTGCATACCAGTTCTAGAACACTCTAAAACTAGCAAGACACTTACAAGGATGATAATTTAATACTTGCTTCTCTAATTGATTCATAAAGACATTTAAAGTAAATTTATATATAAATTTATAATTTATAAACAATTATGAACCCACTTTTCCAATGTCCTGAAGAGTTGCCAGCTCTAAAATCTGAGACAGAACATCCAAAGCAGATCGCAGGAATGCGCCAAACTTTTCACTGCTGTTCTGCAGATCCAGTGTAACCTTATGCCAAAATGAATAAGTAAATAAATATTGAGAGAATAATCAGAATAGAGTAATCAAGCCAATAAAACTGTAATCCTATGATCTCTCACTTGGGAGCAATTTTGTTCTTGCGGACTTGAGGTCCAAGCTTTTGAATATTCATGGAAGGGCGACCTCCATTAAAATCAATGGGGTGCACCCCATTCAAGCCTATGGGATTTGAATATCGGCGAGTCTCCATTTTCGCAGGGGACAAAAACGGAGGGCCGACTGTAAATTGAAATACTTATTTTGGAGCAGACATGAATAAGAGTGCACTGTCAGAATGCTATCAAAAAGCCACCTGCTACAAAGAAATTAAGCAGATGAGCCAATATTAAAAAATTATTTACTTAATTTCTTTGTATTTGCAGCTATTAAAGGAATAAAAGTTATGATTAGAAAGGGGGGAGTGGCATCCTATACCTGGGAGAATTTTAGAACCTGGGAACCATAAGCCCAAGAAATAATGAAGCACAGGATTTCAAGATCTAAACCTGAAAAGATTCCAACACCTTTAGGAGAAACCTATAAAAAATAATCTATCAGGGGTTGCTTATCCCACTTCTGTCAATTATGGCCCAAAACAGACGGGCAAAATAAAGTGTCTTCTGAGTGCTTTGGGGGAGTGGTGTTCAAACACCACGCACCACCAAACCACCCGGAAGCCATGGCGGGTCTGCCTAACAAGGCCGCAAATGGAGCAGAAAAAAGCCACTCCTTGCCTGCAGGCCATTTGGGACCACAACATCCAGTCACTGAGGTCCTGCAGCAATCAGGACCTTTTGCCACATCTGCATATGCTACACAGTGTCCACAAGTATAAAAGCTCTTTCCAAAGATATGATAAAGCTCAAAGGAAATTACACAAATAATTTTAATTAATGAGCCATATCTACTACCAAGGGAGGAAAGCATAACAAGCTCAGGGTAGCTCTAAGAAGGCTTTCTAATAGGGATGCAAGATCCCCTAGCGTGATGGGCATTGCATGGCATCCTTCCCTCTACTTATGGCAATCACTCTCCTCTGACAGGCACAGGTATTCCAACTTCTAAGAGAGTATTGCAAGAGTGTTACAAGAATGGGAGACAGCCTGGATTATCCTTTTATGCAGGCTAAATATGACTTTCTACTCCACTGTACTCTAATCTTCAAATGCAAGCAATATGTTAAGGTAAAGTGTATGTGTGTAGGAGAAGAGTAAGTACATGCCCACATGCATGTGTGAAAGTAGTTTTCCATCCTGCCAATTTGGTTTTGTGTTGTTACACAATACAAATTCATAAAAGCAATGAAGAATGCTAATCGATATATGCACTGAAAGACATCAACAATGCATACTTGGTATTGATACGGAATTTATAGATAATGTATTTCCTGCATATTGGTCAACTAGCATGATGGGTCAACTAGTACAGCTGTGTGTAGAATGATGGGTAACAGTACAGGTGCCTTGTTAGCTAATCCTAACCTTTAAACCTGTCCACACACCAGGCAGCATTACAGACCTTTGCATATTTCAATCCAAAAATCTGCATAGGGCTTTGTAACTATGTATATATTATTAATATCACTTATAAGATATGGTTACTGATCCAGGGAGATCTAGGATGGCACACAAATTTTGTTCTGAGCTGCTGTTACAATGAATATTGCTTACTAGTGTTTTTTCCTGAGAAAAACATTTGCACTTTCCAATTAAGTTTGGAAATAATGTGTTAGAATTCAGTTTTCTGTATTCAAATTAAAATTCTTTCACTTAGATTCTCTGTATATCATATTTATGTATATCATATTTCTGTTAACAAGTATACAATTATACAAAATGAGCTAACCATGTGGAGCTTAAAATTGCAAAACTTATAATCAAAAATGTATAAAAACAAAAAAATGTGATTTACCATATGGATAAACGGACTCATATCAAAACATATACATAAAGGCCTAAAACCAATGGCTTGTCCCAACTAAAGCAGAATTATTAAAGCAATTGAAATATGTTAAGTCAAATCATCAGTGACTTAATGGGTTCACTCTAGCTAGAACTAGCAGTAGGACTGAAACTCAGAGTTTGATCAAAACACAGAAAGAAAATACCTTATAGTTGGCATGGGTAGCTTTCAAAACATCATATAGCTTCAGATATGAAGGAAGGTGATAGAAGTTGCCCAGTGATGATGATTTACTTGCTGGAGCAGGACCTGAAGCATCAGTTTGCCTAGGTGCTTAAAAGGGGGGAAATATTATATTTTAATAGTGTTAACCACCTAGAGCTAATTTAGATAGGAGAGTTGCCTATTCCTCTATAGAATGAATACATACATACAAAACTATAAACTTCCACAAAATCCTACAATATGGAGTACTTCTATAAAGGATTCTAGCCATTCTCATTCTGTTTCCCCTACCCTACTTTCATTTTCCATCACATACCCCCAAGGAATTAGAAAGTATTCTACATGCGCTGAGCATTCACAATATTCACTGGCCAGTGAGGGTTTTTTTTCCTGAACTCCTGGAGGTCTCCCAAATTGTAGTGGCTCATGGTTTCCATGTCAGTGGGACAGTGAATCCACTCCAGGTTATAGTCTGAAAGTATGAGCTATCCATGGTGCTCAATGTATTTGGGGAATGAGGATGAACACTAGGACTAGCTCCTTTAAAGCAAAAACTAAAATCCAAAGTGAGAGCCAGAACAGACCAGCATGAAATGCTGGCTTCCCGGCAGCTTGGGGGCATGGTGTTTAGACAGCGCACGCCCCAAGATGCCCAGCTGCCTAGATGTGGGCTGGCTTCCAGAGCACTCTAGCGGTGTGGTGTTTACATACTGCACACCACAAAAGTGCCATAAAGCCAGCTTCCATCTGTGGCAGGGCAGGAAAAGCCGGCTTTTTGCCGGTGCAAAAAGAAGCAGCTCACGTTGCAGTCCAAATCTGTATTCAGCAAGAGCGGCTTGACCTAACCAACATGCAGGACCTCAAGTTCCGTTCTTCCCAAGTGGCATGGCCACTTGCACACACTGCCATTGGGGAGAATGGGGTTGGGTCATCTGTGGATGTTCCAATCCAGGGGTAGGCAACCTTTCCCCTTTAAGGGCCGAGGGACTTCAGATCCCAGAATCCCAGGAGCTATTGGCCAACATGGGACTATTGGCCAACATGGCTGAGGCTTCTGGGAGCTGAAGTCCCTCGGCTCTTAAAGGGGAAAGGTTGCCTACCCCTGTTCCAATCTGTGGGAAGGGCTGACTGTATAAACCCTCTTGCTGAAAAGAAGCCTAAGCTGAGGTATTTTTGTCAAGCTTACAGCACCTGCTTTTGGATGAAGGGGTAGACCAAGCTGCTGCTCTCATCCAATGAGGCATTAATAGAGAAGCTAAAGTTGAAGCTGATTTTGTGGAATAGGTGGTTGCACCAAGGGGTTTAGGAATGCCCAGTTTCTTGTAGGCAGTAGCAATGAATGTTTTCAACCATCTGGTCAGGATACAAAATGAAAACTTGGACTGAGGGGAGTTGACACAAACAAGGCTTCCTCAAGTGTTTTATTCTTTTATTGTAGATTTGTAAGGACTCTATGAAAGTCAGGTTGGTGCTGCTACTTTTAAATTGGGTGAGCAGGGTGTGGACAAAAGGAGGGAAGCATTACTGGGTGAGAGTTGTGGAAGGACAAGATCATTTTCAGCAGGAAATTTTGCTCTAACCAGACTGAGACTGAATTCCTGTCAAATTTGCAGGAGAAGGGATTGACGGAAAGAGCTCCCAATTCTGATACCCTCCTTGTTGATGTAAGAGTGGTCAACAATAGAATTTTTAAAAGGAGTAGTCTCATTGTGCCTTGGCTCCAGCAGCTGGTGAGAGGCCCTTCCTCCAATCCAACTGCCATTGTTGAGGCCTATAAAGGAGAGAAAAGCAGCCAGCATCTACTGGACTTAATCCCCTCTCCTACTGCCATACCCTTTTCCACATGTGTCATGTCCAATTTAGTCTGTAAACCTCAGGCAGGGAGCTATCAAATGAATGTTAACAGCCTTGTGAGCCTTTTTGGCTGAATGGTGGGATAAGAAAGAAAGAAAGAAAGAAAGAAAGAAAGAAAGAAAGAAACTCCCCTGAGGAATCTTTTTATGTGAGGGCATGACAAAAGGGAACATTTTGTTGTGACCAGGAGAACTAAGGCTAAGGTAGAGTAAATCCCATCTTTAACCTTGTTTGGAGGAATGGTAGCACCTCTTTTACTCATTCTGCACTTTAGCTTTTCTGACTTTGTCCCTACACATGCTTGCTATCTGTTTAAATTTCTCTTTGGTGATTTCTCCCCTTTTCCATTTCTTATACAGTACATGTCTTGTTTAAAATTTAGGAACAGAACAAAAAACTGGAAAGCACGTATTCACAGTAGTAGAATGAAAGGAGACAAAGATCCAAAACACGCTGTAGAAATAATTCAATTTGAGACCGTTTTAACTGCCCAGGCTCAGTACTAGGGAATCCTGGGAATTATAGTTTATTGTGGCAACAGAACTCTCTGACAGAGAAGGCTAAATGTTTCACAAAACTACAATTCCCCAGAATTCCCTAGCACTGAGCCAAGGTAGTTAAAGCGGTCTCAAACAAATTATTTCTACAGTGTGTTTTGCACCCCAGTCCCACATAATGTGTGAAGGTCAAATAACTTTTATTTCTTAAAAAAATGAATGCTTTTCGGTCTTATCACCAATTGACCTTCTTCAGGAGCTATTATAAAGTAAATAAATAAAAGCACATTTGAAGCCAAATAGTGTAGGACTTTTTAAGAAATAAAAGTTATTGGACCCTCGCACAACACATGGGAAATTGCCTCCTTTCATTCTTCTACCATTTAAAACCTAGCTTAGTTGAAAGTTGTTTAGTCATCCAACCTAGTTTCTGGAGACAGCTCCCATATTTCCTCCACATTGGAACTGTTTGAAATTGTGCCTTCAGTATCTCTTTTGAGAAACTCCCATCCATCCTGAACTCCCTTCTCTTTTACTATTCCTGACCACAAGATCACACCTAGTATTTCCCTAAGTTTACTGAAGTCAGCTTTCTTAAAGTCTAGAATCCGTGTCTGACTATGCTTGGCTTCCTCTTCCACTGTTTAACAAACTCCAGGAGAACATGATCACTCCCATCTAAGGATCTCACTACTTGCACCCCATTCTGTGTTCAGGATGGAGAAGTTAGATAGATCTGCCGTGAAGGCTGGTATCTGTCATGAGTATATCCCATAATCCTAAGTGTAGATGACCACCAAATAAATATCTATGCACCATGCCATCTGTTCAGCCAAAAGTTAGGTAAGCTTTCTGCTCAGATGCTAGGTGACAGCCTGTGTCTGGGTGGAGCTCATGGCCTTGAGAAGGTGATAAACTACGGCGGGGGGGGGGGGTATGGTCCCTGAGTGGCTAGAACAGAATTTCAGAAAACCCAGGTCTCCTGGATCAATAAGATTCCACCAATATAACCGCTCTCTCCTGAATAACGTTCCTTAGGATTAGGAGATTAGGGGTATAGCCTGAGAGGCCTAAGAGTTTGTAGGCTATTTTAAGCCTCTGCTGGGTACAAACAGAACCATGAAGAGAACCTGTTTAGTTCTGTTGTTGATACACATGTGAACTGGGGAAAACAACATGCAGGAAATAAAAGAGGGAGGCAGGCAGGCACGCAAGGTGGAGGAGCAAAGAGAATAGGACCTGCACAAGGATATGGCAATGGAAAATAACTGATGTGTGGAGCTAGAGATCTAATCTTAAAACCATCAAGTGAGAAGTCATGTGATCCCTGGGGAACAGGAAGAGTTAAACCATCCATGGATGGTTTCTTCTTTGATGAGAGAGAATAATCCATAACAATTACTCAAAACAGATTAAGGGAACTCAAAAATATTAATTAAATGTTCAATATACAGGTGGACAGAAGCTTGCTTCCTACCTGGGCTGTTTTCACTTGTCTTTTTGGGGCTCATTGGTACAGAGGTCTGTTCAGCAATCTCTTTCTCTTTTCCTTTGCGTCCTTTCAATGGACTCAAAGAAGGTGGATTTGTCAGAGATGGTAATGTTGTCTGTAAAAAAAATTTAAAAAATCAGTCATATTGTAATTGCAATAAAACTCCATATTAACCAAATCCTTCAAGAAAACAAATATTAGTAAATAATCAATAATCTTGCTAACATTGCAGCTAGGAATAAGTCAAATTTTAACATAACAGAAAATGAAAAAAAATCCTAGCATCCAAATGAGATGTTTAAAAATCTTTAACTCTTTTTGCCAGTAGAATGCTAGCAATTACCTTACAAAGAACTGATGAAGCACCTATTCTCCATCTGACTATACTTTTTTATTAGAAAAAAATTGACACTTATGTAACCGCATCAATTAGAATTTAGTAAAACATCACAATGTGTTTATTTAATGTCAATACTTTACGAAAAACAACAAAAGATATGACTGTAACTTAAGAACCACCATTTATTTGTTTATTTATTTATACTCCATCTGGGATAAGAGCCAAGATATAAAAGTTTAAAACAAGAATAAATTAAAATCACATTTTAAAAAGTTTATAAAAGAGTTCAACAATATCATTTTTTAAAAAACATGGTTAAAACAGTTAAAAACAAATTCAAAACATAATAAAAGATTAAAAATAAAATACAACACACCACACCCACACTATTGCTATATAATTTAAAACTCAAGAGCTTGTTTTAATAAAAAGGTCTTCACTTGCTGGCACCAAGGTGGTTGGACTGAGAGAAAGCCATCTCCCACAGATCGTAAAGCTCACGCTGACTTTTACAGTATTTCTGACAATATGGATCCAAGATATGAAGATTAAATCCAGCACTTTGAATTGTGTCTGGAAACCAACTGGCTTTTTTCAGTGAAAGCTTACACCAAATAAGATCTGTTAGTTTTTAAGGCTTGATGGGATTCTTTGTTGTTGCAACAACTGAGTAATACAGCTACCCCTTCCCCACCAAAACAATGGCCACTTTTCAATGTCTCAGCTGGTCCGAAATAAATGTTATGCCAGTAACTGCTTTAAAATACTGTTAGCAATATAACAACAACAACAACATAAGACATTATACCTTTATTGTTGGGCCAGGAACAACGTCATCCAATACATGAGCACAAATATTAATGACCTTTAGCAAATGGGAGAACATCTGCTCTATCAAAACAACAATAGTTTTGTCTGCTAGAGCTGGCCATGGTTCCTCCTGTTTAGTAGCACCAGCATTAGTGTCATCTTCATTAGTCCAAGGGTTTTTCAAAAATTTTGAAGCACTAGCTGAAATCACACAAAGGCAAAATTACAAACTAAGTAAAATTTTTCTGGTTCCTGAGAAGATAATGCAGCTCAGCCAACCAACTCAGACCCATTGACTTGGATGCCACAATTGATACAGTCCCAATAGATGTAACATTAGCTCTTGCTTGTCTAATAATAATGGAACCTTTTCTATTTGTGCAGCCCAAGGATGTGGACAGGATCCTTGGAGACTCAGGGCAGCTTACAACAGTTAAAACAAACGTTGCATACAAAAGTTATAAAGCAAATAAACCATTGTAAAATTCAAACAAGTTAAAACAAATTAAAATGACAACAATAACAAGTAAAAGACCAACACATTATACAAGGCCTGTCTCCCCTAAAAATCAATTTTCATGGCCTTCCAAAATAAAGACTGTTTAATCTACATGTGGAAAATCAGTAAGGAGGATGACAGTCTAGCCTCTGGGAAGGAAGTTCCAGAGTCTAGGAACAGCCAATGAGAAGGCCCTCTCCCGTGTTCTTATCTGTGAGGGTGTGGGACAGAAAACAGAGCCTCTCCAGATCTCAAAACACAGGCAGGTTATTATGTGAAAGCATAGTTCTTCAAATTACCTGACACACATTGGGCTTTATAGGTCACCACAGCACTACAAATTCTGTCTGGAACTGGATGGGGTAGCCAGCAGAGCTCTTGCAACAAGTAAGCTGTGTGTCCCCTTTATTGTTGTAAGTCTTCAAGTCACTTCCGATTTATGGTGATACTAAGGCAACCCTATCATGGGGTTTTCTTGTCAAGATTTGTTCAGAGGTTTCCCATTGCCTTCCCCTGAGTCTGAGAGAATGGAAGTCATCTGTCAGTTTCATGGACAAGATGGGAATTGAACCCTGGTCTCAGAGTTGTAGTCCAACACTTGAACCACTACACCACACATGTGCTCCCTTTAGCCAGCCCAATTAACAATCTGGCTGTAGCTCTTTAGACCAGCTGAAGTTTCAGAATACTTTTCAAAGGAAGCCCCACAGTGTGTTATAGCAATTCAAATGGGATGTAACTAAGGCATGTGCTTCTGTGGTCAGCTCTGATGTCTCAAGGAATGGTGATAGCTAGTGCACAAACCTTAACTCTTGGCCACCACTGAGACCTGAACCTCCAGGCTCAGGGATGAAGCCAGGAGAACATTGAAGTAGGGGGCTGGTATTCTTGAGAGGGAGTGAAAACCCATCCAGCACAAGCTAACTGTTCCCAGATCTGCCTTTTAACTGACCCGGAGCAATTCTGTCTTGTCTGCATCAGATTTCAATTTCTTCAATCCCATCCAGTCTGTTACAGATAACAGGCACTGGTTTAGAGTTCAAAGATCTTTCTTGGATTGTATTGAATGATGTAATAGAGTTGAGCATCATCTGCATACTGATGGCACTATAGCCCTGAAAACCTCTCCCAGCATTTTTGTGTACATATCATACTCATACAGGTTAGAACATAAGCCCTGAAGACAACACAGGCCAAATCCCAAATGGCTAAACATGAGTTCCCTAGCACTGCTGATTTCTCCCCTTTGGAAAGGAATGGAACCACTGTAAAATAGAGCCTCCAAGTTCCATCCCAAAACAGCAGTCCATGATCAATAGTATTGAAACCTGCTAAGAGGTTTAGCAAAGCCAAAAGGAACATAACTCCCCTGTTCAGTTCCCAGCATAGGTCATCCACCAAGGAGACCAAAGGTGTCTCTGTCACATTAGACCTGAAACCAGATTGAAATGGATCCTGACAATCCACCTCATCCAGAAACCCCTGGAGCTTGGAGGCCACCATCAGTATACCTAGAGTGATATGCCTCTCTACTTTTCCCCAATTGCTTGTCCTTAAATTTTACCTTGTAGTTCTTCAAGACCAATGCTGCGTCAATTCTGGCTCTCAGATAGGGTTACAAATAAAAAGCTAAACAAAGTCCCAATGAAACACAGTATTGAAAATAATAAAACAGCTTTAAAAAAGCAAAAACATTAGCTCTAAAGATACAAAACTTATGTGCTTTCATCCATCATTTTGTCAAAGACAGCCAACATAGCCACAAGACAGAAATAAAGATTTAACCACAACATGCATTATCATATCTATATTTTCTAAATAACATCTATTAAGGATGTGGATTCTAGCAGTTCAAATTTTCCAAAAGGAGCTTCACTTAATATGCTAAAATCAAAGCACCTTTTTGTGTTAATGCATATACTAACCCAATTAATTAATCCCAATTAATAATATCACTGCTATATTCAACAATATAGTTTTCTAACAGTCTTCGGAGCACTGATCTACATAAGTTATTACAAGGAATAAAGGGAGCATAAAACAAAAAATAAGTAAAAGTGTAGTATTAACAAAAAAATTGCTGGTGGCTTTTATCTTACCTGCAAGCAAGTTTCCTGCCAATATCAAAGCATCTTGATGGGCTGACAGGTCTAGTGGAAGCCAAGCTGATGAAAGAAGGGACAGAACCAACCCTGCCATTCCAATAGTGGTATTCCTTTGAGACTCTTCTGTAGAACCCAGCATGGAAAAACTGGAAGATGAATTATGAATAGTTAACTGCAACAAGAAAAAAGTAGAACTGATAATGTAATCATTTCTGGGCACAATTCAAGTGCTAGTCATGATCTATGGCCCCAAACACTGGGCCAAATAAAGCAGCTTCCAGCTGCTTTGGGAGTGTAGCATTTACATGATGCATACCCTGGCCGACACAGCTTGGGACTGCAGCAGTGGTCTGCTTTGGGTGTGGGCCATGCAACTGCTGTGGTCCCAACCCAATCACGGCCAGAGGCCACTTTTTAATGGCCATCTGCTTCATCGCTATAAAGGCCTATACAGCTTAGGTCCAGACTATCTAGAAGACCATATCTCCCCATATGAACCTTCCATTCTTATGATCTACAAAATAAAGTTTTCTCTTGGTCCCACCACCATCATAGGCGTGCTTGGTAAGGGAATGAGAGAGAGCCTTCTCAGTGGCTGCTCCCACTTCTGGAACTCCCTTCCACAGGAGACTAAGCTGCCCCCCTCCCTGTTTTCCTTTCACAGGTAGGCTAAGAATTTTTTTTAAAGTAGACTTTTAATGGGTAAGCAGGGAGGTTTCTGAGTGAGGTGTGTGTTTTATTTATTTTTTAACTTTTTATGTTTTTAAATGATATTATATTGTTAATGTATTAGTTTTTAATTTTTTAATTATTTGGGTTTTTTTAAACGTACTTTCTTTGGAAGCCACCTTGGGTCCTACTCTGGGAGAAAGGCAGCAGCATATAAATAAAATAAAATAAAAACTAATGCTAAAGAGTTACATATTGACCAAGCTTTTTTAAAAAAAATCTTAAGGGAGGTTACCACTGTCTTCACATAAAAGGTCCCCTCTGTCATTACTGTTGCACAGAATAGGCACTCTTGTGCCCATACTGCACCATGTTAAGCAATGCAGTGCCTTGAGAGCAAAATGAATAATTCCATAAAACTATCATATGTTCAGAACAAGAACACAGATCTGGGTTTCATACCAGGATGATCCCTTCACACTGACCACAGTCTATTAACAAGCATGAAAGAACTTTGTCATACCCTATTCTTTCATGTTAGCAGATTAAAAGGATGATAATCTGGTTCCACGTACAAACCTAATATGTATTGTATATTGTTCTCTGCACCTGTGTTAGAATATCCAAATGCTAGATGTATTGTTTTCAGCTTTAGTCCACTCTCATTACAGAGAATGAGAACTTTCTTGCTACAAATTCTTGACCTATGTCCTTCCCAGGAGACAATCAGGAGGCAGAATAATCTGAAAATTAGTTCCTTCATAGTAAAGTTCCATCTCTCCCACAGTAGTTTGGACAAAAGAAGGAACCATAAAGCAAAATAACTGACATACTAATGTGGCAGATATCAGGCTGGAAAACACCAAAGGAAAAAGGGCAGAACAAATAGGACAAATCTAGAATGAAGGATTCAAGGAGTCCCTACTGTCCATTATCCAAACCACTGACATCCTGCCCAAGAAACAGTGAGCAAAAACTACCTACCCACTCTGCAAAAGAGTAAAAATTGATGAAGGTTTTAAAAAACAAAAAGAAAAGAAAAGAAAAAAACTTGTTTTCTCTCACTGAGGCAAACGGCTAATGTTTATTATTTTGGGATAAAGAATAGCAGCATTTTTCTAAAAGCTAGTCTGGATTGCATTTCCTTATTAGAGAAGAAGCCTCCACTCAATTCACCAACCAAGTGCAGAGTCTGCTGACACCAAAACATTTATCTTGGAAGGTCAGTTAAATGCATATAAAAGTTAATGAAGATGCTCTGCCAATCTTATCCAAAGAGGAGTTACTTCATACCATGGTAACAGCACCACTCAATTATTTCTAAGATATCTTCTGAAACTCAGCCTCATTTGGTCCTCCATACTAGTATAGTATGGACTACTTTATTTAAAGCTCCAGATCTCTTCCTCTCTCAAACTATCCTTCTCTTGTTATTATGAGAGGCAGAAAAACAACAACTTAAATGATTGTCTGACTACAGGATTTGAATTTGTGCATTTAAGGTATAATTGAAGAGCAGAAGTGGCTTATCCAGAATACCAGGGGGAAAATATGAATGATCTGAAGTTCAATGAGCTGTGCCTGTACTATGTCTGATCTGTGTCACTTTCACAAAATCGAAACTGGTTGATTTTGAAGATGTGGAAATAAGGAGAACAACTTTTGTGAACTCTCGAGACTCCAGACTATGACATGGGATAAGAGGTACCTGATCTAGATTACTGAGACTTTAGTCTGTTACAGTCACTCTGGGAATGCAAAAATGATCTCCCATCTGGATAAATATGCTGCCTTCCATTGTGGTAGTCAATTCCTTAATGGTGAGTCAGCACATAAGTAAATTCCACTGATTGAATGTATCCATTCTCCAAGTGAAATCCAGCATGGTGTAGTGATTTGAGAGTTGGACTATGACTCTGGAGACCTGGGTTTGAATCCTCACTCCCCACTTCAGCTAGAACCTTGTGTACTGGAGGAAAAAAACATACCCACAGTGCCATCCTACATTCCAGGTGCAAACTGGAAATGATGTGGACAGAAGACATAAAGCTTCACAGCAGCCAAACTAAAAATCCCAAAGAGAAAACACATTAATATCAATAACATGAGGAAATACAGAATATGACACAACATTCAGAACATTTAGTTTTCATTTTAGACTCTGAGATACAAATGTTATACATAGAGGAAGGATTTATTACTTAAAACCTCAATTTATTACTTCAAAACCCAACTATTTAACCCACTGATATATTTGAAAAACTCACTGTTAGAGATCTTGTTGATGATCTTATAAAGGCATGGGAAACTGCTGAAATAACTCTAGAAAGGTTATTTTCCACTGTTATGTCTGTTGGACCGTGCAGCATGTTATATCCTCTGTAAATTCTAGAACAAATTCAAAGATCCATACATGAACTTCCACAGGAAAAAATAAATCATATTTCCTAAGCTTCAGAAGGAGAGGAGGCACATGTAATTTGTGATGCAGTATCTTCACCTTCCCATGTACTATCTGGAATTTTCCAGTTCACAGACTGTGCTTTCCTTATGTTTGGAGGTTTGATATTATCATCCTACTCTAGAAAACGGGTGGTAACTGTGCATCGCACAGGTTCCATGGTGCCACTAGAGGAGGGCTCCTGTGTTGTCTTTGCCTTCCCCCAGACCACCAAAGACCAATCCAGATCTTTCTCTCTCTCTCTCTCTCTCTCTATATATATATATATATATATATATATTCCTGAAAAATATTTGCAGCCAAACGCTGCAATGTGGATGTGGGGGCGTTTCAGGAAGTGCCATAAATGACTCAACCTTAGCACAAATCCATCTCTGATCTACAGTACTGATTTAACATGTCTTATTCTATATAGATTTGACCTGCAGCTAATCCCGATCTGGTCCAAAACCACTACTCTCCAGCCTCTCGTTTCCCCTGTGGAATCCACTTGAGCTATCTGACAGAGAAGTCACATTGTCAAGCAGCCCATTGCATTTCCATAAGCTTGACTGTTTTGCTCCTCTCTAAGCAGCTGGTTTCCAAGTAAAAAGAATGGGGAGATGATCTTAACATAAAGAAAGTGAGGCAGCCCCCCCTCCCCCAAACACACTTCTTGATGTAAAAAAGGTTCCCCACACTGTTCTAGAGAACTGGCTCTAATAAGGATTCTGGACTCAAGAATTCCATCAGCCAGAAAATATGTAAAGAAGAAAGAAAGATTTTCTAATGCACCTTCATTTTTTTCCTTTGTTCAGATGATTTATATGAGAACATTGGGTTGCCCTTGCACAATTATTGCGGGGGGGGGGGTTCTTCCTGTTTTCTACCTTTGTGGATGACATTACCTTAATGGCATACCAACCAGCTTGTGCGATAACCGGGGGGGGGGGGTGTTGAGAAGAGTATCCATTTGAATGTAATTTTTGATCCAGCCCTGCTCAACTTCCAGAAATCAAATCTTTATTCTGGATAAATAGGGGAAAAGACTAGAGGGGACACAAAGAAACAGGTGGGCTTCAATAACCCTTAGGTGAGAACAGCTTCATCTACACTTCCTTATATGTCATGGCAACAGTAGTTAAACAAAGGACTTTTTCCTTAGGACAGAAACAACATGAGGAAGCTCTTATTGTTCAGATACTGTTTTTGCAAAATGGAACTTAGGAGCTCATATCCAATTCTGTGACATAGGAACTATCAAACTCATTTATTTTTACTGTTACCTCACCTTACGTGTGTTCTAGACTGGAGGTTAAAAAGGCTAAATAAGCCATAATCAAACCTCAAAGTGCAACTAAAAAAATCCTTAATTTTTGAAAAGTGCTCCAGACCATGAAAAAAACCCTACATCTATAAGAAAGTAGCTTAATTTCCTTTGAGGTACAAACATTTCTTCAATAATCTTAATGAGGTGAAAGCCACAGTATGCAAAATTAGAACTGTTTTTTATAATTCAAAGAAATGAGGTACAGACTGATAGATTTATTTATTTTTTGCCCAAAAAACACGTGAAACAAAGGCCCAACAAAATATAACTACCTGGTTATAGTGCTTACAGCAAACTGAGAAGCAGGTTGAGTTTCATGCATTAGAAGCTTTAAATAGACACTACTTTGGTCCCTTGCTACTGCTACTACTGGATCAGCTTGTCCTTGGTCACAATTATAAAACAGCTTTGGAACAAGCCTGAAATAAAGAGAAAGCCAGGCTATAATACAGCGCTTTAAAGTAAAAGAAAATAGTGCAATCTCCTCAGTCTTCAAGATAAAACTGTACTTGGATTTAACACAACAGACAGCCACTAATTTTCAGCTTTAATAAGCCTACCAGCATTGTGACTCTTCAATGTTTTAGATTTCACCTTAGACAGTATTGACTATGGTCAAAATTTAAACCATGGCCATTAAAATATACAAGTTCTATTGGTAAATTAATACTAGAGATCTACTACATAACAAACAATAACCCAGCATAGATGAGTCACAACTCCAGCACTTATTCAGTGAATCACATTTTTTGAACAAGTGACTTTTCTCTTTGGTACTTCCTTAAGCAAAGAATACTCTTCCTGGTTAATATCACCACTAGCTTCCCAAGCAACTGCATCTGCAGAGGGGTGGGATATAAATAAATTGTATTGCTGCTGTTGTTGTTGTTGTTGTTGTTTTCAAGGGCCTTCCAGTATGGAATGTGGAAACAACCGACCCCAAGATGCAGTAGATCTGCTAAGGACTCCAAATTGCTTCCGTTTTCACAGGTGGCTACTTTTGCTTCACTCTCCAAAGAGACAAACCATTCTGCCGAACATATCTCTCAATTTTTGGACTTTATAACAGTGAGATTCCAAAATGTTACAGGCTGAGTATCTTTTATCTGGAATTCTAAAATCCAAAGGCTGAAATAGTGACACCACTGCTTTCTGATGCATAGTTAGTTTCATGCACAAAATTATTAAAAATATTATGTAAATATCAAATTACCTTCAGGCTATGTTTACAAGGTGTATATGAAAAATAAAATAAGGTGTCTATGATTTTATTGTCCTTTTAAATTATGAGACACTTTGAATCCCATTTTTTTGGGGGGGGGAGAGCAGAATATAAGGAGGAGGAGGAGGAGGTCCCACCTCCAAGATATCTCATTATGTATATGCAAATATTCCAAAATACAAAGAAAAAAAATCCAAAACACTTCTGGTCCCAAGCATTTTTGATAAGGGAGACACAATCGGTACCAATGTTTTCATACCAACTTATAAAGTCAATTCACAGTGAAGACAAAGTATTTTCTTATACTCAGCCATTTTAATGCATTAAATCTGAATCTGATATTATCAATTTGTGAGTGCTACACACTACCCACACCTTTACTATTCTTTATGGAGGTTTTTTCTTAGAAACACAACGTGCTCCAATATCAAAATGTGTCACATTTGGACATCTCCATATATTATAGTATAATAATTCTAACATTCTGGAATTATACTATTCCTCACATTTAAGTTCCAAGGTGAGCACAGCTATTTCTCGAAAAGCTATCTGTGTATGTACATATATATATGCTTTTCTCCTTCCATTATATATGCTACAGTGACACCCTCTACTCTAGCAATTAATGGGTGTGTAGAGTATTATTAAATGAATTTATTATAATTTTTCAGTTTAACCAATACCTTACTAAAGTAGCAGCAGCAACATGCCTCACTCTGGGGTCTTCATCTCCAAGCAGAGAAATGACAACATTATTGAGTACACGATCCTGAAGTTTTAACAACTATGGGAATAGGATAATAGACAGACTGATCAACAAATGCCATTTGTTTTTAAGCTATTTACAAGAAAATAATGTTATGACTAGAACTTCCAGGTTGATAAAAGTAAGAAAATCAGCAACATATAAAATAATAATAATAATAATAATAATAATAATAATAATAATAATAATAATAATAATAATAATAATAATAATAATAGGTTTTATTTGTAACCCACCCCTCTGCTAAGCAACCGGAGCGGCGTACAGCAAGATAAAACAGCGCAAGATAAAACAATCAACCCAATTCCAATTCCTGAACACGCCCGCCCCTTAAAAGTAAATTAAACTCATGCCATGTTAAAATAACAGATATAAAACCTCAAATACACATACAAATAACGAAGTGGAAGGACCACACTGCAGGCAAAGGGCGCTAGCAGCAGATAATAGTAGC
>CM034708.1:104612996-104642817 GCA_020142125.1 Phrynosoma platyrhinos
GGAGCTGAAGTCCTTCAGCCCTTAAACGGGAAAGGTTGCCTACCCCTGGTGTAGATAAACATTCCCATGAAAGGCACATTACAAAACTGACTACAATAATCTAAAAATGCTTCTTTTTAAAAATTACTGAAATCCTTTGCTACAAATGGAGCTTACTTTCTGTCAACACAATATAATAACGATAAAAGGGAAGCACAGAATGAAATTACTCACTCCGGTATAATGATGAGCACCTCTGTGCAAGTTGTTGGCCCTTCTTTCCAAAAAACTGATTAGCCTAAAGATGGATGAAGACCATTATTATGTTTACTTGTTAAAATCAATCAATCCTACCTTACACTGGCAGGGAATTTATAATATTTAAAGGAAATGATATGTTTAATGGTAAGAATAATTTTTAAAAATAAGAACACTCACCGAAAATCGACTTCAGCAAGAGTTTCTAATAGCTCAGTTCTAACAAGCCAATAGGAACTATTCCTCAATGTAAGGAGGTCAACCATTAATTTTAAACCCAAGGCACTATAGCTGCTACTGCATAAACTCATGATGCAATGCTAAAAAGTAAAGAAGAGACTTTAATTGTTTTAAACAATATAATGCAATTAGATAACTAGTATTTGTTAACTTATCATTTGCATAACATTTTTTTTTTAGAATTTGACTATTATGATCAATGGTGTAGTGGTTTTGAGCACTGGGCTATGATCCTGGAAATCAGGGTTCAAATCTCCACTCAGTCATGGAAACCTATTGACTGACCTTGGGCAAGCCATATTCTCTCAGCCCTCAAGAGGAAGACAAAGACAAACCCCGTCTGGACAAATTTTGGCATGAAAACCCTGTGATAGCCTTAAAGTCATGTCAGAAATGACTTGAAAACACTCAACAACAAATTTATGAAATAAAATTAAATCAAACTAAGTTATTTATAAATCAAACATGGTATCATGATTTCATTATTGGACTATAGGAGACCAGCATTCAAATCCTTGCCCAGTCATGGCAACCCAACGGGTGATCTTGGACAAATCATACTCTCTCTCTGCTAACAGGAAAGCAATGGCAACTCCCCTCTAAATAAATTTTGCCAAAATAACAAATTGAGTTGCCATAATTAAACCTGAAAACACAAAATATCAACACTATTTCTGCATGAAACTACATGTACCATCCTTCCTATTCCAAACTACCAATGCACTGAAGATAATTAAGCTCATCATCTTGCTAGGGGCTTAAATTATAGGAAAGCACATTTCCTTTGAATATTAGAAGAAACATACTACCTTATTTTCCTGCGTATAAGACTACTTTTTAACCTGCAAAATCTGTGGCTAAAGTGGGGGGGGTCGTCTTATACGCCGGGTATAAGGATAAGGGGGATAGAGGTGCTAGAACTCGATATTTTGACTGGAAAAATGGGGGGTCGTCTTATACGCCGAGTCGTCTTATACGCCGGAAAATATGGTAACTGCAGCAGTGAGCTTACAACAGAACTAGTTACCTGGGGATGGGGTCTCTTATTCAGGATCTTTAAGAAAAAGCTGGACAGTCATCTTTTGGAAATGTTTTAGTTCTAGATTTCCTGCTCTGAGCAGCATGTCTCACTACATGGCCTACAAGGACCTTTTCAATGCTGTTCTCTTCTCTTGTACAAATAATGGTAGAGGAAAGAACATGTGCACACAAAGAGATGCTTCTGAAACATCGAGATTCACAACAGGCCTCTCAGCATAACTGTTAACTCAGAAATTTATCCTGCTGTACAATATTTGCTTTTAAATAAACAAGTCCAGTTCCTGGGCAGCAGCAAATTTGGCCATTTCTGTAAGGAATGCCATTCACCAAACTCTGATGGTCATGTGTCTTAACAGTATGGAAGGACTACCCCAAAATGATCTACATACTTGGACTATTCCTCAGATACACAGAAGTAGATAAATTCTTATATTAAAATAAAAATATTTTAATAACCTCACTGTTGCCAGTGAGCTTTGAGGAGGTACACATACCCTCATAAGCCAATTGATTGAACAACAATCCCTCAGCACCAACTGAGGGGCCTCCTACACACATCTACAAAAACAGAAGATCCAGTGGAGGAAGGATAATTTCCAGAAGGGTAAATGGCAAAAGGGTGCCACAAAATACATACAACAGGCCAAAAGACTAAGCAACAGTCCCTCAGTATTAGTTTTTGAATCCTATCTCAACTGCCATTGGGATGGTGCAAGACAACTCAACAGTCACCTTGGTAGCCCCATCCCTGTGAGATAATTGAGAAAATACTACTTCATACATACTTCTTTAAGGTGCCACTCCAAGCCACTAGTCTGCTTTGAACCTATGTTTTATTGCCATATTACACTACTGCACTTATTTAATTTCTATGCCACCTTTCTCCCTGCAAGCAAATTACTTGCAGATCTACAACTTTCCTTTGCCAACATGTACTTATTTTGTGAACACTGTATTTTCCATATCCCATTCCAATTTCCAATGTCTCAAGTGGTTTCCAAATAAGGGCAGCAAAGATAAAACCAACATATTTGTGGCACCTTAAAGATTAACACAATTTATTTGCCATAAGCCTACGAATGAACTGAGCAGGATTTTTAAAACACTTTTTAATAATGTTACCCAAATAAGGATAAATATAAAGTGAAGGTGACTTCCAGGTCACTTCCTGTTGGGAAAAAAAGAGATCTTGTCCCCAAGAAGGCCAAAACTGTAGAGTAACTACTCCCTGGAGATACATAGGGGAGGGGGGTGTTGTAACAACAACAAAAAAAAAATCAGCTTACTATTCCTTAAAGGTCAGCGCTATAAGGTCTCCTTGATGATCAATGTCATCCATTAATCACATATAGTTGCCACCCTATTAAGACTACACATGCTCTACATGTAGTATTTCAGATAATTTTCTGCTTACCCTGACAGCTGTACAAGCTAGTTTACATGTAACTGAAGATTCATCTTTCAGAGTTCTTTGTAACAAAGGTATACAGTCAACCAGCGAAAATTTATTTCCTGGGAATAAGATAAAGCAAACATAATGAAATAATGTAAACATTATTACACAAAATTCAACTATCCATAGATTAATCCCATTGTTACCTGTTGCAACTCTTATGCTGGCTAGCCAATTTTCCACATCAAAGCGAGATTTAGTGAGAATGGAATAAACTATTGTTCCACATAAAATGGCTGTTGCTCCTCTAATCTGGGGATCTCCATGGTCAATATAATTCACAATATCCTTTACAAACTCCTCTTCTAAGAAAAACAAGAACAGAAAATAATTATGCAGCTGTCTTTTAATTCTTGACATTGTAATAATGCCTATAAAATCAGCTGTAAAAGTTTTCTAATTAAAAATCGAACATATATGATTTAAAAGTGAAGCATAGAAGTAACCAAGAAGTGGATATTTAAGATTCATGTTTCCTAACTAATATAACCTCACCAATCAAACACTTCAGCCATTTGTTTTAAAATTCCACTGGATTTGACACAAAACCAAACCACTAATATGCAATTCCACGTAATAATGAAGTTGAGACTGAGCATGAAGCAGCCATTCTCCTAAGTTATCTAGGAACATCTATACCAGGGGCAGGCAACCTTTTTGAGCCAGAGGCCGGGTTGCTGTCCTCAGACAATTGGGGGGGCCGAAGCACCAATAAATGAATAAATAAATAAATAAATAAATAAATAAATATTAAAATTAAAATTTTTTAAAAAAAATTAAAAATTAAAAAATATGCATGCACACTCTCTCAGCCCCAGAAAAGCCATGGCAAAACCCCTGTGGAGATTTTGCCAAGAAAACCCCAAGAACAAGTAATAACAACAATAATCAATATCATCATGGCAGGGGCAGGGGGCAGCGGCGGCAGGACCGGCCTGGGGCTGGTCCAAAGGCCTCGGGGGGCCGCATTTGGCCCCTGGGCCTTAGGCTACCTACCCCTGATCTATACTATACTATATTAGGGGAGATGATGGTAATCAATTGTCATTACAAGGCATTTAGCAGAGTATCCTATCTTTTACTGTATGTAGCAAGAAAACCAAAGAGGCTTCAAAGAGCCTCATTCTCAGTCATAAATAGGTGACTGAGGGCCTGTACAGACTGCCAGAAATAATCCATCTTGAGACCACTTTAACTGTCCTGGCTCAATGCTAGGGAATCATTGGAATTGTATTTTTTTCTGAGGTACTGAGCCTTCCCTGCCAGATAGCTTTGGTGCCACAATAAATTATAGCTCCCATGATTTCCTAGAACTGAGCCAGGACAGTTAAAGTGGTCTCAAACTGGATTATTTCTGGCAGTCTGTTCAGGCCCTGAGTTCATCGTAAACAAGTTAGGACTCACACTCCTACATCAAAGTATAATCTATGGCATGTAGGCTAAACTTTATCATGATATATAAACTAAGTTCAACCTGTGTGTCATGTGTATCCCACTAAGTACTACAGCATGCTCCTTTTCTGCTGGAAGAAAGGGCAAATATCGTGACATTTTCTCTATACCTACTGAATAGACTGTTGATTCATTATAAGCAAAATAGCTGATAATTTTTGAAGCAATCAGACAGGAAAAAAAACAATGTTTTTCCAACAAAAGAAACAGTAAAGCAATTTAAAGCTCAACATACCACACTCTTTGTTGGTTTCAGATGGCGTTTTATATAGTTTGCTGAAGAAAGCTTCAGGATGCAGAGCAACAGCTGCACCTACACAGCTTATTGCTAAAGCTTTCACACTGACTCTTACATCTTTATCTGGCACCAATGCTAAATAAAAAAGGTAAACATAAATTTAATTAACTACAATTCATTTCATTATGCAATGTAAACACACCTACATTTTTAATTCATGATTATTATAGTACACTGCATTCAACTTGGATAAAAGTAAGTATAGATAATATCCCTAAAATAAATATAGTTAAATAAAGCAATATCTCAAATAAAGATATCATGTCAGAACTTTAGAAGGGCTCAGGAATTCTGGTCCAGAAAATGTGCCATTAAATGGAAGTTTTTAGAACCTTCAACTGACATTAACGTATCTTAAGACATATTAGTAAAGGTTGAAACTCCCTTATCTGAAATTCTCGGACCAAAGGTATTTGGGATATTTTGGATTTTGGAATACTTGTGTTTGCATATACGTACATAATGGGATATCCAACATGGGTTCCAAATCTGAGCATTAAATTCATTTATGTTTCACATACACCTTATACACGTACACATAGCCTGAAGGTAATTTTATACAATATTTTAATTATTTTGTGCATGAAACAAAGTTTGTGTACACTAAACCATCACAAAGCAAAGGTATCACTATCTCAGCCACCCATGAAAGAAGTTTTAGGTTTTGGAGTCATTTTGGAATTTGGAATTCTGGATAAAAATGACTCAACCTCTACAGTTCCAGACTGGTGAAGAACTCACCAGGCCTTTCCTAAGTCTTCTCTGTTTCACTATATAGCCATAAACAAATACAAAGGGGAAGAATCTCAACCACAGGTGTACAAAATAACAAACAATCACAAATACAAAAGACCAAATATGTTTAAAAATATAATAACAATTATGAAAATGATATTTCCAAAGATCATGTTCAAATCCTCTGGTTGCATGTGGTAGCAAACACTGCAATTTAACAAGATGATGTGTACAAAGCTATTTCCTTTAGTCTTGAATCTACCACCACTCTGTTCAAGTGGAGGCAAAAGGATGAGGTTATTGTATATACTCATATATAAATCCAGTTTTATTTTTTAAAGATTACAAAAAATCAATCCAAAGGAAAAACTGGCTGGATTTATACACAGTGCAATCCTGAAATAGGGACCAAGCATGAAAACAGTGATAAGAGGCAGAGGCATGAAGCCCCTCTTGGCGTGGCAGAGCATGGAAGTAGCACTCCCACTTCATTATCCCTCCTTGCCCAAACCAAAGAAAGTCCTTCCTCTTCCCCACCTGCTTTTTCCATATCAGCAGCCTTTAGAAGAAATGAGGAAGCTCAAACAGAGATTGCAGTGGCCATTTTTAATAGGAGCATATAAGCCTCATGAAGCTTGGATGTCTGCAGAGAGGCTTACACACTATGCCCCTATTAAAAATGGTTAACATAACCTCTCATTAGGCTCCCCCACACTGCTGATGAAAGGACCAAAAAGGTAGGTGGGGAAAGATGGAGGGCTACCTTTCTTTCTCGTTTAACAAAGAAGGGATAATGGGGCGGGAGCACTGCTTGCACACCAAGAAGGGATTCTTGTCTCTGCCGCTTGTCATTGCCTTTACACTGGATCCCTAATTGAAACAGGCTGCTTTCTTTGCTCTTCTCCCCCTTCCCCAGCCCTGCCTTTTTTTCAGGCCACATTCTCATTCTTTTTATTTATATTCCTTTCCCTATCTATATTTGTATAGATGTAGATATTTTTAGGTTAGCAATGCCATTTACACACACACCAATTGCAACCCTTCAAATAAATAGATCCTCTCCTTCTCTTTAGCTCTTCTTATGTTGTTCTTGATGTTGTGTGTCCCTTCAAATCGTTTCTGACTTATGGCGACCTAAGACAAACGTATCACGAGGTTTTCTTGACGAGATTTGTTCATAGAAGGTTTGTCATTGCCTTCCTCTGAGGCTGGGAGAATGTGGCTTGCCCAAGATCAGCCAGTGGGTTTCATGGCCGAATGGAGAGTCGAACCCTAGTCTCCAGAGTCACTGTCCAACACTCAAACCTCTACACCATGCTGGCTCTCATCCTAAGTATGTTCCCTTTATGAATTTTCTAAAGGAGAAGAAAAGGTTCCTTTGTTACATGCCTCTAAATTTTATCTCCTCTTATCCATGGGTCAAAGTAAAATCCTTAATTTTGGTCCACAAACCTGCCCTCAACTAATTCATGACGTTGGCATATACACAAGCTGTGGCGAGTCACTGGTGGAGTAGAGTTTCCCCAACAGCCAGAGTCAGGAATGACTATGAAAGGAGAGGAGCGAATGGAAAAGAGTGGGATGAGTGTGTCAGCTGAGAGGTTTAAGAGCCAATTCAGGGTGGCTCATACCTGCCTTGTTCTGTGGGAATGTTAATTGTGATTTGAGCCAGATTTTCACAGAATTCATAGTTCTGATGAAGGGGAACTATAAGGACTTGTTTTAAGAGAATTAGAAAACAGGTTAAAGTTGAAACAAAGTCAGTGCGGGAACTGGAAAAGGAAATAGTCTGCAACAAGTGAAGCGCTGCACATAATATAACTACACGATTTGCAAACCAACTGTAAAAAAATACAAACTTAAGATCTGGCTGTAAATAAAGTTTATATTCCTTCTTGTTTACAGAACAGTGGCTTTGAATTAATTTATAATCAAAGACATCATAAGCACGCTACCAAAATAATAAGACACATATAAAATAAGAATATGGGGAACTCATCCCTAAGTCACTTACTAAGAGAGTGTACCAGGGAAAGAATTGGGGCCAGTAGTAGGACCGTAGGTTAAAGAGATGTTTCTGAGTTAAAGGGAAAACCTCAGACCATTGTAAGGAAAGAAGAGCCCTGTGGCCATCGCGACATATATGGTATTTTATCTCTAGTGTTATGAGAGAGCAAGAAAAGCTTCATTCAAGCCCCCTCTTCCATGCCATGCACAATTTTACACCCTCTATTCTCAACCACAGCATCAAATCTATCATATATTTCAGCTGCAGCAGAATATAGCATCAGCTCTGATTAAAATATTACTTTACAGTGTCATTGTAAAGATCTGTATTAAGAAGTAAATTGCACTGTATTCAACAAGGCCCACTCCCAAGTTATGGGAGTATACCTAGTATATTCTTAGACCAGGGATGTACAATTGAGAGCCACAGTTGTCTCTTCCTGGTCTCTTCCTGTCTTAGATTAACATTAGGAGGAACTTCCCTCAACATTAGGAGGAACTTCCTGACAGTAAGGGCGGTTCGACAGTGGAACACACTCCCTCGGAGAGTAGTGGAGTCTCCTTCCTTGGAGGTCTTTAAGCAGAGGCTGGATGGCCATCTGTCGGAGATGCTTTGATTGGGAGTTCTTGAATGGCAGGGGGGTTGGACTGGATGGCCCTTGTGGTCTCTTCCAACTCTATGATTCTATGATTCTAGATAATGTATCTATTTAAGTCCTTTGCAATTTATATTTTAACATCCAAATTAAACATTTAAACACAAAATAAAATGAAACAGATATTAATTATATTAAGAGGAATTAAATATAAAAATATTGGTTTTTAATTTCTTTTAAAATAAGTCAAACTGCTTTAACTTACCACCTTTCTCCCCTGTAAGCAGAAAAGAGGCTGACAGAAGACGTACACAGTGCACTAGTGGAGCAGCATTTTCATCCGTATAACTCCCTATATCTCCTTTAATTCTGGAGAGCTGTACAGTATTTTTAAAAAAGTAAAAAGAAATTGTAACAATGATTGTCATCAAATATAACTTCTAAGAAGCACTGGGATCACAGAACATTTGACTGTTTTAAGACCAAGGTGGGTAAGCTCCTTTAGATTTGCACTATCCCTCCACCACTGCAGTTTTCCATACTCCTGTTGCCAGCTCACCATCAAATTCAATCCTATTTCAACAAAATTTGATAACAGCAAAAATTGGGTAGCTCACAGTAGACTGCAAAAATTTAGTGGAATCATGCAGCATTAATGCTATATGTTGCACACGCTTCTTTTAAACCTGGTTCGAAAGAAATCAACTGCACTATCTTTTCAAAGTATATTTTGAGAATTCCAAAATATTTCTCACCTATGTTCGAATCAGTATCAAGTTTGAAAAATGGTCTGTGAAAACGGCTTCTCCACAGAAGACAACAGAAGGATTACTGTTAATTTTTGTTCTCTCAGCATAACTAAGGGCCTTTGCAGACTGCCAGAAATAGTGCACATTAAATTGAGGCACTGCCCTGGCTCAGTGATAGGGAATCATGGGAACTGTAATTTATTATGACACCTGAGCTCTCTGATAGAGAAGGCTCAATGTCTCAGAAAAAAATACAATTCCCATGACTCCCTAGCACTGAGCCAGGGCAGTGCCTCAATTTAATGTGCACTATTTCTGGCAGTCTGCAAAGGCCCTGAGTGCATACTGCATGTCAGGATAGTGCCTTCTCTTAAAGAAAATAGAGTCCATTTCTAATTTTGTCACTCCAGCAGATTCCTCAATCCCTTTCTGAAACTGATCTGTCCACTAATTAGTACAGAATATGGCAGCCAGATTAGTGTCTGGAACATCCAGGAGGGACCATATTACTCCAGTTTTAAGGTCCCTTCACTGGCTGCCTATAAGTTTCCAGGCCCAGTACAAGGTGTTGGTTATCACCTTTAAAGCCCTAAATGGCTTGGGTCCAAGTTATCTCAGGGACTGCCTTCTCCCTTATAATCCTCCCCGCACACTCCGGTCCTCTGGGAGGAATTTGCTGCAGCTACAAAAAGCTAGGCTTGCGACTATCTTCCAGAGGGCTTTTTCGGTTGTCGCCCCCAAACTATGGAACAGCCTGCCGGATGAGATCCGTCAGTTGACATCTGTGGACAGCTTTAAAAAGGCTGTCAAGACGGATCTCTTCCGGCAGGCCTTTCCAGGACAGATAACCCCGGCCCCAGGAATCCCTCTATAAGATGGTTCTGGGGCTTCATTTGTTAATTAAGTATTCCGTCGCTCGCTGGGATTAGTTTTTAAATTATTGTTGTGTTGTATGTTGTTTTAACTTGGATTGATTTAATAATGTTTTAAGGGGGGAGGGAATCTGATTTGTTTTATGTTATGTAATATTTTATTGACATTAGCTGCTCCGATTGACCTCAAAGGGGCGGGATATAAATAATTTATTATTATTATTATTATTATTATTATTATTATTATTATTATTATTTAACTGGTATTGATATAAAAATGTGAAAACCAAACCAAATAATGTATTACTTTAAGACATATCTTGGGAAATAAAAGACTATTTAAACTGTTAGAATATTGGAAGAGTATCCCTGGAGGCTCCCCCTATCATCCAATACATAGTGAAATCATAAACTATTACTTATATAGAAAGCAAAACTAGGTAGAATACTCTCCATAATGTCGAGAGTAGAAATTTACATTAAGAAAATATTTTCTACTCTGCTTCCTGGAGGATATTCTTCACCATGAGATGTATAGACTAATGACATTAGTAGGTGGGCTTTGAAGGATCAGAGAGCTCTTCTATCACCTATCACATTGCTTCCATACTGGCAAGCCAGGTAAGTGAAGAGTGCAGTTTGAACAAGCTCAAAACCTCTGATATTCTCCTGCCTTTCATGTTTGTTCACACAGTTCATCACAGTTATTAACCAAATATAACCAGTGAATGAGAGCAACAGTCTTACTTTGTTTTCATGATCACCAGGCTCTGTTTCTTCTTTTGTTGTAAATTTATCCATACTGCTGGTAGAAGGCTGCCTGCTATGACCCATGTTTTTTAATAAATGGGATTGAAGAGCTTCAGAAAAAAAGTAAAATACAGGTGACTGTTGATTTAACTTGCATCATACATTTAAAATGTTTGTTTTGATTAGAGTTAAATACCAATAGTGTAGCTGTAAATAGTAACTAGTTCAATCACTACTATTTTCATATAGATCCCCCCCCCACACACACACACACACCACTTATTTATCCACATACCAAGACATGAACTTCTTGGATCAATGATCATCTCATCTTGGAGCACATTTGCAGTTTCATCCTCCTCATCTTGCAACTGTCCAATTTGCATTCCAGAATACTGGTTTTCAGCACCTTCTATAATCTAAATTATACATACAGGACACTTTAAAATTAATTAATATTGATAGTACAATTTAATCTTAAAAACTTATTGTGTTATATTTGTGGAGTTTTTTTAAAAAATAAAAGATAGCACTGTTGATAACTAAGGGGGAAAACATGATAGTGGATATTTTTTTTCTGGCTGTATGCAGTCAAACCAGCCAAAGTAATACTGTGATTCCTGAAGGTCAGAAGTCTGTGCATTCTGATAACTGAATTCAATGACAATCTCAGAAGTTAACACAGCAAAGACTCAGATTCTGCCATAAGACAACAGGCACAATTGGCAAAAGATTCAGGTTAGTTCTTTGGTGCAATGACATAGAGAAAATTATCCAGAAACTTAAGGTTAAAGGGGTGTGCTAGGAAGATAACACAATTAAATTAAAACAGAAGTCCTTCGGTGGTGGTGCTTTTATTTATAACGGAAGAATGGAAACAACTGTTTCCAAGCGGAAAAAAACGCACATTTATTGAGGGGAGGCTTTTAAAACATCTTCAGTGTTTCTGAGGTTGTTTCAACCTGTTGTCTCTGGTTTGTATAAGTCACGCTGGATGTTAAAATTAGGCCAACATTTATATAAAATACAAATTTTGATCTTGTCCTCTGAAGTATTAGCTACTCCACTGAATTTGGTGCCATCTGCAAATTTCATAAGCGTGTCTTCTATTCTTTCATCCAAGTCATTGATAAAGATGTTGAATAGCACGGGCCCAGGACAAAACCCTGTGGCAACCCACTGGTCACTTCTCTCTAAGACGAAGAGGAACCACTGGTGAGCATCCTTTGGGTTCAGCCACTCATCCAATTACAAATCCACCTAACAGTAGCATTGTCTAGCCCACATTTTACTAGCTTGTTGCAAGAATATTGTGAGGGACCTTGTTGAAGGCCTTATTGAAATCAAAATATGCTACATCCACATCATTCCCTTCATCTACCAAGCTGGTAATTTTATCAAAAAAGAGATAAGATTAGTCTGGCATGACTTGTTTTTGAGAAACCCATGGTTCATGGTATTCAAAACAGACATGGACCTACCCTAATTTGTTTCAGGACCTTCACATTCAGCCGATCACACTCATGATGTGATTTTCGGCTGAGAATATATGGATCTGAGAGTGGAGGTAACTAATATGTCCAAGCTGTCTTTTTCTGGTCATCATAGCTACAATGTGTCCCTGCAGCGGTGGAAGATCTATTAAACTGTCTACCGTCAAAGGCTAAGATTCCAGGAGGCTGAGATTCCAGGAGGCTGTAGAGGGTTTTATAGCGGGCGGCCTTGGAGGGAGGACTCCGGAGGACTCAGGAGCCGGGCGGTGAGAGTCTTCCCCCGCCCCCTCCTGCCTTGGAACACCTGGCCCCAAGGGAGCCGAGCCTTCAAAGCCTCCCAAGCCCTGACCACCGGCAATAGCGGGCGGCCTTGGAGGGAGTACTCCAGAGGACTCAGGAGCCGGGCGACTGGCATTTGATGGAGGTGAGGATTACACCAGAAATTTGGAAGAGAAATACTGCCTATACGTGGTGCCGGCGGCGCTCCGGCGCTCTTGGAGGACTCGGGCCCCTGAAGGACTCTCTTGCCCCTTGCCATCACCTGGGGCGGCCGGGAGCAGCTGTGGACAGCCCAGAACTGGGGAGAATGCCGGCGGGTTTAAAATTATTGTTTAATTGTTTATTGTTTATTGTTTAATTATTGTTATTTAATCTGTTTAGTTTGATTTGTTTTTGGGGGATGGGTGGGTGTGGGAAGTAGGGATGGGATTTAAATTGATTTTATTTGTTCTCATGTTTTGAAATGCTGTACGCCGCCCCGATTGCCTGGCAGAGGGGCGGGATATAAATTATTATTATTATTATTATTATTATTATTATTATTATTATTATTATTATTATTATTATGTTATGGCTAGTATTACTGATGACCCTGTTGAAGCCCTGATTAATAAGTGGGATCGAAGTCTAACTAGGGCTACTGACACAGTTGCTCCCAAACGTCCTCTCTGGCCCATTATAAAGCAGGCCTCTTGATATACAGCAACCCTCAGGGAGCTGAAATGGGACGGATGATGACTAATGTGCAGATGGAGAAAAACCTGACTCTTATTCAACAAGACATGATATAGGAAACATCTCTGTTCCTACAGGGTGGCAGTACGCACAGTGAAGAAAGTCCTCTTTTCTGTATGTATTGCATCTGTGAATTCACATCTAGCTGAACTGTTCTTGAGTTGAGAGGGCCAAACCCTCTCCATGAAACCAGTCTTAGAACCTTCAGTAGCTCACTGTGATGCTATGATCATTTTGCAGATATAATCTCTCACATAAGAGCTGGCTTAGATATCATAATTGAAGCAGAAGTCAATAATGGACTGTCCAGTGATTCTGTGAGTGTGGTTACACTGGATCAGTTTCAATTGGTGAATGCTGCTGATCTGGACAAGCTGCTGGGGCAACTAAGGAGGACAACATGTTTTCTTGATCCCTGACCCTCTTGGCTGGCTGTTCAGGGAGGAGATGCAATTAGACCTCAAATACAACATATTATTAATGCATCTCTCAGGGAAGGGAACTTTCCACCTTTTTAAAAGAAGCATTTTGGAAGAAGCCATCCCTGGCTCCCCTGGACCTTAATAATTATAGGCCAGTTTGTTTATCCCAAACACATTTTTCAATAACTAAGGAGGCAAATGTATACCTGGACAGCACCTGATGGCCAGTGTAGAAATCTATAGACTACATAATTGGAAGCAAAATATGGAAAAACACAGAAGAGTTATGTAGAAAAAAATGAAAGAATAACAGATTCATTCAGGGAAGAACCATCTAAAGATCAATCTATGAATTTAGAAAATGGAATGGAAGCTGTACTTGGGAGAAATAAATCACCAGGAATGGATGACATACCAATAGAGCTACTTTAAGCTACAGAGACAGAATCTATTCTAGTTCTAACTAAAAACTGTGAACAAATAATTTAAAACAAAATAATGACCCACAGATTGGAAACACTCAATATACATTTGAATCCCCAAGAAAGGAGACACTAAGAATTGCAGCAACCACAGGACCATTGCATTACTCTCCCATGCAAGCAAAGTGATGTTCACAATTCTACAACAAAGACTTTTACCATATATGGGACAAGAAATTCCAGATGTCCAATGTAGGTTCAGGAAAGGAAGAGGCACTAGGGATCATATTTCAAACTTATAATGGATAATGGACCACACAAAGCATTTAAGAAGAAATTCACCTTTGATTGTGCAGACCATTAAAATTTTTGGATTGCTCTTTTATAAAGGGATGAACCACAATATTTGATTGTCCTGATGCCTAACCTGAATACATGACAAGAGGTTACCATCAGGACAGAATCAGTAGAAACAGAGTGGTTTCCAGTTGGCAAGGAGTCAAACAAGACTGCATTTTATCACCCTATCTGTTTAATTTGCACATTGAACATACCATACGTAAAGCTGGATTAGACTCAAAGGAAAGAAGCATGAAAATTTGAGGAAAGAACATCAACATCAACACACAGATGACACCATATCACAAAAAAATAGCAAAGACTTAGAATGATTATTTAAGAAAGTCAAGGAGAAAAGTGCAAAATCAGATTTACAATCAAACATTGGGGGGGAATGATCATAGATGATTTACATAACTTTAAAGTAGACAATGAAGACACTGAAATAGTTCAAGATTTTTCATACCCTCATTAATCAAAATGGAGATTGCAGACAAGAAATCAGAAAAAGAGAAGGACTTGGAAGGACAACTACAAAGGAATTAGAAAAGATTCTTAAGTGTAAAGATATATCTTTGAATACTCATCTTAGGCTTGTCCATGTAATCGTCTTTCCCATTTCTATGTATGGTTGTAAAAGCTGGACAGTAAAGAAAGCTGATAGGAAGAAAACTAAGTAATCTGAAATGCAGTGTTGGAGAAGAGTTCTGCCAATACTGTGGGCTGCTAAAAAGACAAATAAATGGGTCCTTGAGCAAATCAAGGCCAAATTCTCCTTGAAACCAAGATGACTAAACTGATATTGTCACATTTTTGCCATATCATGAGAACACAACTCACTAGAAAATAACTGGTAAGGTAGAAGGCAGTAGGAAAAAAGGAAGACTGCATTACAGATTGATAGACTCAATCAAATAAGCCACAGCCTTGAATTTGTAAGACCTGAGCAGGGCTGTTGATGATAGGGTGGCCTGGAGAAGTCTCATTCATGGGGTCACCATAAGTTGAAGTTGACTTGATGGTAGTTAACAACAACATTTATTCTTTGGTTTTTAAATTTTACTTCAATCATATGTATGTAAATGTTTCTACACTATTGAGTGTATGCTTATGCAATTTGCCATTGCAATGATCACTTAAAATGAAACAACCAGATCATAACATCTAACCTAAATGAAAACACAATCACTAAAATATTATTGTTATATGCAATAGAATATAAAATATAAAGAAAGTTTTCTAACATTCAAAGCATTCTCTTTAAGAAGATCCTGTTAAAAAAGGCTAATGAAGGCTTAAAAGCTGTAGGTGAAAGAATACTGTTGGTGTCCCTAAAGAATTAGATCCGAAACTGAGATCCAGCCACTCCATGAATGGCTGCTATATGGTTTACCATCACTTGATCAATCCATAACTGAAAGAAATAGAAACTTTGGGGGGGGGGGGGGTTGAACGGCAATCCAGCAGTATTTGTATAATTCTGTCCATTCCACTTTTGCCTCATACCTAATCATCTCTGTTCCCAGCCATCATGAAGGTGACGGAAAAAATTCACCACTGTGATAAAGTAGGTACAAGTGCTATTTTGACTATTTTGACTTGGGCCTGAAACACACAGGCAAAGTGACACACTTCATCGCAAAAGAAGGCTAAGAAGGAGCGGATAGAATCACAAGGCCACTCCATCTGGATCATCTGTTTCAGGCCTAAGATCACTGTCTCAAAACAGTGGGAAAGTCTGAGTGTTCTTCTGAGCAGTTCTCCATGATAGAGGTGAGATGAGCCACAGCGAGATGAGTAAATGAAAGAAAAAGCAGTGCATGATTATTGAGGCTGCAAATCTACAGGGATATTCCATCCCAAGAAGAAATGAAAGTGCTAGATTAGACTCTGCTATGCATAAAATAGAATTACCAAATTTAAATTTAATTAAATTTAAAGAGTGGCAACAGAAGAACGGAAGTGGATTCTCCTTGCCCCCTCTAAATATATTACAAGAAAATCTTGTGATACCATCAGTCCTACTACAAGGGAGTGGAGGTGAGAAGTATGGCTCACTTACCCAGTGGCTATAACTAGATTTACTCACAATCCATTCTAATTACCTAGTGGGGTTAAGTGGTTACTAGTGCACAGCAGAAAGGCTAAAATGATGTTAAACAATTTTAAAACTTTCAAGTTTTTAAAAAAAAAAAGCAAATGTCACAGTGTTGTGGAAAATCTAGATATTTTTATTGCAATATTTGGAAACGCAATAAATCAGACTTCACAGGAGGTATCAGGCATCTCCCACCTAAACAGCACTTACCATTTCAGAACAATCTGAAGGGGTCACAGCTGAATCTGGGCCTTCTGTAGTAGTCTGAGAGCTGTCACTAATGGGGGAGGATGCCCGAGTGCCACTGTTCAAGTCTACTGCAGGGTCTGACTGGAGAGCACTGATTTGGCTGGAGCTTCTGCTAAGAACATCATCATCTATATCTCCTTTGTTAGCCGAACTTGTCAAATCACAATTTGTCAAGTCTGACTCTGACTGTAGTGTATGTTGAGAACGTGGTTGCTCAGTTATGATGTCATACCCTGAGGAATCTCCTACTGAATTTGTAGCTGTTGATAAGCCTGAAGAAGCCAATTCACTAGTTAACTCACTCTTCATGGCTGATAAAGAAAAAAGAAAAAACAGAAAACACATAAGGATCCAGGAACACAACTAAATATCTTTTGCCAATCAAATAAAATAACAGTAATGAAATTTCTAACAGATGTGTATCTCTACATTATTTTTCAAAGTTTATTCTGAACAGCATTTCACCAACTTCTCACTCATTTCTTTTTAATTTATCATAGCACACCGTAGTGGGGGTCTCCAATGTTTCATTCCAGGGAGCACAAGTGGATTTCTGACAAAGTGTCATAGTTCTGATACAATGGGAAGTAGAATTATAACCCAGAACTAAGATTTAGCTTTTAAAAAAAAAAAAAGTTGGAAAACTCTTGTGATGATTGGGTGCAGGGCATTGCTTCTATGGCTTGCAATGGCACTATTTTGGAACAGACTGAGTTACTGGAGGAAGAAATTAGAGCACGTGGCAGTGGCAGCAGCAGCAAAAAGCAGCTTTCACATTTGGAACCCTGCTTAATCTTTGTGAGCTTTGCTGGGACTTGGCTGGCAAGTTGGAGATACTCTGCTGCTTCTGTTTTCTTTTCATCAGACAGGCTAAGAGAAGACATAACAGAAAAAAGCAGGATATGGGGACAGCTGAAGCTGTGTGAGGAAGGCATATCATTGGGGAAGGATGGGGAGGAGTATCCAGGGTTGATTCCTAGAAAGAGTTCTTCACCTTGGAGGAGCTCCTGTAGTTAAAATCTCTCCCTTTCCCCATATGTGCCATATATATGTTCCATACAAATATTACATAAAATACATTTATTACATAAATACAGACATTCAGCGAGGGAGATGTTACTCTTTTTCAGCACATAAAAGAGCACCATATAGCACCTCTGAGACTAGCTTTTGTACACTTCATCAAATGCCATTAAGCAAAAATATAAGCATATTTTTTAAAACTAATCCTTAACCACAACATTTCTATAAGCATTTACCTTTATATTGTTAATCTTTTTTAAAAATTTACGTTTACTATTTTGAGAAGACATTTTCACAACTGATGAAAAATGGTAACAAAGTCAAGAGATTTTAGGGACCGTGCAACAAACAAAATGATAAAAAACATATCTAACCTGCAAAGCCTGTGTTGCTAACTTCAGTTCTTGTTTCAGAATCATCTTCCAAACCTTCTTCTTCACCGCCAAGAAATATTTTAGCTGATAATCAGTGCAATAATATATTTAAGGGTTTTTTTTCAATAATTGTGTAATATTTCGACTATTTCTACTACTATTCATTCATTCAATAATCTACCTAAAACATTAGTTTTAACAAAATTAATCCTATGCCATTATTACCCATATCTGGCCGATACTTTTGAGCTATTCAAAACATGCAAGAATATTCAACACATTATAGTATATTTGAAAAAGCTTTGTTAACTATGCACCCTAAAATTTACAATCTCTTCTAAATCTGAGTCAAATTTTTGGAACCACATTGCAGTAATACCCTATGTTTTGCATCACCCCCCAAACTGGTTAACAGTTACCTTAAATCAGATTTCCCAGTTAACACCAAAATTTCAACATTGTTCAGAAAGAAGAAACAAGAATCAAGGTTTAAAGACTTATGGATATACAAAAAGGATGATTAGACTATACTTAGGACTTTGAGAGCTACCATTTTATTTTGAAAAATAACATTTTTGTGAGATATACTTTTTTCACTTTATTCTATCCATCTGATTTTGTTTACCACTGTCAACAACTAGATAGTTTGGGACTATGCATTTGGATTATAATTCAGATTGAGAGACACTACAACACAGATTTGACTTAAATAGCTGAAAGACTGGAGGAGGAATGGAGAAGAGAGAGGAGAGAGAGAAAGACTCTGATACCAGAAAGACTACAGAAGAGAGGAGACAAGCCAGGAAGAAGGACAATATTGACATTATTGAAAGAGAAGGAAAAGAAAAAGAAAACAGGAGAAGATGATAAGGAAATAAATATTCGTATTATTTAAAAGTATTATTATAAATATTAGATGAGAGTCATAGAATTGATTTAGTTAACTTAAGCTTCGCAATTAAGAGTTGGTTCTAAAAATTTTACAGACTAAAAGAGATTTTGAACTTTTTGAATATGTATACACACACACACACACACACACACACATATATACTTTTTTATTTTATAATGAACTTTAAAAAATAAATTAATTAGAATTGTTTAAAAAAAGGGAAAGATTTTGATCTTTCGTGATTTGTTCGTGATTATAATGAATTATAGTGATTAGAATGAAGTCATGCTGAGATCAAATGATTGTTATAGAGAGGTGACTTAGAAATTTAGAAATTGTGCTTGATTATATATATTTGAATATCAAGAAAAAATTCTAAGTACTAATAATTTGAAGCATTAATTAATTTGAATTGTAAGGATTGTGAATTTGTGCTCAATTAATTTAATACTTTCATATAGATTTGATCCTGCTAGATTCTCATTGATATTACAGACATTAACATATTTGATTACCAAGAAAATTATATGTACTAGAATTTAAAATACAGTTGCCCCTCCATTCTAGTGGACTTGAAGTCCATGGTTTTACATATTCACAGAGGGGCAACCTCTGGTTAAATCAAAGGGGTCTGCCCCATTCAAGCCTATGGAGTTTGAATATTTTACGAATCTCTGTTTTTGTAGTGGAGTCCGGAACAGATCCCCCGCGAAAATGGAGGGCCGACTATATAATCAATTAGAACAAAATAGATAGGGAATCAATTTGTTTAGGAATTGTTGTTTGTTATATAGGAAGCACTAAAAATCATCAATCAATTTGATTGACTATAATGTACTGATATATTGATTACTTTGATTGTACCATTTGGTGTAAAACTTGCTCTTTAAGAGAACTAATATTAAGAGAGTGTTTGCAAATCATAAATGAACTCAAATTAAAATAAAGAGAAAGCTCAGAAGAAGAGGAAAAAGAGAGAGAGAGAAGAGGGAAGAGAAGAGGAAAAGAGAAGAGAAGGAAAATAGAGAAAAATTAAATAAATAAACAATAGATTCATAAAAATTGGCTTAAAACTAAAATTAAAAAGAGAGTATCGAGAGAATTGTTCATATAGCAATACTCAGAAACAAGATGGTGATGGGTACAAGGAAAGCTACACAAGCATAGATTCAGTCTCAAGCTCAAACATCAAGTAGATGACCATCTCTAGAATTAAATGTTAAGACGCTAGATCCCAACATTAAAATTTTGGAAGTGATCCAGAAAATCCAACTGAAAGATCTGACAAGAACTGAAAGACTTGAGACAAGAAATAAGACAAGACTTCAAAAGAGAAATTGATGGTTTCAAATTGACTATAAAGAATCTATCCGCAGACTTGCCATCCATGGATTTCAGCATCCACAGATGCATGGGGGGGGGGGACCTGCATGGGGGGGGAGCAGAGGAGGAGGAGGAAGGAAGAGGAGAAGGAGGAGGTGGGAAAAGGAGGAAGGAGCAGGAGGAAGGAAGAAGAGGAGTAAGAGGAAGAAGAGGTGGCAGGAAAGAGGAGGAGGAGGAACAGGGAGGAACAGGGAGGAACAGGGAAGAAGGAAGAGGAGGGAGGAGGAAAAGGTGCTAGCAGTGGCAGCAATAGGGAGGAGGAGGAGAAAGCAGGAAGGGAAGGAAGAGCAGAGGCGGAGGTGGTGGGATGAAGAGAAGGAAGAGGAGGAGAGAAGAAAGAGTTGTGGTGGCAACAGGGAGGATAAGAGGAGGAGGAGGGAGAAAGAGCCAGAAGAGGACAAAGGGAGGCAACCACCCACTATGGCAGGGTGGGCTTCCGGAGGGGGGGGGATAAAGTCCCATTGTCCCCAATGATGGCCGCACGGATACCAAGGGCCCTCGGTATAACCTCAAGTGTCTGGTTTATCCATAGATACAGAGACCTGATCCACCTCCACTCTTTGCTAGTAGAATGGAAAGCTGGCCACTGAGCTGTCACAATAACCACACACATAGGTATGTATGTGGATTAGATGCTGAACATAAGCTAACAATGAATCCAGTTGCTAAAACAGTTAATGTCATTCGGAACTCAATAAATCAGAAGTGTAGTGGCTAGCTCTCAGGAAGTAATAGTTACACTGTATAATTCACTGGTCAGGTTGCATGTGCAGCTTGAAGCACCACATTTTTAAAAAGGCATTGTCAAACTGGAGTCTGTCCAGAGAAAGTAGAGGTATCTGGAAACCAAATACCATACAGACTGAAAGATCTCAGTATGTTTACCTGCAAAAGGATTGGGAGGCATAACAGCAATCATCATCAGAGGAGTGGGCAAAGTTTAGTCCTCCATATAGTGATGAATTCCAGATTCCAAGCACTCCTTACCATTAGCTATGCTAGTTAGAGTTGCTGGGAGTGGAGTCCAACTACATGTGGAAGTTGCACAACCCCAACCCATGAGCTATTTGAAGGACAGTCATGAAGAAGATGGGGCAGACCCTGTGCCTGTTGCTCCAAAGGGCTGGAGTAGAACCACTGGCTAAAAGTTTGAGGGAAGCAAATATCTACTGAACTTTGTTAAACTTCCTAATAACAAATTGACAATGGAACAGACTACCTCAGGAAGTGGTGTTCCTTTGCTTTAGGTATTTATTTATTTTTGTCAAGGATTTTTAATTAGCCCTTATAATTAATCCTTAAGATAATTAAGCCAAGCACTGAATACCATCTCTACTGTAGTTGAAGATTCTGCACTGACAAGACAGTTCAACTAAATGATCTACAGGTTGGTGATGTGGGTTTGGTTTAAATATCATTTTCAAACTCAATCAAAGATTTATGTGGAAATTTTATTGTTAAATCTAAGTGAAATATTTTACTGGAATATTTGTAATAATGTAAGAGTGGGTCACCATAAGTAGGAAAGCATAACAAATAACAACAAAGAGTGATATAATAGTTTGAGTGTTGGGCTATGACTCTAGAGATCAGGGTTTGATTCCTCACTCATTCATGGAAACCCAGTGAATGACCTTGGGTGAGTCATATATTCTCAGCCCCAGAAAAGCCCGTGATACAGAAGTGACTTAAAGGCACACAACAAGAGAACAGCATAATAATTTAAAGAGAGCTAGTTAGATACTGTTCTTCCATTACATTTAACAAAAAATGACTGCACCTTAAAGAACACTGTATTTTAAAGTCACATCCTGAAACAGCTGTACCTAATGTATCACTTTGACTCTTTTGCTGAAGTATAACTATTAGGGGTTGCAGACTGCCAGAAATAGTGCAAATTGAGTCCCCTTTTAGAGTTAGGGTTAGTGCTAGGGAACCATGGGATTTTTTTTTTCTGAAACATTGAGCCTTCTCTGTCATAAAGCTCTGGTGCCACAATAAAATACAGTTCCCATGATTCCTTAACCCTAACCCTAACCCTAAAAGTGGACTCAATTTGCACTATTTCTGTCAGTCTGCAACCCCCTTATACCATGTCCAGCTTCACTCAGGCCTCAAACAGGCAGCCCAAAAGGGCTGCCATCAGGCCATGTGGCGTTTAGATGATGCACACCCTGAACACGGCCAGAAGCTGTCCCGGCACAGCCTTTCCTAAAGAACTGGCCCAAAAAGGAGCACTAAGCACCCACTTTTTTTGCACCCAGTTTCAGACTGCGGCAGCAGCCCGGTTCCAAGGCCAGGCGTTTGCAGCTGCCATAGCCCTGGGCAAACGGCAGCAATCCAGTCCCAGCACGGATGTTTAGTGCCATCTGCTTCACCCCTCACTCACTCTTGCACTACTTAACAGTTCCATTTCAAATTTAAAATGCAATGCAATACAATAAAATACAACTAGGGCCCGAAACAGATGGGCAGGAAATAGTGGCTTCCAGCCGCTTTAGGGGCAGGGCATGCACATGACACATGCCCCTGGAGCAGCAAGAAGCTGTGCTAAGACTGTCTAAGGTGGCCTGATGCCAGCAAGAAAAGGAGTGGGGGGGGGGGGGGGAAGCCACTTCGTTTGGGACCAAAGCAGCGGCCAGGTTCAGGACTGCAGCAGCCAGTTGCTGTGGTCCTGCGCCAATCAGGGCTTGCTTGCGGCTGGAGCGGCCAGGGGTCGCTCCAAGCCATCCATCTGCTTGACTCCTCATTTAACTTTTTATTTCACCAAAGGATGGATGCGAGTCTGTAGCATAGGCAAATCATTGTAGCATAGGCAAATCATTTTGGCTTGACTACTTGTACTTGTGACTGAGAAGCAAGAGATTTTATGAACAGAAACAAGCTTAGGACTTGTTTGTCTGTTCCTTTAATTTGTCTGTTCCTTTGAGCATTAGGATTAGTCAGTGCTTGTCTACTTTAAAAAATATCTAAAATGTTGTCTCCTATATTGAGCCTATTCAACATGACTGATTGCAGAATATAGCATTTCTGCTATATACTCTGTTGCAGGATCTTTTCCACCATTATGATTTGCAAAGAAAGGTAGAACATCACTGTTTCACTAAAACATTCCACTTCAAAATAGCATTCAACAAACTAATGCTGGACTCTTAAGAACTATTTCAGTTGAGCTTTGAAATTCCAAGTAAATTTTATTAATCCCCACCCCCATCTGAACAAACACATGCTGCAATATAAACTGCTGCTGAGAGTATCTTCAAAAGAATACTCACTCATCAGAAAGCAAACAGTTCAAGGAATACAGACCCAAAGCCCAGCTGGGCATGTGAACTAGTTAAATAATCAGCAGATCTCAGCAAAAGCAGACATTCAAACATTTTTAAAAACAGATAGCTTGACACATCACTGCTTGCTGGCAAGTCTTCAGAAAGCAGACCATGTCCTATGCTGCCTAATAGAAAATCCTGACATAAAAGTTGATGGACACACATATAGACACATTTTCATATTTTAAAATGTTTCTACTGAAGAAGAACCACAGCCAACCCAAGTGCCTGTAGAGCATATTGACTAATTGTTTAGATTACTGTAGTAACACAAATAATAATGGGCAATAAATTAGTGCTTCCCAAGATATTTACAAAAACAAATTATACTGCAGGGGTGAAAAGAATGCTACCAAGATCCCTATCTAGAAAAAAAAACACCTTGTTTTAGTGATAACAGATACAGAAGGGTCCTATTAAAAAGATCTAAGGTAGAAAAACAAGTAGTGAATCTAAACACAGGAAAGTATAACAGAACAGTTTAAGTTCAAATTTCTAGTTTTATAAATCATTTATAAGTTGCGTTAGTAAAAAGACATATTAAATAAAAAGAGGAATTTAAAATATTCAGTATGCAGACATGCATTAAGCAAACACCACAGAAGCTAAAATGAAAATGAACAAATCAAACTAAAAAGTAGATTGTAAAAAAAAAAGTAGGCAATTCATTTTAAAAAAAAGTTATCATAGTCATACAGAGCATACAAAGCTGATCAGAATTTAGGCAGTCATACAGTCACTAATAAGCATAATGAAGTTTTGACAATGTCATACAACATAATTGTAGGATATGATTATTTTTTAAAAATGATCACCAGTTTCTTGAAAAAAATACTACATATAATTCAGAGTGGCTTAATTAAGACGAACTGACCAAGATAGGTGTTAATGGAAACTAATGTTCGTGAAGTCAAAAGAATGAAAACAGAGATAAAATATAAAGCTAAAGATTGTGATTGCATATATACATATATAATCACCTTTTTGCTTTCTGGAAAAAACAGGGCTGCATGAAGACCCCCCTCCAGCTGCAAATTACAGAAAGTAACAGATCAAGGCACTGAACAGAGTAGACATCAAGAAGGAATTATAGTAGCCTCTGAGTCATTTGGCAACAGTTTGTTTTTAGCCCCAGTAAGGAACACTGCTATTTTAAAAAAACAAAACTCTGGTCTTGACAACAGCCAGTGGAAAATGGAACTATCAGAAATTGATTGTTCAATACCCTGTCTAAATGTTCCAGTCAAAAATTTAAAAAATCATTCTGTAAAATGTTAGCAATTAGAGAAATCAAATCAACTTTCCAAGATAATTTAATTCACTACTTGTTCTAGTTTCCAGTACAAAGCAAAGGAGGACACTACTAATATTGCTACTGCTCTGGGATTTAATTTTTAGCACATCCAGTGAGCTTATTTCAACCTTCTGGTTAAGTTTAAAAATTATGCTGTTTGCTAAAACAAGAATTTTAACTAAAATATTTGAATGTACTTATTATAGATTTAACAAAAGAATACATAACTTACCTATAAGTTCCACTATACTGTCACTGCGGTTTCTGCTGGCAATCTCATCTTTGGATACATAGGACTGTGTTATGCCACCAGCAGTAGTCAGGGCAAAAAGAAGATTAGGAGGTGGTGTTCTAAGAAGCTGTTGCAATAGTTCTAATGAGCCAGTCACAACATTGTGGTCTTGATGCTGTGTATAATGTAGACTCAATTCGTAAACCTAAAATGAATGTAATAAATGAATTCAAGGACACTTAGAATAAGAACCAAGAATTTCTGTCAATATTCTGAACACAGTCCTCCATGAAATGTAGCTTTACAATTTACAGCTGTTTTCCTTGAGTAGCATTTTGATACTGCTTTAAGGCCAATCAATAACAGTTTGGGGGGCAATATGAGCTGCATTAAGATTAAGGGTCAAAATACAAAATCTCCAATGCAGACCTCAAAATTTGGATTAACCATGAAGTTCCAATATGGTATATAGGAAGAAAAAAATTAATCTGGGATTGGAATTGGGTGGTTTTGCAAATGTTCCTGAACTGCAACTCCCAGCATTTCTCATGGCCATGATAGCTAAGGCTTCTGGGAACTGCAGAATTTAGAACAAGGTGGTTCCTCTCACATCCAGTGATGTTATAGAAAACAAAGGAAAAACAAACTGAATTAACTGAAAAAGCTAAAGAAACTGGAGTGTACCATACAACAATTAAGTCAGTCCCCAAAGAAGGAATATCAAAGAATTCATAAATAGAACAGGTTCCTGAGCTAGGTCACACCAGGAGAATACCATGAAGAATGCAATATTGCTTTTCACTCTCAGTTTTCACAAGCTGTCTTTTGCTATCCAAACAATGACTGTAGCTGCCTGCTTTCTTGCTTGTATATCAGAATTTTCAATCTGTCCTACTTCTCATTTGGTCACAGGACAGAGAACCAGGTATGAAAAGGATCTTCAGAAGCTGTATCCACATCTGGGGAGTGGATGAGAACTGTATATTTAAATGATTCAGCTTCCAAGAAGATATCAGCTGATGTAAGAAGAAAAACAAACAAACAACCAAACTGCATACTGAGTAACAAGAGTAGAAGGGGTGGGCTATGTGACCACAGCTCTTCTATTAAATTGATGTATGTTTTAACTAATGCTGTGCTCTTAACTATGTATATTTGTTGGTCTGTTGTTGTTCCATAGGGTGAAACAGGCAAGAAATCATCATCATCCAAGTGTACCATTAGCACTATGCATATTAGAGATGGCAGCTCATTAACTGGACAAATTTAAAACAATAAGCAAATGTTGAATTTCTACTTCATTAGTAATTCAGTTATTTAGTAATGACTATCAATTTACTTAGTAAGTAACTGAATTACTAATGAAGCAACAAATCAACATTAACAACAATCAACAGCAAATCAACACTATCAATTTATTAAGGGCCAGCATGGCACAGTGGTTTGAGCATTGGACTATGGCTCTGGAGATCAGGGTTCAAATCCCCACTCAGCAGTGATAGGGCCAGCGTAAGCTGGAAACTACTTGAAGGCACACGACAACTGTCTATTAAAGGAAATGTGTACTTATACTCCAGAGTAAAATGCACTTATCTATAGGAACTTTATTCATGACTTAGTACGTGGTTGTGTACTTGGAAATAAATACAAAAAGCTTTTATTGATTCAATTTGACTGCTCATTATTATCATCCAAATAAGGAGAAGCAGTGAATTTTATAAGTTCTGTTAAATGCAAAGTTCTACAAAATATAGCAAAGATCAGCTTATCAACAGATGCTGCAATGTTAGAAAAGATCCTTGTAAACACAGTAAGATTTACTTCTGAGCAGAAACACGTAAGATTGTAATGTAAAAAAGATAAACACCTGTCATTTTATTCTTACCTGTACAAGTTGATTTAAAGAAGGAGAAATCTCTGTTTCTTTCCGTATCACACCAAAGCTACCTTTAAGACTTGTATCTTTCACCTGCTGCTGCAGTAAAGGTATCAGATATCTTAAGGTGAGCAAGACACCAAGAATTAAGACACTGGGATATTCATCTTCCATAGGAAATAATAAACCTATAAAATAATAACAATGGTTTTTAAAAATTCTTAAAAGTTAATATTTTAATTTTTTTTCATTCAGAAAAGATAATTACCAATACAATCCTTTGCAAGTTTCTAAAAGTAGGTATATTCCTTTTTATTCACTGTAGGCTTGCTCAGATTTGTATTTTCACTGAAATTACATTTGGATATTAATGTTTTCCTAGATTAATAAAACACTTTAATACAGACAAGTTATCTTTCATACTACATTGTTGCTAAGGAGAAAACAGGAAAAAAATCTCAAACTTGTGCAGGGTTGGCATGCAATGATACCTCCAGTTTCTCCTGTATCAGGACAGAACCTTCAGGTATCAGGCACAAAATTGTACAAGAACATAAGAAAAGAAAAGCCATGCTAGAACAAGTCCAAGGCTTATCTGTTAAAGCATTCTATTCAGCAATAATTAACTAGATGAATGCATGAAGCCCACAAGCAGTACATGACATACAATAACCTTCCATACTGTTGCTCAATTATATATGTAATAAGAAAATAACAAAAATCATTGTTTAACTATTACACTGTAAAAATATACTTTAAAATTCATCTAGCAATAGTGAAAACTAAAAGCTCTCCACTGGCTAACAGAACTACACCATTACTATACTGTTCATCCCAATTATTGCTGAGACAGTTTTCTAGTTCTTTCAGCTATAGCTTTTTTTCTGCCTTTCCCAGTACCTCCATAGAGGGAAAGAAGATAAGAGTTTTTCAAGAGCATATGTGCATGATCCTATGTGCACTCCATCAAGACAGTATGTGCACTCCTACATAAATGTTTATGCACTCCCACTAAGAAAGACAGCATGTCTGAGAATGAACTGCAACCAGAGTGCATCTTTATGCATGATCCATCCTTATAAATCCATGTAGCCCCCTCCAGAACACATATATGTCTGTCAATTGTGAATGTTATTGTGAATGTTATGCACACACATGCCCACATCTATTTACCAAGTTTCTGTGCCTGTATCTCTTTTTGGTCTCTTTCTGTCTCTCCTTCCATGTAACTTTCTATCTACCCGACCAATTATTTTCCAAGATTTAACTGAAACCTGTAGCACTGTTTTTGTCATCTTACCTAACAGTACATGCAGAAGCCAAGAATAAAAATACTGTGTTCTTCGTGAATGCTGGCAAATGCTCACTACTGAGGCAGCTGCAGTTCGACGTATGGTAGGAGAACCGGATTTAAGGTTAGCTACAAATGCCTTCAATAAAACCTAAAGTGAAAGAAACTAGTTATTGTTTCATTTATCTACAAAGGCACTATGAGAACTAAGATTAACAGATTTTTCAAACTTTGTCTAAATTTTCCAATAAGATGCAACACTATGCATAAAATGTATTTCACACTGGAAGAAAAAACTTTCAACAAACAACAATGCTACTAATCTGATTACGGACAATAAAGGAAATGAATAAAGTTTTTATCATTTGCAAAAAAATAATAGCAGTTAAAGAAAAGCGTAGTACACTTGCAGCAGAACAAAAAGATCTCAATTTCTATCCATAACAGTGGAAAAAAAACTGTATTCAAGCAATGATATTCATGTACCTAACTTGGCAGAAACCTAATGTGCCTGGTTCATTATGGTCTGCCACAACAGCATCTGACTAGTGCAGTGATTCCCAAACTTTGGCCTTCCAGATGTTTGGAACTTCAACTCCCAGAAGCCCCAGCCAGCTTGGTCAACAATCAGGAATTCTGGGACCTGAAGTCCCTAACATCTGGAGGACCAAAGTTTGGAAATCACTTGTCTAGGACTATGATGATAATCAGGGCCCATGCAGCCTACAACTTCTTCACCTGTTCTTTTCAATCAGTGATATGAACTTAAATTTTAAATATCACTGCAGAGAAACAGAACTGTATTTTGCAAAATGCTATAAAGATGTCCATTTTGCAAGAATTCAGCTGGACACTTTACCAACTATGTTCTTTTTATGGGAAATTGTTCAAACTGATATTTCAGCTGGCCACATCTACACTGCTATTGGTACTGGTTATAGTAGAATTGCAATATATCACATATTTTATTCTATATTTTATGGGATCTTCTAAGAAAATACGTATTTTTTTTAGTTATTCTTATTTACTTATTCTCTTCATTACCCATGTCCCATGGCATGCTCATCACTGAAATATAACCCCTGAGATCTATCTCAAAATGGAATTCGATCCAAACAAGCCTTTCCGCCTCTGTATTATGCAAATCTAAACAAGTTAACTAATGCATATTCTTCTTGATTTGAGAGCAAACCTTCTTTCTTTGTCCAAAAGGTGGAAGAGGCAACAAGGGGATCAGCTATTTTAGATATGATCCTAACCAACAGGGATGACCTGGTAAATGGGGGTCAAGTGGTGGGATCCTTAGGCGGGATTGATCATGTTCTCCTGGAGTTTCTTATACAGGGTGAAGGAGAAGATAGGCATAATCAAACACTCATTCTAGACTTTAGGAGAGCTGATTTCAACAAACTTAGGGAAACACTGAGAGTGATCCTGTGGTCAGGAATACTAAAGGAATACTAAAGGAGAAGAGAGTTCAGGATGGATGGGAGTTTCTCAAAAGGGAGATACTAAAGGCACAATCTCAAACTGTTCCAATGAGAAGGAAAAATGGGAGGTGTCTCAAGAAACCAGGTTGGATGAGAAAAGAATTTTCAACTGAACTAAGGGAGGTTGCAGCCTGCCAGAAATAGTGCAAATTGAGTCCACTTTTAGGGTT
>CM034708.1:104642917-104658832 GCA_020142125.1 Phrynosoma platyrhinos
AATTATTTATTTATTTATTTATTTATTTATTTATTGTGCTTCGGCCCCTCCAACTATCTGAGGGACAGCAACCCAGCCCCTGGCTCAAAAAGGTTGCCTACCCCTGATCTAGATCAGGGAAGTAATAGTGGCACTGTATTCACTTTGGTCAGGCCCCACCTGGAATACTGTGTCCAGTTCTGGGAACCACAATTCAAAAAGGATGTTGAAAAACTGGATCATGTCCAGAGGAGGGCGACTAAAATGGTGAAGGGTCTGGAAGCCATGCCCTACAAGGAACAACTTAGGAAACTGGGTATGTTTAGCCTGGAGAAGAGACAGCTAAGAAGGGATATGATAGCCCTGTTTAAATATTTGAAGGGATGTCATATTGAGGAGGGTGCTAGCTTGTTTTCTGCTGCTCCAGAGAATAGGACTGGGAACAACAGATGCAAGCTACAGGAAAAGAGATTTCACCTCAACATTAGGAGGAACTTCCTGACAGTGAGAGCAGTTCGACAGTGGAACACACTCCCTCCGAGTGTAGTGAAGTCTCCTTCTTTGGAGGTCTTTAAACAGAGGCTGGATGGCCATCTGTAGGGGATGGTTTGATTTTGAGTTCCTGCATGGCAGGGGGTTGGACTGGATGGCCCCTGTGGTCTCTTCCAACTCTATGATTCTATGATTCTGTGATTCTATGAAACCTTTAAAACAATAGACCTTCTTTCTCACCATATCAGACCAAAAACTTTTTTTTTAAAGTTCACTTCAATTTGACAAGCCAGAACTTGCCACCTAATCTCATCACCCTGGTTGTTCTGGAGAAGGGAGAGGGACATCATCTTAATAGTGCTAAACCACAGTTTATCATCATATGTGACCTAAGAGAAAGTATTAAAGTAAAACAATGCTTTCACCTTTCAACCCTTCAATTTATATTTACAATATGTCTCATGGTATTATGCAATACGCATCTCATATGGTAGTAATGCCAGAACTTCTACCAGTACACACTGAGAATTTAAAAAGTATATCGCTCCTTCATAATTTTGTTATTTTGCACTTTCAAAATGATGCATTATTGGGTGTTTTTTTTTAAGTATTATTCCTGGTGTTTATTTCATTAATTCCAACAAATTGTAGGGTGAAACATAAAACATTTTAGATAATTATACCTTGATTTCATTGTCATTTGCAAAATTTCCAAAAGCTGCCATGATTTTTGGTATTGCTGCAGCCAAGGTCTCTTGTACTGATTCTTCAGGCCGCTTGCTCACTCGTGTTAGACAGGGCAAAAGGTTTACAAAATAAGGTCTGCAAGCACAAAAAAGACAACAATATTATTTTTAAATGCAGCTGAACAGAAAATTTGTTGGATTGGATCCAGATTCCAATTCAAATGGATTCCATCTGGAAACAGCAGAAACAGATGAAGCTTTTCTTCATCAAAACTAAGGAGAATATCCTGAGGCCGTTCAAAATGACATCAAGCAAACAAATCAGATGAAAGACTAAATATATCAAAAACACTGCAGCAAGGAACAAACAAGACAACATAGAAATCTGATGGAAAATGAAGGTTCCTTGTCCATTTGATATGAAAGAGGCATCCAAGAATATACTCTCCTAATACCCAAAATAATCTGTATTATGTGACCCAGATTTCAATTTGTCATTGGGGGGAGGCCCAGCCAAGCTGAGTGTACAACCTCCTCTGCACCTCCTTGCCGCAGCCCCATTATCATCTGAGGAGAATTGAGCTGCAGCAAGGTTAGGGGGAGAGGGAACGTCTTCAGCCTGGCTTCTTTTCCCATACACGTCCTCCATGTCAGCCTCCTGTCCAGGAGGAATCCTAAAAGGCCATCCATTTTGAATAGGACTAAGAAACCAGAATTTATGTTTCTATGAGTGCGTTCAGCTTTTCTTTGGTCATGTCCTCCATTTTGTGGTGCCCTCTCCTCCTTTGCAGTTAGGACACCTCTGGTCACCTTGCCTGGGTGAAAGGATGATCCAGCTGCCAAGGGGTGGGCAGGTGGGGTGATCTTTTCCTCCCCCCCACCTCATCAGGAGTGGTCCAAAAAGGTTGCCAACTGCCTCCTCCCTCCGCGTCCCACCCAAGGCACCAGCACTTTTTTTTCCCTTTTCCTCCTCCTCCTCAGCGATCCCCTGGGAGGGTGGGGGTCAAGAGGGAGGTATTGAAAAAGCAAAAGCGAGAGGAAGGGTCCGGGAAGAATCCGATTACAATCCCCTTCCCTGGCCTGGGAGGGGGTCCACCTGCTCCTACAAGGAGGAGGAGGAGGAATGTGCCAGTGGAGGTCCATGGCAGAGTGGCTGCCCATCTTTCTCTAATGTGCTCCAGACAGGGAAGGAACTCACCGGCATTTCTGTGGTCGAACAAGATGTGCAAGTTCAGCAAACCTCCAAAGAGCAGCACGCAGACTTCGAGAAGCACCATTCTAGCCAGGTATAATTGAGAATGTATGTGAATCATACCAATTTTGGACTGACTTTGACTTTAGAAAAAAAAAATTTAATAGCATCTCTAGATCAGAAGAAAATCTAAAGAATTCCATCTCAACATACATACCCTGACTTTTTTTCCTAACTAATGAGTGAAAATTATAGGCACGTGGAAGATTGTAACTGGAGTTAACAATGGTTTTAAACAATACTATGTTTCACTAGATAGTATGCCAAAGGAACTAACACCATGTTATTTCCCAGAGGCTATCAAACGGAAATAAGCAATACAGTCACCCCTCTGTTATCGCAGACTTCATGTCCGTGGTTTTACATATTCACAGAGCGGCAACCTCCATTTAAATCAATGGGATGCACCCCCGAGGACGTGCCCCCACACGCATCCGCAGAAGCACAACCCATTAAAGCCTACGGATCTTGAATATTCACTAATCTCCATTTTTGTGGGGAATCCAGAACGGATCCCCTGTGAAAACGGAGGGTCAACCGTACAATTGTATTTTAAAACTGAATGAAAGCTTGGAAATGCATATTACCACCAAGAAACGTAGCTAACATAGGAAGCCCACAAAGTAGTAAATCACATATGCCCATAAATAAAACCGTGCTTATTAAAGAAATATAGGTGTTTAAACAAAGTATGTTTACTCCCTACAAGAAGATCAGTAGAAGTATCCCTTCAACATACACTTTTCTGACACCATAAAAATCTGAAAGGTCTCATATTCCTCTCCTCCACCACCAAATGTGCATTTTTTTTCCAATGAAGGAAAAAACAAGCTTAAGCAAACACAAGGAAACACTTCCTAGGAAATATTTTTTGGTTTGAAATGAGTGAAATGCTTTTTGAGGCAAACAGTTAGCATAATTAAAATTCCAGGAAATGTATATGACATAGATTAATATACAAGACCATTTGCCAAACTGCTGTTATGTGCTCTCTAGTTGATGTGAACTTATGGCAACACCAAGAATAACAGATTTCCAAAAGATTCTATGTGTATTCCTGTTCAGATCTCACAAACTTAAGGTCATGGCTTCTTTTACTGAACTTATCCATCCGTTATGTGGTCTTCCTCTTTTCTTACTGCTATTAAAGGTTCCTAGCATCGCTGTCTTTTTCTATGGGTCATGGTTATGTACAGTAAAGTAGCCTCATTTAGTCAATTGTTTCTAGTGACAGTTCAGCCTTGATTTGTTCTCAGACCTCTTTATTTCAAACATTAATGTAACTCTAGATAGTGAATGACTTTAGTGTTTAAACTAGTGGTTTATTAGACTACAACTCTGGAGACCTGGATTTGAATCCCCATTCGGCCATGAAAACACACTGGATGACCTTGGCCAAGTCAAATACTCTCAGCCTCAGTGGAAGGCAAATCTTGCCTGAACAAATCTTGCCAAGAAAACCCTATGATAGGATCAGCTTAGGGTTGCCATAAAATGGAAAGGACTTGAAGGCACATGACAACAATAACAACCACAAAAAAACTACATGAAATTCATGGACTTGCCATGTCAACAGGTGACCTAAAGGTATATATACACAAAAAATAGTTTTATTAAAGTTCAAGCAATAGTTTTACTATGGTTAAACTATTAGTTATATTATTTATCACAGATTCTTGTGAACTGGTTGACTACAAATCTGAACAAATTTGGAAGTTCAAACAATAAAAATGTCTCACCTTTTTAATCTCTTTGTAAAGTTCTAATTGTAACCTAGGAAGACTAGAGTCCATCAAAGCCTATAATGAAACAAAATGGTAAATTTTACATATCATCATACTATGTATTGCTCCAACATTTATCTAACACTCAAAAGCCTGCATGTTTGCTATGTTGTTATTAAGCTCTTGAATGAAAATTATAGATGTTTTCTAGATGTACAGAGATTACACCTCAGTATGTTAGCCACATTTTAGAGTACCCACAGATCACATGGAGCATGTCTGTGAAACTTGGTGGTGTGTAAAAACAGAGTGTTTCTCCCTAGTGCACAAATAGCTCCCAAAGCTTCAGGAGACCATTAGCAAGTGGGCAATCTATTTCTGATGTTCAAATTTGAATACCACTGTTGATGTAGTCAAAATGGCATATCCTACTCATAAGATAAAGATATCAACAGTTTAAGAAGGTACCTAAGGTCTACATGGTAGGGGCGAAAATCTAGGGGTGGGGGGAATCAAAATATCCTCAGTAGCTATGGGGGAGGGAAATCAAAACAAGGTGGCAAAGGAAAATTACCGTATTTTCCGGTGTATAAGACAACTGGGTGTATAAGACAACCCCCAACTGTTCTAGTTAAAATATAGTGTTTGGGATCTTCAGGACCTAAGCAAAGCAGTGGAGGATAGTGGGTCTTGGAGATGTCTCATCCACAGGTCGCCATGAGTCAGGCCCAAGAAAAAAGTTGGCAGCATGAGCTTTCGTAGACTTAAGTCTACTTCCTCAGGTTCAGTTTGATACTAGTTCTCAGAATGCCACAGTCAGCATAGCTAGACCCCCACCCTTCAACCACTGATCATGCCAGTCAATTATATTATTCTCTTCTGTTTTGGTCACACCTTACTTGGAATACTGTGCCCAGTTCTGGGCACCACAGTTCGAGAAGGATAATGACACGTTAGAACATTCCATAGGAGGGCAACCAAGATGGTCTAAGGTCGGGAAAGCAAGCGCCATAAGAAACAGCTTAGAAAGCTGTGTATTCTTAGCTTAGACAAGACTGAAACGTGATATAACAAACTTTTTAAATATCTGAAGGGAAGTCATATAGAGAATGGAAAAAACGTTTTTTCTGCTGCTGTAAGACTATGACATGAACCACTGGATTCAAACTGCAAGTAACAAAAAATATCAGGAAGAACTTCCTAATGGTAACAGCATTCAACAGAGGAATGGCTAACTAAGAACACAGCTGACTCTTCCTTTGGAAATCTTTAAACAGAGGTCAGACAGCCATCTCTTGGAGCGTTGTACTAGATGGCTCTTGTACTAGATGGTCCTTCCAACTATGTAACTCTATAAATCCTAAAACAGTATTTTATTTTCTTCCATCTTAAATGAACCCACCATGTAAAAACAGTTTGGCACGTTTAAAATTTTATCAGCAATTATAGATCAAAAAGGTAAATGTAACTTACTTTTATTACTTTATTGAGACATTCATCAGCAACCATTCTCACGTCTGACTCCACATCATCACTACAGAGAAGGAAAAGTTCCATAGCAATTCCCAGCAATTTCTGAAATTCTGGAGAGTTTCTTAAATAAATAAAAGTTAACATAAGTTTTATTAGTTGGGTTTTTGTAATAAAGCACATTTCCCAATTTTTTCAACTAGGAGGCTAAACAGACCGGCATAAAGAGCCAGTGTGGGGCCATGGTGTGCAGACAGCAGTATGCTCCATGCCACTGGGAAGCTGTATGGCCAATCACACGTGCAGCAGCATCACAGCATTTCTGCAGTGCAGCGTTTGCACATGCTGCGCCAAAGAAACATGGAAAAGCTGCCGCCACCAAAGCAAGGGCAGCTTTTTTTCCATTCCCAAAAGCAGTGGCATTTTGCTGCTTCTTTTGGGGGTGGAAAAATGCCAGATTGGGGCCGCAATATGCGGTTGCCGCGGCCCTGATCCGGCGAGCAAAGGGTCAATGCAGAACTGCTCCTTCGGGGGCAGTCTGTTTTGCCCCAAAGTTTGCAGAGTAGAAGATGAAGTGTATAGAGAAAAAAATTAAGAAAATTGCTTCAAAACAAAACAAGATAATCTCTGTTCAGAAAAAAGGGAAAAGTTTGAACAGAGCAACAATTGGGCACAAATTAATTCCACTTGTCACACTGCTGACTGTCCGACCAAGGTACTTGTAGGAGCAGGAGCTCATGAAAAAGTAACTGCCTTTCTTGCTTTTCCTCTTTTTACCTTGATCAACACTAATTTTTCCATTCATAAGTGGCAGGAGAAAACTGTGATTCTGTCAATCTTCCCCACATTTCATGCTGGAACTAAATGCAAAACTATAGGTCACATCCTGTTTAAAAAGCAAGCTAAATTCTTAAAAGGAAAGAAACAAATTGATTCCATATTACTTAGGGCCTTTGCAGACTGTCAGAAATAGTGCACAATAAATTGAGGCACTGCCCTGGCTCAGTGCTAGGGAATCATGGGAACTGTATTTTATTGTGGCACCAGAGCTCTCTGACAGAGAAGGCTCAATGTCTCAGAAAAAAATATAATTCCCATGACTCCCTAGCACTGAGCCAGGGCAGTGCCTCAATTTAATGTGTACTATTTCTGACAGTCTGCAAAGGCCCTTTTGTCACTAAAATCAGTGTTTACTTAACAGAATCCTCAAATACTTACCTCAAAGATTGAGCAACGATATTTTCACATATTGTTAGGCAATGATTCACTCGATCTTTCTTTGTTGTGGAAAGCTCTTTTTTTCTAGAATAAGAAACAATATTTTATAGATTTCAGTTACAAGCTGAAAACTTTTAAAATAGTTTAAAATAGGTATTTCCCCCCCAAAACCAGAAACATATTCTATATCTAGCTTTGCTTTTAAGTACCTGACCATCACCTTCAAGTATCTAAGATTTTGTTTCCTTTTCAGTTCTTAATTAGTTTCAATTCTTATGTGCGATCAGACCCAGAGCAATGCTATCATGAACTTGATTCTACACATAGGTTGTTAGCCATCATCTACATATTTGCTGTAAATTTATTTCAATAAATGGTTGCTATCTCCCACAGGTATACGGTAAGAGCTTCACACACTAACATCTCTCCATACAGCCTTGTATCTGTAAACCAAATCACATGGAATATGATGACAGGCACTTAGAAAAGTAAATCTATGGAGAACAATGCACACCTAATACATTACACAATGAAACAAGTTAATAAGATACATATTACTGGCTTCCTCTAAGATCAATAACACTGGAGGATGTCTGATAGGAAAAAGGGGGGAAATACCGTGTAAATCCACGCAAATTATTTTAGGATTCCTGCATCACAACAGTATGGCACAGATAGCCACTGGTGAAGTTGTTATTCTGAACAAATACATATGCCACTCTTGTTGTTAACTGCCATCAAGTTGACTTTGGTGACCCTATGAAGGTGAGACTTCCAATTCATCCCATCATCAATACTGCTGCTCAGGTCTTACAAACTCAGGGCTATGTCTTCCTTGATTGAGTCTATCCACTTGTAACAGGTTCTTCTTCTTTTCCCACTCTCTTCCACTTTGTCAAGCATCATTATTTTCCAGTGAGTGATGTCTTCCCATGATATGTCCAAAGTACAATAGTCTCAATTTAGTCATCTTAGGGCCTCGGCAGACGACTAATAGAGTCGTCTCCGAGGCCTGGAAGAGGAGGGACAGCCACACGAGCGGCGCCCCTTCCTCTTCCCGAGGTTGCCCTCGGAGCTGCCGGCCCTCCGCATGGCCAGCGCTCCCAGGGCAACCTCCCGCCGCAGCGACCGCACACGCTGCGGCGGAAAAGTCAGGGAAAGTGCGCCCTACGCGTTTAGGGTGCACTTTCCCTGACTTCTAAAAGGAGCGCCAATTTGGCGCTCCTTTCAGCGTCGCCGCAGGAGCGCCGCGGTGCAGCTGCCATGGCCCTGCGGCGCTCCGGACCAGGGCGTCCTGGACGCCCTGGTCTGCATCCCCCCCTTAGTTTCTAGGGACAGTTCAGGCTTGAGCCCATTTATTTGTCATTTTGACAGTCTAGGATTTCTGCAGAACTCTCCACCTCCAGCATCATATCTCAAATGAGTTAATTCTATCAGCTTTCTTCACCATCCAGGTTTCACAATCATACATAGATATTGGAAGTAAAATGGCACAGACAATCCCAACCTTGGTATTCAATTATATATCTTTATGCCCGAGTGGTATCTTGTCTAGTTCCATCAAAGCTGTCCTTCCAAGTCCTATGCTTCTTCTGATTTCTTGACTGCAGTCTCCATCCTCATTAATGAATCAACCAAGGTATAGGAAATCTTTCATTGTCTCAATGTCTTCATCATCTCTTTCACTGTTTTCATTCTCTACTTTAAAGTTAGGTAAATCATCTGGGTCATTATTTTGTTTTATTGATGTTCAACTGTAAACTTGCCTTTGAACTTTTTCCCCTTGACTTTCTTCAGTAACTGTTTCAGGTCTTTGCTATTTTCTGATATTATGATGTCATCTGCACATCTTTAATTGTTGATGTTCCTTCCTCCAATTTTCACCCCTCCTTCCTTAGGGCATATTCCATCTTTGTGTATGACAGGTTCAGCATACAAGCTAAACAGATAGTGTGATAAAATATCTGAGCTCTCTTGCCAATTAGAAACCATTGTTTCTCCATATTCTGTGCAAACAGTGTCTTCTTATCATGAGTACGGGTTACACATTGGGATAATCAAATGTTGTGGTACACCCTTTTTAAAAGAGCAATCCCTAGTTTTTCATGATCTACACAAGCAAAGGGTTTACTATAATCTATAAAGCACAGGGTGAATTTCTTCTGAAATTGTTCAATTGGCTATTCTCCAACATAAGTTTACAATATTATCCCTAGCGCCGCCTCCTTTTCTGAACCCACCTTGGACATCTGGTATTTCTCACTCCATACATGGTAAAAGTCTTTGTTGTACAATTTTGAACTTCATTCTGCGTGCATAGGAGATTAATGCAATGGTCTAATGGTTGCTGCAATCACAGAATTGCAAGGTGCCCTATGGGACACTATGTCCAACCCTCTGCTCAATGCAGGATCTCCAACTAGTATTCCCAGCATGTAGCTTTTTGAAAACATCCAAAAAGAGACCACACCACTACACTAGAACATTGGTTCCATTGCAAAACTGCTCTCATTGTCATGAAGTTCCTTCTAATGTTCAATCAAAATCTACCCTCCTGTAATATGAAACCATTACACCTAATTCTAACATCTGAGGCAGTACAGAACAAGAGAACAGAGAACTGCCGTATTTTCCGGCGTATAAGACGACCCGGCATATAAGACGACCCCCCATTTTTCCAGCCAAAATATAGAGTTTTAGCACCTCTATCCTCCTTATCCTTATACCTGGCGTATAAGACGACCCCCCACTTTAACCACAGATTTTGCAGGTTAAAAAGTATAGTCTTATACGCAGGAAAATAAGGCAGGTATTTAAAAAGTGCAATAATGTCACCCTTCAGTCTTCTTTTCACCAAGCTGAACATGCTCAGTGCCTCCACTCTCTTCTCATGTTTTTTGTTCTTAATAACTTTTATCATCGCCATTGCCCTTCTCTAAATTTCCTGCAACTTCTCTATATCCTTATTAAAATGAGCTGAATGCAGTACTCCAGACAAGGCCTGACTAATAATAATAATAATAATAATAATAATAATTTATATCCCGCCCCTCTGCAGAGCAATTGCTTACTAGTGCAGAATACATTGGGATTATTAGTTCCCTTGACTTGGAAACTATACTTATATTAATGCAAGCTATGATAGCATTTGTTTCTTTGCTTCAGCATCACACTGCTAGCCAATATTCAATTTATGATCAACAATGATCCCAAGGTCCTTTTCACATGTAATATTGCTGAGCCAAGTTGTTGTTGTGTGTCTTGAAGTCATTTCTGACTTATGCCGACCCTAAGGCAACCCTATCATGGTTTTTTTTTTTTTTTTTTTGGCAAGGTTTGTTCAGAGGGGAGTTCACCATTGCCATCCTCTGAGGCTGAGAGAGTATGACTTGTCCAAGGTCACCCAGTGGGTCGGTCTCCATGGCTGAGCCAAGTCCTCCCCCTCCCCCACCCTATACCTGTGTATTTTGTTTCTGGGCTTAAATGCAGAATTTTGCATTTGTCTCCACTGAATTTCATTTTATTAATTTCAGTCAAGTTTTCCAGGTTATCAAGTTCATTTTGAATTCTGTTCCTGCCTCCCAGTTCTGCCTCTTTCTCCCCCATCATCAAAATAATTGATTAAAATATTGAAGACTGTTAGCTCCATGAAAGAATCCTGGGGCACTCCACATGAGATTTACTTCTAATCTGAAGCACAGCCACTGACAACAACTCTTTGAACACATTTTTCTAACTAGCTGTGAATCCATCTGATAGTGTTTCCTTCTATTCTATATTCTGTATTCTCTGGTGTCACCTTTCTTGTGGAATGGAATGTATATTGAATATTTCCAATCTGTGGGCCATTCTTTTGTTTTCTATATTTGTTGACAGATTTTAGTTACAATTTGAGTGGATTTTCTCCCTGCTGCTTGAAACAATCCTACTGAGGACTCATTCCCACTAGCATTTAAATCATGTTGCTATTCACAGTGACATTGGGTTGTGGATTCAATTCAGGCCAATGCGTAGTTCCCACCATGGAAGTGAATCATGTCCTTAATACATGTCGTTTGACTAGTGGGAATGAGCCCATGCTTCAAAATGGAGGATGCTTTTGGACAGCAGGCTGAAAGGCAGGACTGTGTCCTGGAAAAGGAGGACCTGTGGTCACCTGGTGTGGAAGCCACTAAGCCCCTGATTGCTGATGGGTCGATGATAGCCTCCCCCTCGTCCCCGCAATGCTCCTGGAGGCCCGCCTGCCCGCTGCGAGCTCCACGCTCGAGTTTGCCACGGCCGGCCTTCACCCCGCACCCACTCGGGCATGCCATACCTGACAGATGGAAACTCCAAAGGCCTGACAGAGGGATGGGGGAAGGACTCAGGCATCACGCCCCCTAGGGGCGGCCCTCCGACGTGCCCCCTCCGTTCTCCATTCCCAGCACCCCAGCAACCTCCCCTGCAAGGTGCTCTAAGGAAGAGCAGAGGTGGCCAAAGTTCAGTCCTTCCAGCTAGTGCTGGGTTTCCTTTGGGACAGAGAGGAGGGCGCTGCCAACGGATGAGCCCAGGCTTCCCCAGACCTGAGAAGAGGAGGAGAAGGAGGAGAGAGTCTAGAATGGGTCCCTGGGATGCTCCTCTTCCCAAAAGCCTAACTCCCAGCAGCCCCAGCTGAGAGGAAGTCAAGGGAAGGACCACCAAGCAGCCTTGGGAGAGGTTAGGAGGGACAGAGTGGGAGGGAGGCAGCAACTGGCAGTGCCCCTCTGGGCAGAGGCCAACCCCCTTCCAGTGCAATTTGATTCAAAACGTAATTCACATTCATTGGACACGCTGGCAAATCAATTTATTTCAAATGAACCACCAAAAGATCTGTATTCAAAAATGTGTCTCTTTTGCATTTGCCTTGCTTCACCTTGATTCTCCATTTCAACTGAACACAGGGCTCTGAAATCGTTTCCAGTGTGAACACGGCATGTATAAAGCAAATCGCAAACCGATTTAAATGTTAGTGGGAATGAGCCCTGATATGCCATCAAAAAGGGACCTAAGGCAGCTCACAACACAAACAGTCCTATTGATGTGCCATCTGTTCCTAGTGATTTATTTCTTCCAAGCACTTTGTAGCTTCCAGTTCACTTTCTAAAACTGTGAGTTTATCTTCCATTGCTTCCTCCTTGAATTAATCTGTCCTCTTTTCATTCTTTTATGTAGCTATTCAGTGTAGCTTTCGCTGGTGTTTTTTTAACTTGGTCATGCAATATTCATATAATATTCATAGAATCATAATGCTGGAAGGAACCACAAGGGCCACCTAGTCCAACCCACTGCTGTGCAGAAATACATAACTAAAATATTTCTGAAAGATGCCCATTCAGCCTCTGTTTAAAGACCTCTAAAGATGGAATAATTTGGATTTTCCCCAAAATACATGCAGGCATTAATTTTTCTTTCATCAACTTGCACTTCTTTTATAACTTCTATTTTAGAGGCCAAATTTACAAGATGTATGTTGGTGTTGTGTTTTTAAATGCTGGTTTAAGTGGTGACACAGGCTTATTTTTTCTCTCCTTTTCTCTGTTTTTCTGAACAAATATACTCAATAAGAGATTCTGGAGGCAGCTGCTATTTACCTTGCAGGCTTTAATGAACTGTTTACTGTAGACATGCTAGCCCCAGCCCCAATCATTTGCATTTCTCCAGACTTCCTTAACCACTGTACCAATGCCGATGCTGGTGAAAAATTCCCAGCTAGACATAGGACAAGGAAGAAAACGGTGCAGCTGATTACGTGTACAAAGAAGTTTCTTTGTCAGAGGCTTTGTTAACCGAGGGATGCATGTTCACCCAACTATATAAAAGAATACATAGTAGCTATATAATAATTAAGTCAAAATAATATAAAAATAATAAAATCTGTTTTTTAAAACAATCTGAAAACTGGAGAGGTTAGACAACATCAGCTCAGAAGAAAGAAGAATCTCCTATGCAAGCCCTGTGAGTTCCTTGCACTCACTGGCTTCTAGATGCAGTAGTGCCTCGAGCTGTCTGCCTAGACTGAAAGGATGAAGAGAAGGCTTTTAGACTAGTGGTTTAAGTGTTGGACTACAACTCTGGAGACCGGGCTTCATTTCCCCACTCAGCCATGAAATCCACTAGAGCAAGTCACATGCTCTCAGACTAAGGGGAAAGAAATGCCAAACCTCCCCTGAGGTTTTCCCAAGAAAAACCCCATGACAGGGTCGCCTTAGGATAGCCATAAATCAAAAACAACTTGGAAGCACACAACAACAACAGAAAACTAAGGCAATAACATGAAAATAGATGAAGGGAATGCTGTGGATATAGCATGTTTTGATTTCAATAAGGCCTTTGACAAAGTCCCCCATAATATTCTTGCAAACAGGCTAGTAAAATGTGGGCTAGGAAATGCAACTGTTAAGTGGATTAATAATTGGTTGACTGACTGAACCCAAAGGGTGCTCAGCAATGGCTCCTTTTCATCCTGGAGAGAAGTGACCAGTGGGGTGCCACAGGCTTCTGTCCTGGGCCCAGTGCTATTCAACATCTTTATCAATAACTTGGATGAAAGAATAGGGGGCATGCTTCTCAAATTTGCACATGACACCAAATTAGGAGGAATAGCTAATACTCCAAAGAACAGGATGAACATTCAAAATGATCTTAATAGATTAGAAAGCTGGGCCAAAGTTAAGAAAATTAATTTCAGCACGGAGAAATGTAAGGTACTGCACTTAGGCAGAAAAAGTGAAATGCATAGACATTGGATTGGGACATCTAGCTTAACAAGACTACATGTGAAATGGATCTAGGAGTCCTTGTAGACTATAAGTTGAACATGAGTCAACAGCGTGATGCGGCAGCTAAAAGGCCAGTGTGATGCTAGGCTGCATCGATAGAAGTATAGTGTCTAGATAAAGGGAAGTAATAGTATTACTCTATTCTGGTTTGGTCAGGCCACACCTCGGATACTGTGTCGAGTTTTTGGCACCACAGTTGAAATAGGATGTAGACAAGCTGGAGTGTATCCAGAGGAGAACGACTAAAATGGTGACGGGTCTGGAAACCATGCCTATGAAGAGTGACTTAAGGAAATGGGTATGTTTAGCCTGGAGAAGAGATGGTCAAGAGGTGATACTACAGCCCTATTTAATAATAATGATGATGATAAATTTTTATTTATAGCCCGCCCCTCTGCAAAGCAATCGGGGCGGGTAACAACAGTATTTAAAACAGAACAAAGTTAAAAACATTCCCTCATCCCACAATCCCATCCTCCCCCCCATCCCCTTAAAACAAGATTAAACAATAAACTTATTAAAATACAATATAAAATAAATTAAAACCAGAATAATATAGGAATCAAACTAATGGGACTCATCTATGGGCCGACAGTTATTCCGGGAAGGCCTGTCTATTTGAAGGGGTGTCACATTGATGAAGGAGCAAGCTTGTTTTCTGATACTCCAGAGAATAGGACCTGGAACAATGGATGCAAAGCTACAGGGAAAGAGATTCCACCAAAACATTAAGAGGAACTTCCTAACGGTAAGAGCTGTTCAACAGTAGAACACATTCCCTCAGAGAGTGGAGGAGTCTCTTTCTTTGGAGATTTTTAAACAGAGGCTGGATCTGTCAGAGGTGCTTTGACTGTGAGTTCCTGTATGGCAGAGAGTTGGGGCTGGATAGCCCTTGTGCTCTCTTCCAATTCTCTGATTCTATGAAAATGAGCAACACAATGTTCCACAAACAGCCTTTGTTCAGCTCTTATAATTCACCCAGCCACTCAAAGAGCCAGCATGGTGGTAGTAATCTGAGTGTTGTATTAAGACTCCCAAAAAACAAGGTTTAAATCACTGCTCAGCCATGAAAACCTATGTGACATTCACTCAGCCCTACAGAAACTGACTCTGAACAAATCTTATCAAGAAACACCTGTAATTTTTGGAAATGACTTGTGTATACACAACAACAACAACAACAACCAAACAACCACATGTTTATCCCCATGTGGCTTTTACATCAAATTCGCTTTATTTTGTATGCTACTTTTTCTCTGCCCACAGTGCAGAAATAACCCAGCTTTATCCCGCTTTCGCTTCCAATACTGTGGAATTCTGGGAGCTGTAGGCCTCATGCCCACTGCGTTATGACCCAATTTGCTAACTGGTTTGAAGCAGTTCAAATGACCCCGGTTCACATTTGAGACGCCTTACTCAAGTGAGGGGGGCCCCTACGCTACACCCATTTAATGTGTTTCTTTTTGATGCTTCCCCCCCCCCCCCCCCCCGCGTCTTTTGCAATACATCAATTCAGCGCAAGTGTGAATGGGATGCGGATCAGAATCAATTTCCTATGACGTGATCAGCGATCAGCGACCCGCTGTAGAGGGTCCATTTTGAATCATTTCATTCATTAGTCAATGTGAACGCCAACTGGGTTATTTTACAACAAGAAAAATGTGATCGGGGCAAACGTTGTGTGAACCACGCTCTGTTGTTGAACCGATCCGTCGATTCGGATCACAAACTGATTTATTTCTAAGTGGGAAAAGAGGCCATAGAATGAGGCTGAGATATAACTATCCCAGCAGAGCTATAGTTCCCCAGAACTATATGTTTATCCCCATGTGCTGGAAAAAGAGGGGACTATAGCTCCCAGAAGTATAGCTCCCAGAATTCCACAACACTGTGCCGCAGCAGTTAAAGCAGTGTCAAACTGGGTTATTTCTGCAGTCTGGATGCAGCCCTAGAGTCCAAGGCAGTGTGTGTGTGTGTGTAAATAAAGTAAGAAAAGGATGGAGCGAGGGGCTCCAGAATGAAACCTCCCCCCCTTTAAGGAAAAAGAAGCATCTAGAATAGCCCAGCCTTCCACTGAGCAGGTGCCTCCTTCTCCTGGGGACACTGACAGACACATATAGGGCCTGAACAGATTGCCAGAAATAAACCAGTTTGGGACCACTTTAACTGTCCTGGATCAATGCTCAGGAATCATGGGAATTGTAGTTTTTTCTGAGACTTTGAGCTTTCTGTCAGAAAGCTCTAGTGCTACAATAAACTACAGTTCCCATGATTCCCGAGCACTGAGCCAGGACAGT
>CM034708.1:104658932-104685537 GCA_020142125.1 Phrynosoma platyrhinos
AAACTACAATTCCCATGATTCCCTAGCACTGAGCCAGGGCAGTGAAAGGGATCTGAAACTGGATTATTTCTGCCACCTTCTATGAAGTACTAACAAGTGTTATCTATGGTACCATTTCTGTTGTCTCTGAAAAATCCTCATGTCCCACTCCTGCTGCCTAGTAACTGTTTGAGACATTTAGGGGGGTTGCAGACTGCCAGAAATAGTGCAAATTGAGTCCACTTTTAGGGTTAGGGTTAGTGCTAGGGAATCATGGGAATTGTTTTTTTTTTTCCTGAGACATTGAGCCTTCTCTGTCAAAGAGCTCTGGTGCCACAATAAAATACAGTTCCCATGATTCCCTAACTCTAACCCTAACCCTAAAAGTGGACTCAATTTACACTATTTCTGGCAGTCTGCAAAGGTCCTTAGTGTGGCTCATCAGCAAAAGCCTGTCTGGCGTGTGAGACCCTACTAGCAGCACTGCTACTGTAAACACAGTCTGTTGCCTCACTGCAACACATGGTCCCACCACCACAGAAAGGTAATGCCATATATTTATTTATTTATTTCATCTGTATGCCGCCTTTCTATCTATCACAGATAAAAAAAAAATTTTTTTAAATTTCAATAAAATTCAAAACAGTCAATATATAAGACATAGGTAAAAAAGAAAAGGTAACGGTATTCCCTATTGACAAGGTTGTCAAGTCATGTCCGACCATAGGGAACGGTGCTCATCTCCATTAGAGCCAGCGTTGTCAGAGACTACTCTGTGATCATATGGCCAGCATGATTGCACAGAAAGCTGTTTACCTTCCCACCAAAGTGGTATCTATTTATCTACTTGCATTTGCATGTTTTGAATTGCTAGGTTGGTAGAAGCTGGGACTAGTGATGGGAGTTCACCTAATCATGCAGCATTTGAGCCTCGAACTGCCAACCTGCCGATCTTGGAATCAACAGAGTCAGCGTCTTAACCGCTTGAGCCACTGCATCCCTATATAATATATATAATTATATTGGCACATTTATGTCAACAAAGAGCTAGCACAGCCTGAATGGCTAGGAGATTGGCATGCTAATAACGGACAAACTCCCTGGCCTGAATTTTGCACTTGCCATGAATTAAGTAAGTGACTGTTCTCAAATCACACTTAATGGGATTATTTGTTTTATCATGATTGTATACCACCCCGATTGTACTTTACAGAGAGACAGGATACAAATAAATTTTATTATTGTTGTTATATAACATAATATATAATCCCTATATAATATAAGACATCCATCCAATTAAAAGATCTTTCTGCACAGCCCAAAACCTGTTAAAACAGAAAAGTCTTTGCCTGCAAAAAGAAGAACAAAAAGAAGGCTAGTCTAACCTCCTATGTGAACAGACCAGGCTGAATAGCTCACCATAACTACAAATCCCAAGATTCCACAGAATGAAGCCATGACATTTAAAGCCCTGTCAAACTGTGAGATATTGTCAGTTAAGACAGTATAGAGACTTCAATGCAAACAGAAACCACTCCTATTATTATAAATGGGAGGACTAGAGACAAAAAAGATCCTATCCACACTGCAGAAATAATCCAGTTAGAGACAACTTTATCTGCCCTGGCTCAGTGCTAATGAATTCTGGGAACTGTAGCTTTGTAGCATTTAGCCTTCTTTGTCAGAGAGCTCTGATGACACAATAAACTACAGTTCCCAGGAATCCCTAGCACTGAGCCAGGGAAGATAGTCCTTCTTGGGCAATTAGTTCTTTTTTCCAAAGAGTCCTCTCTTCTCATGATGTGTCCAAAGTATGACAGTCTCAGTTTGGTCTTCTTGGCTTCCAGGGAGGTTTCCGGATTGATCTGCTCTATGATCCACTTGTTTGTCCTTTTGGCTGTCCATGGGATCCTCAGCACTCTTCTCCAGCACCATATTTTCTCAAATGCATCGATTTTCTTCCTATCATCTTTCTTAACTGTCAAACTCTCAAATCCATACTTCAGAAACATCATGAGAAGAGAAGACTCATTAGAAAAGACAATAATGCTGGGAAAGATGGAGGGAAGTAGGAAGAGAGGAAGGCCACATGCCAAATGGATGGACTCTATTAAGGTCATGGGCATGGATTTGCAGGCTTTAAGCAGAGCAGTGGAGGACAGAGGGTCTTGGAGATGTCTCATCCATAGAGTCGCCATGGGTTGAGATCGACTCCAGGGCAGTTAACCACAAAACTCCTCCACTGACAGAGGACCCTAACTGAAGGCCTTTGAGTCCTTACACAGAGGAGGAGGAGGAGGAACGGCTTTGCCAGCCAAGATCCAGAAGAAAGAGACCAAAAAAAGAAGGGGGGGGGGGACCAGCAAAATGTCACCTGAGAGACATAGGCTAAGTAGTGGTCCCAACTTCAAAAGAAGGCAAGGCACCACCACAAAATGTAGGGCATTTAGGGTAAATGTAGGACATGACACTCATATAACTGTACATTTTTGCTTCTTAGTCATGCTCAAAATGGAGGATTATTTATTATAGTAAATACATTCTGTTTTAATGTACCATTTTTCTATATTTTTAATTTTATTGTGTTTTTTAATGTTGTAAGCCACCCTGAGTCTCAGTCCCTGAATCCCAGCAAGGACGAGATATAAATTTTAATATTGTAAGCTGCCCTGAGTTGCAGTCCTGGAGTCCCAGTAAGAGTGGGATATAAATAAACATAATAATAAATATAATAATAATAATTTTAATGTTGTATGCCACCTTGAATCCCAGGAAGGGTAGGATATAAATAAATATAATAATAAATATAATAATAACAATTTTAATGTTGTAAGCTGCCCTGAGTCCCAGTAAGGGCAAGATATAAATAAATATAATAAAATGATAATAATAATAATGTTGTAAGCCACCCTGAGTCCTATTCCCTGAGTCCCAGTAAGGGCAGGATATAAACAAACATAATAATAATAATAATAATAATAATAATGATGATGATGATGATGATGATGTTGTAAGCCGCCCTGAGTCCCAGTCCCTGAGTCCCAGCAAGGGCAGGATACAAATAAATATAATAATAAATATAATAATACTAATTTTAATGTTTTAAGCCACCCTGAGTCCCAATCCCGAGTCTCAGTAAGGGCAGGATATAAATAAGTATAATAATAAATATAATAATAATTATAATTTAAATGTTGTAAGCTGCCCTGAGCCCCAGTCCCTGAGTCCCAGTAAGGGTGGGATATTAATAAATATAATAATTTTAATGTTGTAAGCCACCCTAAGTCCCAGTCCCTGAGTCCCAGTAAGGGCGGGATATAAATAAATATAAATATAATAATTATAATAATATAATTTTAATGTTGTAAGCCACCCTGAGTCCCAGTAAGAGCGGAATAATAATAATATAATTTTAATGTTGTAAGCCGCCCTGAGTCCCAGTAAGAGCGGAATAATAATAATATAATTTTAATGTTGTAAGCCGCCCTGAGTCCCAGTAAGAGCGGAATAATAATAATATAATTTTAATGTTGTAAGCCGCCCTGAGTCCCAGTAAGAGCGGAATAATAATAATAATAATAATAATAATAATAATAATAATATTAATATTAATATAATGTTGTAAGCCGCCCTGAGTCCCAGTAAGGACGGGATGTAAATAAATATAATAAGAATTTTAATGTTGTAAGCCACCCTGAGTCCCAGTCCTGGGAAAAGGATGGGATAAGAAGAGAAGGAGGAGGAGGAGGAGGACATTTTGGAATTCCTCCTGGACAGAAGGCTGAAATGAAGGCTTCAGTGCCTGGAAAAGGAGGCCGACTCTGGTCCCCCTCAGGAGACTTTCCCGACTTCGCCTTCTGCGCTGAGGGAAGATCTCGCGAGAACAGGAGAGAGGGAGAAGGAGGCGCTCGCGAAAGTCGGTGGGCGGGACTTCCCGCGGAAGCGGCGGAGACTTCCTGTGCCGGCGGAGAGCGGAGGGTGCGTGGCTGCGTCTTCTGCGGGCGAGGGGCTGTCATGGCGGAGGCGAAGCGGGGGAGGAGGAGGAGGCCCCCGGCGCCCTCCCGTAGGGCTCCGGGGCCCCTGGACGCCGCCTCGCTGCCGAGCAACCCCTTCGAGGTGAAGACCAACCGGCAGAAGTTCCACATCCTGGGCAGGAAGACCAGGCACGACGTCGGGCGCCCCGGGGTTATGCGCTCCAGGGCCCACAAGAAGGTCAGCAGGGCAACGACGACCCCCCGGAGCCTCCCTCTGCGGTCGTGGGAGCATTAATAATAGTTGTAGCAATAACAATAATGATAATAATAATCATGTATTTCTTAGCCTCCCTTTCCCCATGATGGCTTACTAGTTAAATCAGGGATAGGCAACCTTTCCCCTTTAAGGGCCGAGGAACTTCAGCTCCCAGAATTCCAGGAGCTATTGGCCAACATGGGACTATTGGCCAACATGGCTGAGGCTTCTGGGAGCTGAAGTCCCTCGGCCCTTAAAGGGGAAAGGTTGCCTACCCCTGGGTTAAACACTGGCCTGTACTGCAGCCACTCACTCACAAACCACAAGGTTGTGAGCTCAGTACCAGCCAGGGGCTGAGGCTCGACTCAGGCTTGCATCTTTCTGAGGTTGCTAAAATGAGTACCCAGATTGTCGGGGGCAATTAGCTTACGCTTTGTAAACCTCTTAGAGACTGCATAGTGTGGTATGGAGTGGTATATAAATAAGGCTGCTATTGCTATCAAGGTCTCTTCCAGCTCCATGCTTCTATGAGGTGGGGAACAACAACAATCAACGACAAGCATGTTAATTAAAACATCTAACAGGGATGCAGTGGCTCAAGTGGTGAAGAGGCTGACTGTGGATTGGAAAATCAGCAGGTTGGCAGTTCGAGGCCCTGTTTCCAACTTATGGTGACTGTAAAGCATGGTGGAGTGAGCTCCTGTCATTAGTCCCAGCTTCTGCCAACCTAGCAGTTCAAAAGCATGCAAATGCAAGTAGATAAATCGGTACCACTTCGGTGGGAAGGGAAATGCATTCTTTTAAATCATGTTGGCCACATGATCCACAGAGTAGTCTCTGACAATGCTGGCTCTTTGGCTTAGTGGGGTGAACTCCCATCACTAGTCCCAGCTTCTGCCAACCTAGCAGTTCGAAAGCATGCAAATGCAAGTAGATAAATAGGTACCAGTTCTCAGTGGGAAGGTAAACAGCGTTCTGTGCAGTCATGCTGGCCCCATGATCACAGAGTAGTCTCTGACAACACTGGCTCTTCGGCTTAGTAACGGAGATGAGTACTGCTCTCCGGTCAGACACAACAATCTTGTCGGGGAAATACCTTTACCTTTAACAGTTTAAAACCGGGATTTCCAAACTTTGGTCCTTCAGGTTTTTTTGGACATCAACTCCCAGAACCCCTACCGGTTTGGGCCAATGATCAGGAATGCTGGGACCTTAAGTCCCAGTGAGTTTCCATGGCCAGACTGAACCCTGATTTTCACAGTCACAGTCCATCAACTAAACCACTACACCACACTAGCTTACCCCTGGCACTTAAGACAGAATCATGGCGCTATAACTGCTTAGTGGAAATCAAGGCCTTAAACCAAAGTCCCTCCTTTTGAACATTTACTGAGTACCTTGCTTCCTAAAAAGACCTAGAGATTGTTGTTTTTTCTTTATTTGCACATTACTTTTGGTCATAATGAAGGACAAGGGGACATTCCACTTTCCTTAGTGAGATACACATACATCCCAGTTCCATTTAAAAACAGAAGTACCCACGTAGAAGCTGAAATAGGTGGCAAAATGTGTGATCCTCTGTTTAGTGGGAGCAAGTCAATAGCTTGCTCCTACAGTATTTAACTGTCCTGAGCTAATTTATCAGGGGATTGAATGGTTGTGTTATCTGTATGTGTGTGTGGTCTCCTACCCATTCTTCCTACGTTTTTCCAGCAGTGGAGGCAGAGACATCCTCATCTGGAGCCTCTCACCATGTTGTCTTCATAACTTGAATATCCTGTACTGCTCCCCTTTTGTAACATTTTCCTTGATAAAGAGGTCTACTGATCCCCCAAACATGGACAATTTGTGACTGCTACGGGTAAAAATGAGTCAGCTTCAGGTAGAAAATTCGTCCAGACCCCACCTCTGCACTGTAGAGTAATAAATATAGTATAATTCCTCATTTATCTATCTTGATAGGCATGGTGTCCAGGCTATCAGACCTGCCAAAAATGCTAGACCTGTTCTTTCACACCTGTTCTGTGTTGTGTGGCACAGAACATATGTGTTTCAACCTACAGTTTGCAGCCTTCACAGTTTGCACTAAGTGATGCCATAGTTCACATGTGTCTTGGGAGAATGTTTATGTGAACTTAAAAAAAAAAAACCATCAAAAACACCAAATTAGTTTGAATGTAATGCATACTCTTCTTTGGTGAGTTAAAAACAAACTGCACTTTGACAAGTTTGTTCTTGATCTTGGAAGAATGCAATTAATCTCTTAAAATATTCTTATTTGTTTATGTGCTGCGTTTGCTCCCTGCTGTCCACTTTGAATGGCTCTAGCATATCAGTAGAATGAGATAAGAAAGTTACTGTTCTCAGATTTCCAGTAAGAAAAAAGTTGTCAAAATAAGAAGAAAAACATCAAGGATAAGTCCTTAGCATGGTGGAAAAGCTGCTGAATGGAATAGATGCAAAGCTTGATAGATCTGGGCTTCTTTTCCTCAGCCTGATGGAATGGTCACTGGCCATCACATTCCAAGATCAGATAAAATTGTTGCTTGCCGCTATCTTGAACAGAAGTGTTAAAAGAGTTTGAGCATGACTGATTCTTTCTTAAAAGTTCTATGAGAAGACCAAAGCATAAGACAAATATTTGAAAAATGAAAATCTTACAGTATGTAAGGAAATTACTTTGGAGTTAATGCCACATGGGTGGTAACATGTTAATCCATTACTTGTTGTTGTCGTGTTTGAGTAGGATTATGTTCTGTCTTAACCAATTTTTCTGATGTTTCCCTTATCAGCGTACTCAGACTTTGCTGAAAGAATACAAAGAAAAAGAAAAATCCAATGTATTTAAAGATAAACGTTTTGGTGAATATGATAACAAAATAAGTCCAGAAGAAAAAATGATGAAACGATTTGCTTTGGAACAACAGGTAAAGTATAAAAAAATAGTTTAAGACAATGACTCAATTTTAACCTGAAGAACAGCAAATTGTTAGGTATTTTATGTGTTGTTTGTTTTAGCAGCAAATATGTTCTTGACATTTTCTGCCTCAGATGTCAGAATAACTAATTGGTTTTAAACTATCATGCTTGATGTATAGCTTATTATAGTATTGCCATAGTAAGGTATGTTTTTGAAGATTTTTGATCAACATGTCCTGTCTGACAAATGATAAAAGTAAAATTTAATTAACATGGATGTGGACAAAAGCTGAAGAAGCTACAGAGTAAGAACATAGTGACTGAAATTAAGGAGGAAACAATGTGTTATCTTTGAGAAAGTTAAGAATGAAGTCATAAACTTACAAAAAACTTAAGTTTCTGACAGAGATGATGAAAGTTTATATTAATGGCCATGGATGAGGTTTGTTTTCTTTCACTCCTAAGCAACACGCATCCAGTTATAAAATAGGTTGCCTGATCCAAGGATATTTTTATTGGATGTTTTAAAACTTTTTCTCAAACAGACAAATTCCAGCGGTTGCCTCCCCTCACCCACTGCTGTGGCTGCAAATACATCCATCTAACTTAAAGAAGTAGCAAGTTTTCAGATATACTAAAAAGATAGGTAGGAACTACTAATATTCTAACCAAGATCAATAATAACATGTTATTTTGTTACAGAAAAATTATGAAAAGAAACATATATATAATCTAAATGAAGAGGAAGACTTAACTCATTATGGTCACTCTCTAGCAAACATTGAAAAACTTGATGATATTATTGATAGTGACAGTGATACTGAGGAAAGAGGCATACTTTCAGGTAAGAATCAAAAATGCATTGTGGTACATGTACTACATGCAACACACAGCTGTGGTGTAGTAAAGCCTCCTCCATGGTTCTTTGTGTTGGAAAGGTAGAATTTTAATACTCATCACTTACAGAACTCAGTAGTGTAACTAAATTTGACAGACTGATCTCATTTTACTTGTGAAATTATTGCTTTGTCAGATGAAATTGTGGCAGCATTTACACTGCAGACATAATGCAGTTTGACACCACTTTAAGTGCCATGGCTCAATGCTGTGTAATTCTTGGTAATGTAGTTTGTTGTGGCACCAGAGCTTTCTAACAGAGAAGGCTAAATATCTCACAAACCTGCAAATCCCAGAATTCCATAGCATTGAGCCATGGTAGTTAAACTGGTGTCAAACTGCATTATTTCTGCAATGTAGAGGCAGCCTGTGTTAAGTAGTATTGTATTTGAATCTGGTCTGTGATTTTTTTTTAACTCTCGAACTTGATTGCGGTAAGCTCTTGTCTGCCTTGAAGATCTCATGTGAAATCTCAGTCTTTCCTAGGACACTATGGCTGGCATCTCCTATGTACTTAGGTGGCAATAAGTCCCATTGAGTGCAGTGTTGCATACTTCTGAGTAAGCATGTGTGCGATTACTCAGTTGAAAAGTTTGAATTTTTAGCAAATAATATATTTTGGCCAAACATGTATTCTCAATTTGCTAGGCTTCCTTAATTAGTGGTTCTTTGCATTCATTTATAGCGGAACTAACAGCGGCTCACTTTGGAGGCGGTGGGCTTCTTCTCAAGAAAACACTTGCGGGGCAACAAGATGAAGAGAACAGACAAGCTAAGTCTCGGAAGGAGCTCATTGAAGAACTAATAGCAAAATCTAAGCAAGAGAAGGTAGACTTCGGATTTCCTATAATATAGTTGAATTCGTTTGAAATGAAATACATGTGTACACAGTTTTACTTTCTCTCAAACAGGGAATGCTCAGCAGATTGTAATTTTCTACTCAACATTTTGCCTACTCCAAGTAACTTAAATAATCTTTTAGACATAGTGCTGGGACAGGTGCACATATGCACATTCACCACTTAAAATTCTGAAGCACAAAATAATGACTTAGATGCATGAATTCCTAACAGTTTGCTTTTAAACTATGTCTGTTTAGACTTGGGGGAGGGGTGAGGGATTTTGGACTTCCAAGTGTTTTTATAGCCTGCAACTCGTATAGATCCCATAATATTTAATTGGGGTAAAACAGGTAGGCAGGAAGGGGTGTCTTTCAAAGACAGATTGGGACCGCAGCAACCACATGACATGGCCCCAATCTGCCTTGAAGCTGGTCCAAAAAGGGGTGGCAGAGATTCCCTCCTTTTTGTTTGGGCTGAAAAAAAGCTGGCTTTTGCAGCTCTGCTGCAGCTCGAAACCAGACGCTCCGACAGTATGTGGTATATAAACGCTGCACTGCCAGAGCACCTTGAAACTGCCCACATCTAGGCAGCCAGGCGGCTTCACACTGGTTTTAAGGCGTCATCGAAGCATGTAGCAGGCTTTTTTTGCCTGTCTGTTCTGGCCCATAGTTGACTATCCTGGCTGGGACTGATGGGAACTGTAGGCCAAATAACATTGAGTTCTACTGTTGCCAGCCCCTTATTTAGACATTAGCTGCTTATGATGTATACAGAAATCAATCAAATCTTGTCTGTGTAAACCAAACTCGTCTTTTTATTTAAAAAAAAATAATCCAGTATTCAGTTCATTTCTGTTTCTGTCCTGTGTGTAATTTCACTTTCTCTTATGCCAGAGAAGAACTTGTAGTTTAGAAATCCATTGTATGAGCACTTGACTATCACATTTCTCTCTTTTTTTTTTTCTCTTTAGAGAGAGAGACAAACTCAGAGGGAAAATACACAAGAACTTACAGAAAAACTGAACAATGATTGGAAAGACATTCAAGGCTTCCTTTTCCACAGAACTTCCAAGTCAGAAATGGAACATCATGTGGAAGAGAAGCGCAAGGTATGTCTTTCATTACAAAACATGTTGTCACATATTCCCTTATGCCAATTAGTATCTAAATTTTTTTTCTATCTGTCTGTTACTGATGAAGACCCCTGTATGAAGATACGGGAAAAACTGAAACCCTGAAAGTTCTTACGATATTAACTTACCTGTTTTTCCTACTTATTTTAATTATTTGTTGTGAACAGCTCTACATCTAGGGATGGGATGGATTTTGCTGTTTCTCAATCTAACAATCACACTCTTGCAGTATAATTTATTGGTGAAATAACCATCACCTAGCTGAAATTTCTACTTCCACCATTTACTCTGTAATATCCACGCTGTAACAGAGTTCCTGGAAAATGGGAAGTATGTTAACATTGTCTGTTCATCAAACAATGATGGTCAAGAAGTCTAAGAAGTTGTTTGCCAGGACTTCCTGTAATCAATCAACATTTTAATAGAGGTTCAGCAACTACAATGTGACTTCAAGCCTTTATCAAGTTTAGATATAAAATACATGTAACAGGATAGTTATATTCTAGGAATAGATTATTCTTGACCCTAGAGTAGAGGATCAGAATTCAAAATGACCTTAATAATTTTGAGAGCTGTGCAAAAACTAACAATGAATAACAGCAAGGGTAAATGTCAGATACTACAGTTAGGCAGGAAAAATGAAATGCACAAATACAGGATGGGGTAACATTGGGCCAGAGCAGATGGGCAGGAAGGAGTGGCCCAAGGCTGCTCTGGCTGCGAGCAGATTGGGCCTGCACCAACCACACAGCCTTCTCCCAAAGCAGACTGTGGCCGCAAGATCCAACCCACCCAGCCAGGAGCTGAATTATCCCAGTTCGTTTTTACTCTGGTCCAAAGGACCGGAGTGCAGCTTCAGCACAGCTTTGGGCCACAGCTTTGGAGGCGTATGTCATTTGAACCCCATGGCTCCAAAGAAGCCAGAAGCCACTTCATTTAGCCTGTCTGTTCCAGGCCACAGAGAACAGTACATGTAAAAATAATCTAGGGATCTTAATAAGTCCAAAAGCTTAACATAAGTTAACAGTGTGATTTGACTGTCAATAAGGCTGATGAAATTCTGGGATGCATTAACAGGAGTATAGTGTCCAGATCAAGGGATATAATACTACCCCTCTAATCAGCTTTGGTCAGACCTTACTTGGAATATCATGTCCACCTCTGGGCACCACAGTTCAGAATGGATGTTGACAAGCTGGAATGTCTTCAGAGGAGAGCAGTCAAGATGGTAAGGGATTTGGAAATCATGTCCTATAAGGAGTGGCTTAGGGAACTGGGAATATTTAGCTTGGAAAAGAGACAACTGAGAGGTGGTATGTATTTAGCTATTTTTATATATTTTAAGGGATGTTTCCTCATGTTGAAGATGGAGCAAACATGTTTTCAGCTGCTCCAGAGACTAGAATAAAAACCAATTGATTCAAATTGCAAGAAAGGAGACGCCACCTAAACATTGCAAGGGAATGTTGCAAAGTTCTCAGCCTGACCAAGAAGGGAACAACCTAGAGCCATAGAACTTACGTGTTGCCCCAATATGGAGCAAGATCTGATGAGTAGGGCATATGGTCTATGCACTGAAAACTCATTTTCAAAACATCAATTGTCATGCCAGGCCTGTGAGCAGATGAATTGTCCAGCAAAAAGAGAACACCTTTCTGCAGGTTCTCTCGCCATTTTACAATTAATGTCTCTTTTAATTGGCACAGTATTTTAGAGTAGTATCCTGTATTAACTGTTTGGCCCTTCTCAAGATAGTCATCAAAATACCTTCCTTATCCCAAAAAACTGTGGCCATGACCTTTTCTGCTGGCCTTTGAGTCTTGTAGTTCTTGAGTTTTGGCACTGCAAAGACTGCTGTTTGGTCTCTCGATCATAGTGATCTAACCATATTTCATCAACAGTGATGAGTCATTCCAAAAATTCCTCAGAATGCTGCAAAATCCACTTCGAGGTATCCACTTTACTTTGCTTGTGGTCAGCATTCAAACATTTCAGCGCCCACTTGGCTGAAGCGTCTACGTAGCCAACTGGTCCCAGTGCATTCCCCGGATATCTATAGTTTCTCAGCAATTGTTTTAGCTGAGAGTCGCTGATCTTCCAAAATGAGATCATGAACACGCTTAACAATTTCGGAAGCTGACACTGTTGAAGCCCTCCCAAACCTTTTTGCATCTTTAGTCTCAAAATCTCCATACTGAAAGTTATCACCACTTCACACTTGAGTATGACGAGGACTTGTCAGTTAGCACACATGATATGAAATGTTGTTTTCTACCCTTGTCATCCCATAGTATGACCATGAGAGTTAAAGCATCAGAGTTAAAGCATCATGACATATGATCCAGTTGAAACTATTCATATTATATTCCCCTACATCACAGCTGGATCATACCATATCATACACATGATACATAACATGGTCCCCCAGCACAGTAATCATGGCAGGATTAGCCCAGTCCTGACACTGTTTTGGCATTAATATGGTAAATATGAAGTCCACAGCCCAAAAAATCCTACAAATAATTAGAAGTGCTTATTTTAAACAGTATTTTTAACAGTGGATAATTGCAATAATAAGATCTGTGAAGTTTATGCTTGTGTGCTAATCTGCCTGTGTAATCACATACATTAATGCTATATTTTGAACATTTAAAGATTTTGAAGACAAACTATTTTCCAGCAAAATCACGGTACATTTTTAACCTCAAAAGATTAAGTGGGTAAGTTCTGTGATATAGGAGTAAATATATATTATGTGAAGAGGGAGCACAAGGACCATAGGCATTGACTCTTGTTGTGAAAACAGGGGAAGACCTTAGAATGATATTACTGTACTATTTTCATCAGTGACATGTTGATGATATAATCCATTGAGAAGGCTGAATGTGCTTTTGGTTTGACTCTTTCACATGTAAATCACTCATAGAATTCAGCATGTGTATTCTCTCTCTGATTTTCTTTTCAGCCTGATGAATACGATATGATAGTTAGAGAGCTTGGGTTTGAGATGAAGGTGCAACCCTCTAGTAGGATGAAAACTGAAGAAGAATTGGCAAAAGAGGAGAAGGAGAAACTTCTAAAATTGGAGGTATATTTTTGTATACTGCATTGAAGAAGCCTTTAATGGCTGTATTTTAGGAGTCTCTGTAGCATTTCAGCTTTGTGATATAGAAAGAAATTTGTCAATTTCACAGGTTTGTCATCATGGAATAGTGAATATATAGTGTAGTTCATTGTTCCCCAACATAGTAAGTACCTGGAGGGGTATTCCCCATGCCCATGCCGCTCACTGCTACTATCCTCACGTCTTTCATGGAGTTGTTCCAGACCAAGGAATGTTAGGTGTTACTTCTTCTAGATTAGAAGTACTACACATATGTAACTCAAAGTAAGATAATTGGGAGGACTTGGATTGCCCTGTAAAAGTACATGATCTTGAACAGGTGACACCTTCAGTCCCCCCTCCTCTTTATTACACAAAGACAGATTGAGCTTTCTTTCCAATTACCATATCTCTGTTTTAACTATTAGCCATAAGTTATTGGCCAGATTGCTGGTGGTATTTCGGGATGCACTTAACTGTTCTAATAACAGCAGTACTCACCCTCATTCTGTCTTCCCCTCTACTGCTGCCATAACAAAAGGGAAGCCCACTCCTACATGCCTTTAAACAACCATACTCTATGGAGTTATCTGTAGTCGGGTGGGGGAATGGAAACACTTGAATTCTTCTCCAGGCTCCTTGGAAGAAGGGTGACATAAATGTAATAAGTGTTCAGTTTAATTACAGTCGGCTAGCCATCTGTGGATTAGAGCATCTGTGAATGTTCTTGCCCCATTATTGTTAATGGCAGCATGTGCACGCAGCCATGCCAGGGTGGTTTCATGCTTGCCATGCGTCCATTGACAATACTGGGACTTGAGGTCCAACACTTTTTTCTGTCTGCAGAGTGGGGATCCAGAATGGAACCCCGGCAGATACAGAGGGCAGACTGTATATACATCTTAGTGTCTTTGACCCATATATTGCAGTCATAAATATGACTGTAATTTCTTCTTGCAAGAACTGGTGAATAGTACTAATAGAGTAGGATTTTATTTGTATTTCCTATGATAGACAGTCAGACCAGGTGTTTGTATGTTGCATTGTACTGATTATATTTTTATATTATAGGCTGACAGGTTACGTCGAATGCATGGAGAAGATGAGCCAGAGATGAGGAAGAATACCAAGCATATATCTGCTGATGATTTGGCATATGGGTTCCTTCTGGATAAGGATGATAGAAATTACCTTTCTTACAAGGTATTTTCCTTTTCTTTTTTTTAACAGTAGATTTTCAAGAAATCGCATAAAGATTCAAGGGCAGACAGAGAGCATTGTTTCTGAGTACCTAACTGCTTGCAAAAAAACCGCTAAATTTTTGTTCTATAAGTGTCGTGTAGAAGCTCACTGTGTGTCTCTAAAGTTACTCTGAGCCTCTTGGAGAACCCCTGTTTAATTAAAGTGTTGAGTTAGGTGGTTCACTATGCTTGACGGTATAATAGAGATTTACATAAAATTTCATCCAAACTGTTTCCAAACCTGCAGGCCTCAGCTGTGACAATTGATTCAATGGAACAGGTCTGGAACTGTGTTTGCTTCTTTATTACATTTTGCAAAAAGGACAGCTCAGCTCCAGAATAGCTCATCTATAGGTTTGGATAGATTTACATTGTCTTTCTGGCATCTATTGAGATTCAGTAGCTTCAGGCAAGTTATCACAATATCCAAGGTTTGTCAGGGCAGGATTTATGGAGTATGCTCTTATTCCCTTCAAGCTAAAGGGCAGAACAAAATATTAGAGGAAAAATAACAGCATGCATCCTAGCTTTCAAATACCAGAATCAGGAGCTTCCTAACTATTGCGGTGGCTTTTCTTTCCTCCATGTCCCGGAAAGCAGCCAAAGGGCTGATAAGACAGCTAGCTCTAAACAAACAAAATCCCCAGTGCAGCACAGTCGGTGTTAACTACACAGTAACTCTGTCAAAGGGATTACCAAAAGGATTGTCAGACGGTCCGAGGTTCGAGGTATCAGAGAGGCAAGTCGATAAACAGTCCAAGGTCAAGGTTTCCGGATAGTCAAGATGATCTAGGAGACATGGAGCCAGAGACAAAGTCTTTCCCTTAGAAGAGTCAGATATCCACTGGCAAAGCACCACCCATGCTCCAGGTTCTTAAGAAGGCAAGGAGCTGGCCTTCAGCTGTGTCTGATTATTAACACGCTTCTGCTGAAGCCTCCGTGATCTTCGCAAGCCCTCTCTTTCTGCTCGACGCTCCTTAAAGGTAGGCACACTGCCCAGATCCTCCTCCCTGACTACAGCATTAGGCAGCCCTGACTGCTGAACCTCTGGAGGGCCCACAGCCTCTGCTACAGCAGAACTAGGGCCAGCCTCTGGCTCTTCCACTACAGGTTCAAGTCCCAGGGGCCCTGGCTCCTCCCTTATAGGTTCAGGTCCCAGGGGCTCCAGCTCATCCCCTGAGTCCTCTGAATCGTCCTCCAGGCAGGGCATGACACTCCATCTCTTTCAGCCTGTTCTCTGTTCTGTCCCTTTGCTTTCTGGCATTCTCCAGATCCCCTTCTCCACTGCCACCACTTCAGCCATTCCCACCCTTCAGGATGTGTGTGCATGTGCCTTCAAGTCGTCTGTCGACTTATGGTAACCCCATTAATTTCATAGGATATTTTTAATCAGCAATTATGTTGGCAATTCCTTCCTCTGAAATACGGCCTCAGCATCTGGTATTCATTGGCAGTCTCCTGTCAAAATAGTAACCAGGACTGACCACGCTTAGCTTCTAAAATCAGAGAGGACCTGGTGCCTTTAGGATATTTAGGCCCATTCCCTCCAGTGTACAGAAAGATTATTACTCCTCAGGGAGGGACACTACAGGGGGGTGCTGTCAGGCCTTGAGAGAAATCTTCCATCCTGGCAGGTTAAGCTGAATGCTTGCGTGCTCAGCTAGCCAACTATACTGTTCTGAAGTAGGTGGATTTCTTGACATCTCTAAAGCCTCCTATCCTGCCCCTCCCCTTCCTCCCCAATTTCTTAAATTAAAATTAAAGGGGACAGATCTCAAGTTTAGATCCCATAGCAGTTAAATCTGCCTGAGAGGAAGACTTCAACTTTCATTTTGGCTTGGTAGCTATCTTGCATTGCTCACCTCTTTGACCTGGCTTTATGTTCTTGGTTATTCTATACCCAGAACTAAGGACCAGTTAGACTATGAAAGATGGAGATGGCAAGGCTGGGAATGCTAAGAAAATGTTAAGATACTATTCAGTCTGGTTTTATTTACTTATTCAGTCTGGTTGCATTTCTGAATGGTCAAATAAGTGAGCTACCATCAGTATGTGGTTACTTCATTTGCTCCTAGTTTTTGTATTCCAATCTGTTTCAGAAATTTAAGGACTATTTCTTTGATATTAACGTTTTTATGTCAGTGGTTAGGTCTTGGACACCTGTAGCTGTCCTATTGTATCAAGATGTTCCTTTCCCAGCATACTCAGTTCTTAACATTATGCCAAGGAGATGTTTCAACCCTTGCTGCATTTTAATTACAATCTAACATTCTACTAACAAATTAGCACTAATGTCTTAAGTAGCCATGTGATCTGTGCTTTTACCAGATATTACAAAAGTGGTGTCTCAATGAGGGCATTTTTTTCATAACATGCATGCTAAAGGGTAAGATACTGTAAGTTCTGCTATAACGTGTTTTTACAATGGGAATTGGCAATAACACAATTAATGGAGGAGCATTATTTGCCGGTGAACCTTTAATTGGCTATAGTTCAGTTCCATCTGGAGCAATCAGATTCATTTCCTCTCTGCATCTCAGCTGTTATGCAACAACCCCACTACCTGTCATCTTAGTTGTTCAGTTTGTCAGCAATGTGGGTTTGAGAAAGTGTACAGAAGTACTTTGTAACTTTAGCTATGGGGATGGGGGATAAGACAAGCAGAGGGAGACTTGAGGACCAGAAGCTAGCCTGCTTCTCAACTCTCAACTGACATGGCACCAACAGTTGTAAAGAAGGAAAAGTCCTGCTAGCTCACTTTTCTGTGTAGACTTCCACCACTCTCTTTCTATTCTATCATTTTGTTTCCCATCAAAGTCCAGCTCTTCTTATCTCACCCCCACTCCAGTCACAAACCACCACCACACACATTTTGTTGAAACCATCCAGCCAGAAAGATGCTTCTCAGGAATCCTACCTCATTCCACTCCCTTTTGTTTCTCCTCCTCCCCCCATTTGCTACAACCAAACACTGACTCCTGCAATGTGAGGAGCTTTAGCTTTGTTTCTGCTGCTTCTGAAAGCCTAAGCTGTAAGTGCTGTGTGTGCAACAGCAGGGGAGGAGAAGGAGGTAGTGATGATTGCAGTGGCAATGGCAGCAATCAAATATGCATGCAGACTGAAAAACTCCGGAGACTTGAGGACCAGAAGCTAGCCTGCTTCTCAACTCTCAACTGACATGGCACCAACAGTTGTAAAGAAGGAAAAGTCCTGCTAGCTCACTTTTCTGTGTAGACTTCCACCACTCTCTTTCTATTCTATCATTTTCAGCAGAGCAAAATTTGTGGTAAATAAATTGCTTGGATACAATTAATATTTTCTAAGTCCTGCACATAACCCTATTTTTCCCATGAATCTTGTTATTTTTAGAGTGAGAATTACTATCACATGAACTTTTTTCGGAATGCAACTATCATGTTATAGCAGAACTTATGTATTCAATGCCTCCTCGGAGCCATAGGGTATTGCTGTCTTACAGTTCACGTTGTGAATCACTAAATGGAAACAAAAGGAAGAGCTTCATTATTGGTTCTCCTTCCACTTGTTCAACAATAAAATTCAGGAGCTGCCCATCATTCAGTGGCATCACTAGAGTTAGTGTCACTCAGTGCATGTGCCCAGAAAGGGCTGCGGGGGGCTCCCTCCCTTCTCTCCTGCTTGGGCAGAACTGGAAAAGGCTGTGAGGATGTGTGGTGGATTGGGCTGCCCTTGTCTCTTTTCTGCTGCTTTGCCTGCCTGCCCAAATTCCGAAAGGTTCAGAGCTGGCCAAGCAGGAGGACACAGCAGTGAGAGGGTAGGGAGGGCAGAGCAACATTCTGCAATGGCAGCATCCTCCTCATCTTCCACACCTTTTCATCTCTCCTTTTGGAGAGGGCCTTGGCTGGTGGCAGAGCAAGATGAATGATGAGCCACTGCCCTACTGGTTGTCCACATGCACACACACAGGCCAAGCTGTCACTCAGTGTGGTCTGTACTCCCTAGTGATGCCCATGCTATCACTGCACTGTTTATTGTACATTTTACAATTGTTGCATGGTTTGTGTTTAACTTAACGAAACTAGGAAGAAAAAAGTATACTCATTAGTCAAGTACAGAGTTTTTCTAGTAGACTGAGAGAAGATAATCTCTAGAGTTTACACCATTCTCTGGCAAAGATGTACTAGTAAGGAAGTTCTTCATTTTAATGTCTATGGCAGGGGTAGGCAACCTGTCCCCTTTAAGGGCCAAAGGACTTCAGCTCCCAGAATCCCAGGAGCTATTGGCCAACATGGGACTATTGGTCAACATGGCTGAGGCTTCTGGGAGCTGAAGTCCCTCGGCCCTTAAAGGGGACAGGTTGCCTACCCCTGGTCTATGGATTCCTCTGATTAATATATAACTGCCTATTATATAGGATGGCAAGCTGAATATTGAAGATGAGAAGAAGGAAAAAGTAGAGAGAAAAGATGATGACAGTGAGAAGGAAGAAAGCAAAGAAGATTCTGACACTGAAACTGAAGCTGTTGACAGTCATTCTGATTCGGAAGCTGATGTGGAGGAAGATAGTGTAAATGAAGCACAGAAAAGGCAAATTAAAAGTAAAAAAAGTAAATTGCAAACTAAGGAACAAAATTTTGTCAGGGAGGCTGCCAAACTGGAATTGCCATATTTATTTGATGGTAAGGAGGGGAAACCTTTTATTCAAACTGAATTAAATTTATTCTGTGAAACAGTGGGCTTATATTTGACTGATAGAATATTTTGTCTGTTTTTTTTAAAGAACTCTAAATAATAAAATGTTTGAATCTTGTGGCTGAGGACCTAAGGAGAAAAAGATGGCTCACAACAATAACTTGGTTTTTAAAATAATAAATGAAAATGCCAATTAATATGAAAACACCATCTTTTGTATTCAGTGAAACATAAAAAAATCATCTAGGCCTGAAACAGACAGGCTAAAAGCACCGCCTTCGGGCTGAACCGTGGGCATGCTGTGTAGATGATGCATGCCCTTGGATCAGGCCAAAGGTGTTTTGACCCCTCTGTAAACAATAGGAACATAATACTCTAGTATTACTCTACAGTGATGGTCTGTGGACTGGCACCAGTTCACAGGCTATCCATTGCCAGTCTATAGTAATTTTACAAGGGGGATAAAAGAAAAAGTTTAGCCAGTGGGTATAAATATGGTACCAGTCCCTGTATATAAGAAAAAGGGTGCCAGTCTTCCAGATCAGATAGCCTATGGAGTACTGCTTCAGTTTGCTATTCTGTAGATAGATCTCTGTTTTTAATCATAGAATCATAGAATCACATTACTTTTCTGTGATACTATCTCTTATTAGCACAAAATAAATGTTAGGATGTACTTTAAATTCAGGTTTTTCCTCCTAAACTTGTTTCTGAACTATAATATATTGTTTGCAAGTATTGGTAGAAGGGAGGGATATTTCTTCCAATCTGTCAGCTTTCTGATTATAAAAGTACTGTGCCATCTGTATTTTTAGACTATCCAGATGACATCTAAACTATGAGCTGTTTTATTATTTTATTTGTATATTAAATATACAAGTAAGTTTTTGTTTTAGATTGCTACAGTAAACCTTTCAGTAGAAGTTTACAGCTCTACTGTTCACTTAAAAATATGAGAATTATTGTGATCATTAATAAGTCTGTTGTAATATTGAGAATGTATTGTTCTTTATTAGCCACTTACAATTATTTGTTGTCCTTTTGTAATCATCATAGTATGATTTTTCTCTGCCTTATAATGTGTTAGGTTCCCATATGTTTTTTGTTTTTACAATAGCTCCGGAATCTTATGATCAACTTAAGGCTTTATTGTCAGAAAAAACAATAGAAGAACAGCTGCTTGTGATAGAAAGAATTCAGAAGTCAAATCATCCAAGCCTTGCAGTGGGAAACAAAGCAAAGCTAGAAGTATGGTTGTTGTTTTTTACTATCATTTACATTAATCAAAGATGATCTGGAAATAATATCTTTTAATGGTTAAATGAAACAAAGTATTGTAAGTTGCATTCAACAGTTCATTTGAAAATTGCCTTAAATTATGTTTCTTAGAAACTGTTTGAATTCCTTCTGGATTATGTTGGGGAACTGGCATGTAAGGAGCCACCAGAGCTGAAAACAATTGACAGCCTGGCCCGGTAAGTTTAGTACACTATTTTCATATTTGAATTTAGATGTTTTTGTATTTCATTTTATAAAGGAGAACTAGCTACAATGTACACATATATTTTATTGTACTCACTCCTCTTCTTACCAATAGTGCAGCTGAAAGTGGATGGATCCAAGAATTTGGACAGCTTTTGAGAGCTGAGGGACAATATTTGCCTGTTCGTAGACTTTTGCCTACCCAAATATTTAAATACCCAAAATGGCAGATCATAATCCCCAGAGAGAGCTCTTGGAGTACAGTTTGCCCTGTATACATTTCCATTCCTTTCCTGATTCTATGAAGCTATGCTAGAAAAAGGCTAGAAAAAAAAAGTGGGAGATAGAGAGTAATTTGTGCCCTCTAGAGGCTTCTAGGGTTTGCTGTTTTGCATTATAAAAGCAGAGAGTCTAGAAGTTTATGTCTTCTTTTCTGAAGTAGATAAAATTTTTGAGTCCCAAAACCCCAGATTTCATGCTGTTATCTTACTTTTGGCTAGTTAATATTGTCTTTAATGGTGGGAAAACAATGTTTATGTTTGTAATGTAATATAATATAAGACTGACATGACCCTCTTGTTAACAGGCCCTTGTATAATCTCTGCCAGATGTTTCCTAAACCTGCAAGTAATCATGTTAAGTTTGTTCTTCAAGATGCTATTCATGACTTGGAAAAGATTCAAGAAGTTAAAGGTCATGCAACATTTCCAGGGTTAAATATGGTACATTTTATTTTATTTGTTTACTGTGCTCACTTGTTGCAAGATCTTTCTAAGCAGCTTACAGTTTTTACAAACAAGATATCATTTTCTCTAATAGAGAATTCAGGTGACTGAGTGCATGTAAAAGAGAAGGTGACTTTTGAACAGTATTCAAATTCTGTAACAAAAGCCTATGAGCATACAGAATGATGATGACTGTTGGGTCCATAGACCAGTCTTATTTGAAGGAGTCAAGTATTTTCCAGACATTTGGAATGAAAATTCCATCAGCTTGGTCAGTGGTCAGGAAATTTGGAGGGTGATTGTTTGGGGATGACTATTGTAAAAAGAGAAAGAGTTCTTTTTAAAATACATACAGAGGGGGGAAGTTACACTGTGTAAATCCACTACAAAGTCTCTAAAAACAATTGACACATGAACATTCATGTCTCCATTGAAAACCCAACCAGAAGGCTGCAGATAGGAGCATGGTGATGGATGATGGGGGAAAATAAGGAATTTAGCTATTCTGTTATTATAATATCCTAAAGCATGCAATGTGGAGAACAAGTGTGGGAGAGTACACTGTGTTTGAGGGACCACCTGGGTTTGCAAAAATACAAAGTTTTTAAAAAATGCAAAACAGCCCTGTGAACATGCTTGTTAACCATAGAAAAATGTTTGTTTGATTCTGACCAGTTATAGTTTCCTGGGGCAGGACATAGCTGTATGATTATAACTTGAAAGAAAAGTTAATGGGGACGATACACTTAACGTACTGTTTCATGTCCCACTTTTAATTGTTGTAATTTGATGAAATAAACACTGGAGAAAACAGTTCTGAATTTGTAGGAAGAAAATTGTGGTCAGTCACAGCCAGATTGCTGGGGGGGGGGGCAATACTGTCACATTTGTCCTGATGAAAGCAGGTGGAATAGACAGATACTATGGAGTTTTTTAAAAAAGGAAACAGGTTGCTTCTTTTACTGCAGATGCAGTATTTGGATTAATTAAATACATTCTACTTTTTCCTATATACACATTATTAGAAAATCTATTTTCATTTTAAACTGCATAAATAAAAGTTGGAAGTTAGATATTTAATAGTATACATCCATTTACATTCACTTAGCTGCATGGAGTATATTTTGCAAAAAGTGGAATACAATCTGCTAGTGTGTGTGTGTTTTCAAACCATACACAGTACAGTTGTCCCTGTGGATTTTTGGGGATTGGGGCGGAGGATCCTCGCAAATCCAAAAAATTCATGAATTCCCCCCCACTCCCTGACACCCCGTAGCTGGCCCAATTGGGCTAGCTACAGGGCGGCAGGAAAGAGTGGTGGCCTTGGCCTCGTGAATGATCGAAACCGTGAGTGCCAAAGCTGTGAATGAGGAGGGACAACTGTACATACAGAATTTCAGCAAATCTCCATGTATAATTAATGAGCACTAAATCTGCTAATAGTATGTAGTACATAGTGCATATGGACATTTGCTAGACTTTTGTGTGTACCATGGATTTTTTTCTCATTATGGTTGCCTGTTAATTATATGTTTAGTATATGAGGCTATCAGTTTTCAGTTGAATGCAAATTCTTATTTGAATGAGATTTGAATGCAGGAATTTACTCATTCATATACACGTGTGAGAGAGTGAACATATAAAAAATACACTAGCTGGTTTCATTAGTGAATAATAGGCTGTGTTATGTCTGGGATGGATTTCCATGGTACATACTAATTGAAAGTTACGTGGGCTTATATAGTTTTAGCATTTAGATATGGGGAAATTATCACATTATTGCCAATTCCTGTTCAACATGGGTAAATCATTTGAAAAGGCATTGCACTGTGGAACCAAGACAGAATAATTTCCGTAGTGTGAGGATAATGGCAAGCTGGATACTAGTATCTGTCTTAAGGACATTACTAAACTATTTGTTATGCGTACACCATGTTAAGCAGATTACTCTAGTTTGTGCTTCTATAGTTGATACTGAATCTTTATCCTTTCAGCTCATGTATTTGAAAATTATTGCAGTACTTTTTCCAACCTCTGATTTCTGGCACCCAGTGGTAACACCATCATTGGTATATATGAGCCAGCTACTTACAAAGGTATGTTAGCAATATTTTTTTAAAGTTCATGCTTATAAAACATTTCTTTCATAAGATGGCTAAAATGTGCATGCTAAAATCATAATTAGTACAGTAATAGATATCATCTGGAGGAAGAAAATCTGCTTCACTGTATCATCTGTATACAAGTGCACGGGTGTGAAGTTCTTATAAAACTGTTTTCCCTTGGAGGAACCTATTTTTAAGGATTGTGGGTATAAAGAGTGATGCATGGAACATCTGAAGTATGGAAGTAGAAGATCTGTGAAGAAGACAGTACTATATGGCATAAAATCTGTAGAAAGTAAGGTCTGTGTTAATCTACAGATGCTAACATAGTGTATAGTATAAACAGTCTGCTTGTTTAATAAAGGAGCATATGGTTTTTACTATTATATTGCTTTTTTCCTTTGAATCCCCTTGAGCGGAATGTGCCCCTGTGAGCCTATCAACTTTTTAAACAAATTAATAAAATTAAGGAAGGCAAGGAAAGTAATATTCACAAGATGGCTTGAGGAGCAATCCACTGCTACTGGGGTTTTCCTCGTGCCAACCGGGTCTGTAGGAGTTCTACATTCTTTTTCAGTTACTTTCCATTGAACTCCTGCCCTCCTTAGCCAGTTTTATTTATCCTGCATACCAATCGGTCGCATTTTTGGCTCCCAGCAAAACACCTTTAAAATTAGACCAGGAGTAGGCAACCTAAGGCCTCGGCCCCAGGCTGGTCCTGCCGCCGCCACCCCCCACCATGATGATATTGATTGTTGTTATTACTTGTTCTTGGGTTTTTCTTGGCAAAATCTCCACAGGGGTTTTGCCATGGCTTTTCTGCGGCTGAGAGAGTGTGCATGCATATTGTTTAAAAACATTATTATTTTTCTTTAAAAAAAATTATTTTTATTTATTTATTTGTTTGTTTTTGGTGCTTCGGCCCCCCAATTGTCGGAGGGACAGCAACCCGGCCCCCAGCTCAAAAAGGTTGCCTACCCCTGAGTTAGACAGACAGGGAAGCCAAAGAAGTGATGGATAAAAATAGAGATGATGAAGGATAGAAAGAGAGAGAAGCTGGAAATAAGAACAACACTTTTACAAGCGAAGGTGAAAAGGTTTCTAAGGAACAAGGAGCCACTAAGAAACTTTCCCAGATGGCTGTCACTCAACGAGCCTCTGAGGAACTGAAAGTTTCCCAGATGGCCACCACTTAGCGAGCCTCTGAGGAACTGAATCTTTCCCATATGGCCGCCACTTAGTGAGCCTCTTAGAAACTGAAACTTTCCCAGATGGCCGCCACTCAGCGAGCCTCTGAGGAGCTAAAGTCTAATGATTTAAAGAGATGGTGGCCGGGAAGCAAGCGGAGGCTAAAAAGAAAGAAAAAGACCACATTACCTTGAAGGTACTTCAGAAATTGGCTGTTGTTCCAGAGAGGCAAGGGAAAGAGCCCCGAAGTTGCAAACAGCTACTTGGGGCCACCATCTTGCCAATCGCAGTTCTATTAGAGAGGGGCTATCTCCAAACAGAGCATCTCCTCCGGAGCATGCACAGTGGAATTGGCCTCAGAATCAGCTGTTAATAAGTGCACAGATACAAAGGAAAAGACTATACAGTTGCCCCTCTGTTTTCACGGGGGATCCATTCTGGATCCCTCTGCAAAAATGGAAACCCACTGTAAAAATGGAAACCCATAGCCTTGAATGGAGGCACGGGGGCATGCGCTGCAGGCGTGTGCCCCATTGTATGCCCCTCCATTTGTCCCTCGTACATAAGCAAGGAACATGGATCTGAAGTCCATGAAAATGGAAGGGCTACTGTAGTACCAACAACAACCTTGCGTGACCCCTTAAGAGAGGCGAACCCTGGGGGAAAAGCCTCTTCGCATGGAGGTTCAAAGTCTCTGTCTAAGCACAGTGAAATGTCTGACAGAGAGGGAAGCTCTCCCAGCTATCAAATTTTAAGGAGGAGTTAAACATAACCAATAAAAGGCTCAAACAAAACAGATTACTCAAAAAGGAATTAATTCTCAAAATTCCTTTTTTAATTCTCAACAATTTAATTCAAGATAAAGAGAAACAGAACATACCTGAGAATAAAACAAATAGAAAGAAGAAATTAAATGATGATGAAGCAATGCCATCACGTAAGTACATGAAGGTCCAAACATTTACATGATGAAGATATGGATTAGACCAAAGTTCACAACATGAGGAAATAATAGAAAATATATAGACGGATATGACTGATTCCTCAGATCAGATGATGATGATGAATTAGATTCAGACTGATTGATTGTACAACTTTTAAACATTTTCTTAATTAACACAGTATGAGAAAATTTGGAATTAGGAGATTGGATGGCATCGATAGATTTAAAAGAAGCTTACCTTCATGTGCCCATGGATCCATTAAAAAAAAAATCTACAATTTCAATACCAGACACACCATTATCAATTCATAGCTCTTCCATTCAGTTGACATCAGCTCCAAGAGTCTTTACAAAGGTCTTGATACCTGTAATAGCGTACCTGAGAAGAAGAAAAGTCAATTTATTTCCATACTTGGACAATATCTTATTGAAGGCAAGGACAAATTCTCAGCTACAACAAGATCTCAGATATACAGTTCACATATTAGAGAAACATGGCTTCCTTATCAATTACAAAAAGAGTCAATTAATACCAACTACCTCTTTGATAAATTTGGCAGCAGTGATAAATACCACATCACGCTATCAAAAGAAAGGAAGCAGCAATTAAGAAAAGTGATAATGTCTATACTACACAGAAACAAAATACAATTAAATGAAGCTGGCAGAAGTAAATGGAACATTGATATCTTCCATGCAACTGGTCCCTTGGGGACAACATCATTGCAGGGCACTACAAACGCTGCTGATACCACATCAGAGAAACATAGCAAGGGAATTGTGATATCTGGTAAAAATACAGATAATGGTAAAACAACAGGTCATAGTGGATTACAATGGTGAAGATAGATGGAGTGTTGTTAAAGACACCACAATATGTACGGATAATGACGGATGCGAGTTTGTCTGGATGAGGAGTCCCTTTGAAGCAAATGACAACACAAAGAAAATGGACACTCATAGAAAGACTCACAACATCAATTACTTAGAATTGAAAGCAGTCAGGCTGGCTCTAGTCACATTTATGAGGCATGTTCAAGGATGTCATGTACAAGTAAGGACGGACAACATGACAGTGAGAGCATATATAATGAAACAAAGAGGTCTCCATTCAAAGTCATTGGTGAAGGAATCAAATCTGCTGTTCA
>CM034708.1:104685637-104704876 GCA_020142125.1 Phrynosoma platyrhinos
ATTTAAGCAGAAACAAATTACGTCTAGGCGAATGGGAGCTGCATCCGGAAGTATTTCACAAACTTCAGGAGAAGTGGGGCCAGTTCACAATGGATCTCTTTGCAACTCCAAAGAATGCCAAACTACCACGGTTTTATTCCAAAGATGGGAGCAAAGATGCAGAAGTGAACAATGCTTTACTGATAAAATGACCCAAGGGGTGTCATTATGCATTCCTACCCATTCCAATAATTCTGAGGGTCCTAAACAAAATATAGCAGCAAGGAGCAACAGTTGTAATAATAGGACCTTATTGGCCATGGAGGCCATGGTTCCCTTGACTTCTTCAGATGTCAGTAGTTCCTTCGTACACGCTGCCCCACAGACTAGATCTTTTAAAACAAGGGACAATTATACACCCAAATTTGGGTTGGCTCAATTTGACGACTTGGAGATTCAACACCAAAAATTAAGGCAACAAGGATATTCCAAAGAGGTATTAGTAACTATCATGTCATCACGCAGAGAATCCACAATGTCAATATATGCTAAAACCTGGAAAACAATTGATCTATGATGTTTAGAGAAGGATAGACTATATGTGGAGGTTGGAATTTAACACGTGTTGCAATTCCTAGAGGATGGTTTAAGAAAGGGTTTAAAACCTAATATTAAAGAGACAGTTTCAGCATTGTCTGCAGTTCTAGAATTTGATGGTATACCTCAACAGCATATAAAACTTTTTTACAGGGAGCAACTTTTAAATCTTTCCCTACCAGACATAGATTCCCTTCGTGGGATTTAAATCTGGCACTCAACAGGTTAACTAAGACATCTTTTGAACCTCTCTCAGAGGCCACGCTAAAAATGTTGACTTACAAGGTCACTTTTCTGATTGCCATAACTTTAGTGAGAAGGATATTGGAATTGTCGGCATTATCCATAAACTCAAATTGTAGAATTGAAAAAGACATAGTAGTATTAACGTTGTTTCCAACATTGGATGATACTAGATGTGTTATATCTTCCAAACTTTTGCCCTAATCCACAACATCCAGAGGAGAAGAGATGGCATATCTTGGACATTAGACAAGCTATATATATATATGAATGAGATCTTTTAGAAAAACAGAATCATCATATGTTTCTTGGAACATTATATGTTCCTAGGAATATAGGTCAAAAAGCCTCTAAAACAGTTATTGGGAGATGGATTAAAGTGTGTTGGAATGGCCTGCCAGATGAGATCCGTCTTATTACCACTCTTGCTGCTTTTAAGAAAGCAGTAAAGACGGATCTCTTTCGGCAGGCCTTCCCGGAATAACTGTGGTCTGGGGTTAGATAAGTTTTTAAATTGTTATACTGATTCTGGTGTCATTAGGATGTTTTATCTTATTTTATTTATTTTATTGTCATATTTTAACTGCTTTTTGGTTTAATTCTGTTTTAAGGGGTTGGGAGGGTGGATTATGGGACGTGGGAATGTTTTAAATTGCCTGTTTTAAAATTTGCTGTACCCCGCTCCGATTGCCTTGCAGAGGGGCGGGCTATAAATAAAAATTTATTATGATGATGATGTATTTTCCTTTGCTATGATTAGGATAAAAAACTAAGACCAGGTCATGTTTGGCCACATTCAACAAGGTCAGTGGTCACTACATCACCATATTCTGTCTGAATCATTACTTGAAGTATGTGAGACTGCCAAATGGAGAGACCCATCAACATTTATAAGGCATTATAAAGTTGATAAATACCATTCAGCAAAAACTGCTTTCGGCAGAACTGCATTACATTCTGTCCTTTCAAAAGATTAATCCCACCCAGAACAAAAGGCTTGGGTACATCCCAGTAGTAGTGGATTGCTCCTCCGGCCATCTCATAAATGACAGATTGGATTTACCATGAAGATTCATTCAGAGATGACCGGAGGACCAATCCACACCCACCCAAAATAATAATACTAAAAAAATGAGATTAGTTAGATAGGGTTACAGTATTGGTATTGCTTTATAAATAAACTGGCTGAGGAGGCCAGGAGTTCAACGGAAGGTAACTGAAAAAGAATCTAGAACTCCTGCAGACCCAGTTGGCACGAGGAAAATCGCAGTAGTAGTGGATTGGTCCTCCGCCATCTTTGAATGAATCTTCATGGTACGTTCAATCTGTCATTTTAACCATAGAGTGAAGCAATATATTTAAAACAACACAAGAAATTATTTGCAGATACTGACTGTCCAGTGCTTATTGAAACATGGTAACTATAATCTAAGGTTGGTTTTTAGTAATTTGTAAATGTGTGTTTCAGTGCCCAGTGACAACATTACAAGATGTTGTCAAAGGATTGTTTGTTTGCTGTCTCTTCTTGGATTATGTATCCTTATCTCAAAGATTTGTTCCAGAACTTATCAATTTTCTTTCGGGTATTCTTCACATGGCTATACTCAACAGAAGAGTACAAGGTGAGGATTCTAGACCTGATGTGCACCAAGGTGCCATTCCTCCACATCCCCCATGACTCTGTCTGAAGTTTATGAATCATTGTTCAGCATTTTTCTAGTCAATCTTCTGGATCATCTGTCTCAGTGAGCAATGCAGACTGCATGAGAATACTTTATATTCACTGATTCCCTTATTTCTTTAGATTTTTATACCCTGTTCTTCAGCCACAAAGGCTCTCAGAGCGGCTTACAGATTGTTAATTTGACCATTCCCTGCCCTCAGGCTTACAGTCTAAAATGTCCAGATACTGCTGGCTCTTCTCTCCTTCTGAGGCCAGAGCAGTGACATAGAGGGAGGGCCTTTCATCTGGCTCTGGGCCTAATCCTGTGCATGTCTTTTCTTCTCCCTGTCCCAGGCCAGGGTGCTGTTCTTGACAACAACAGTCTTTTCCTTAGTTGTACTATAGTCTACAGACCTATCCACAACTCTAGTCAAGTCACAAATATTACAATATCACAAAATTATAGGTCTTTTAATGCACTATAATTAGTGTTTTAACATATCCGTGTATTCAGATAGCTGCCTGTTTTCCAAAAAACAAATATAATTTCCAAGTATAGATTTGAAATTGTTTGGATAATGTTGAACATAGTTTATGAATAAATTAAATTGCAGAAAACTTTGTCTGTATAAAAGATACATACAGTACAAATTAATAACAAGAAGCATGACACAAACTAAATTGTAAAGATCCATCAAGATAATCCATATAATACAAACCGATAATCCACACATTATTAATATGTGGCCATCACAATTTAAATAATTGTATAAAATATTACAGTATTTACAGTGAAGAAAAATTCTTCAGAATATCCAAGGCGTATCAATCAGTTGGTACAAAATACAGCAGCTAGGTTGCCAATGGGTGCACAGTAATGAAATCATAGTGGTCTGATACTGAAAAGCCTGCATGAATTGCCAGTTGCTTTCTGGGCCCAAATCAGTGTGTTGGTTTTACCCTTTAAAGGCCTAAGCACTTTGAGTCTACATATCTGGAGAGCTGCTTGTCTTTAGGGGAAGTTCTTGGAAAAGTAGCATTACCTGAGGAGGACTATTTGATGGGCACTTACGAGAGGAGTTTCTCTTGTGTTTCTCCCAGACTGTAGAATGCATTCCCTCCGGAGTTAGGTTATATTCCCACTGACATTTCTTTTAGCAAGGATGTGGAAACATGTATTTACAATTTGGCCATTTCTGTTGTTCTGAATATTATAAGAGACTTAGATTATCATTGATTTATGTGATAATGTTGATGGTTTGATTATTTTTTGTTTGTAGTGATGTATGTTAGCCACTTTGAATGTTATCTTTATTAGTTGAAAGGTAGGATAAAAATGCTATAAAAATGATATTGATCTGCATCAAAGGAGGGGAAAGCTTTTCAGGCGATACCTTTAGGTCTTTTGCCAGTTTGCAAGACCAATTGCAATTAATTATGTAGCTGATATTTAGTGGAGGGTTTTCATGATTCAGAAATGGTACTTTCCCATTTTTGAGCTACCAAAAATTTGCAGCAATTTATAAATTCCAGATTAATACTTTAATGTAAAATTTTTGTTGTTCTGTACCTTCAAGTTGACGCTGAATTATGGTGATCCTTTTGGCCATATTTATGTATCAGCTGAAAATCTGGTAAGGATTTCCTCCACCCCATCATATTCTAAATCATTGATTAAAATCTAGAGTGTTGGCCCAAGGGCAGAAAGCTACAGAATCAGAAAATAATCAGAAAATCAAAATTATCTGATAAACTTTCATCACCGTAAATGATTTTTTTTTCTTCCAGGCTATACTTTGATATATCCATTTGGGTCATTAAAAAAACAGTTGAACCTGCTTGTGGTCTCTGAAAAAGCAGACACACAGACATGGCAAAAACAGAGTTTTCCACTTCATATGATAACTAGGTTAAAAGAAAAAAGTAGAACGGAATTGAATCATCTTCGGTATGTTGGGGGGGGTTATACATTTATATGATAAACCAATTTAATTGATTGAGTTCTAGACTATTATGTTGTGTGCTTTGGACATTTTAGAAGGTATTTTCTATTCTGTGAGAGGTACTAGAAGGCATCCAGTAGGATGGATTATTCCCTTTTAACCACCCAAGAAGGTGAGGATGATATGATACAGATTCTTAAAATACATTGTTTTTCAGCTCCACTCCCAGTTCATTCCTTGTCTCTCTGCCAACATCTGTTACTTAGTAGTTCAAATCTTTCTCCTGCTACTTCTCTAAAATCTCAGACTTTTCTATTACTCTTATCTAACACTTTGCTGCAACTTAGAGTTAAGTGTCTGTCTGCATGTATTCATAATTGTGTATTCTTCGTATCTCTCTCCTCTCCTGGGAAATGCTTCGCTTTGTCAAAGTACACCCAAAAGCAGACCAGATTGAATTGTTTGCATGACTCCCAGAGCTTGCCAGCAGTACACTATGTGAATTCCCACATTTTTCCATAATGCAGTCTACTGCAAAAGAAGTGGCATAGGAGAATTGATGCTTTACTCACAAGCTCACAACAGCAGTGACTTTCCTAGCTCCAAGCTAATAACATGGAAGACTCAGCAGTTTCCAGGACTTCACTTTACAGCCAATTGCTATAGCTCCAGAGAGATCTGAGAGTATGTCCCATCAAAAACAGGTTTATAGGCTGGCAATGGGAAGTAGCAGGCCCCAGATGAGTGCAGTATCCATCAGCCTTCAATTTTATGCCAAATGCCTTGAGACATCTTAGAGGCTAGGCCAGCCTTCTTCATTTGTTTGGCAGCCTCAGCAAATCCAGTACCAGTTTTCGATCCTAGGACCTCCCAGGAGCTGCATGGATTGCCCCCCATCAAGAAATGTCTTGAGGTTCACTTTCAGTTTTAGAAAGAAGTACTTTTTGCTTTTGAACAGAGATTAATAGTTCTACATCCTAACTAAAAGGTCAGTTGCCTCTCCTGAAAGCTAATGGGCGACATCTCATCCATTTTCTCAGAGAAAGGAAGTTTTGAGGATGGTTGGGGCATAAAAACAATCTGGGGAATACATGGCAGCCACAGGGCCACACTGTGCACTCCCAACACTAGTTGTTCCTCTACTGGTATATAGGAGCAGTGTTATTCAGGTAAATAGCATTGCAGGATGCCAATTCAATATTATACTTGTGTACACAGGGTATTGTCAGAGTATCTTGCAAGTGCTGTGGCTAAAGGACTTTCAGCAGTAGAATAATTCATCCACTAACATTCTGCATTGCTAAGAAAGCTGGCTAGATTAAAATGTAAGGCTCCAGGTCAGATGTATAATTTACCAGTTGATGAGTAAATATCCCTGCAAATGAGTTCCCACCATAGCACTTTCCTATGTGTTCCTATATGTTTTCTGTGTGTTCAAACCAACTGTAGTCATGTTATTGTTACCTAAAACAGAGCTACAACTGACCTCTTGAAGACATCTGTCTTCATTCCCAGTATTCTTGTATGTAGCAAAACATCTCACAGTTTGTATGACAACTTCCTAAGTAAAAGATCTCACTGGCATGAATTTCATTGCATAGCTTTGCTCCTGTCTAACTTTCTGCCTAATATAACTCATAGAATATTGTGGGGAATAAATTGCAGTATGAGGGGTGTATGCTACTCTGTAGCATTGTAGGAGGAATAATATTTTTCAAAAGTGGTCAGAATGTGTGATAAATTCATTAATTTGTACTTCTTACCTCTCACTATTCCTCTGAGCATTTCAGTACTGAAGATGGAGGAAAGCTTTTCTTGCACCCTCAACAGAACTGAATCCCAAACATTATGCAGTCGAAGCTAATTTTTCATTCAGGAAATTTCTCCCTGTAGTATTACTGTGGATTTAAAAAAAAAATTAATGCTGTATGTCTCTGTGATGACTCACCATAATATTTTTGTAGGTGACAATTATATTGACAAATGTTTTATAGGTTATCATGCGTAGCCCTGTGCCTGGATATGATAAAGAGATGTGTATTTCTGTATGGATCGCTTCCATCTTTCCATGAAATAGTGCAGCCCATCCAAATGCTGCTTAGTACGGATATGCCAGTGATGCAGTACCCTAAATTACTGCAGGTAAGGACATGCTGCTTCTTCATTTAGATTTAGCTTGTAGAAAGTATGTTTTGTAGATATCGTCCCACAAAAATATCTGTGATAACTTTCCACACAGTACAGTAAGTCCTTTAATTTATTGTTCATCTCAAACTTCATTAGCATTTATTAGCTTCCAAGAAGCATGCCAGAAGAGTATGAAGGCAATACTTCCACCCCATAACCAATTGATATTTAGAAACATGGTATGTCTGAACACTGAAGCCCTGGTATGATTTTTGTGTCAATACCTGCTGTTAAACTTAGGGCCTTTGCAGACTGCTAGAAATAGTGCAAATTGAGTCCACTTTAACTGCCCTGACTCAGTGCTAGGGAATCATGGGAATTGTATTTTTTTTTCTGAGACATTGAGCCTTCTCTGCCAGAGAGCTCTGGTGCCACAATAAACTACAGTTCCCATGATTCCCTAGCACTGAGTCAGGGCAGTTAAAGTGGACTCAATTTGCACTATTTCTGGCAGTCTGCAAAGGCCCTTACTTGTCTCCTCCTCCTTTCAAGCTGCTATTGCTTCACCATATCATGAGGCAGTGAATTATTTAAGTCAGTTACATATTAGGACTCCTTGTTTTGTCTTATCAGTTAGTGTCACTGACCTCATATTCTAATAGTATATGAAAGGGTGAATAGTACTTTACACCAGTGATTCTGACTAGATGTTTTGAATGTCAACTCCCACATTTTTGAGACTATTCATCATGATGGCTGGGACTTCTAGAATTGAAGTTCAAAGCATCTGGAGGACCAAAGTTTAACAACTTCTGCTCTACACTATGTATAGTACCCCTCTCCCTAGTTTTCTTCCCTTGAATACTTCATTGAATCTCAAGCTATCTGATAGGGAAGGACTAGCATTTTTTTCTCTCAATGTGAAAGGGATCAGTACCATATTTGTGTCCACTGGCTACAGTTGTTTCCTTCTTTCAAACCAGCCAATTGCCACTGGTCCATGGACCAACAGTTTGAGTACCACTATTTTAACTGTTCACTAAGGGTAGGTGTTCCATCCACTTGACAATATTATCCTTTTCTAAATATTTCCTATCTTCACAATACTTGATTGGAAGCAGAACAACCAAAAAGGGAAACAGTTTACCAAATTGATCAAGTTTCTTTCTTAAAACACTCCTAACCAAATTTATTTGGGGGATGGGGCAAGGTAAAAAAAGAGGATACTATTATAGATCAGTAAAGGTTTGTTAAATTTGTTTAATTGTTAATTTGTTAAATTTGTTTGATTGTTTGTTGTGATAGTTTTAATCCTTACTATGTTTAATATTATTTTAAGGGGAGGGTGGGTCTGGGAGGGTATATTGTGACATTTTATTGATGTAAACCATCCCAACTGCTTCTGTAGAGGGGCGGGATAGAAATAATAATTTTTTATTATTATTATTATTATTATTATTATTATTATTATTATTATTATTATTATTATTATTATTATTATTATTATTATTATTATTATTATTATTATTATTATTATTATTATTATTATGCTGGCACCCATGTGATTGTGCATTGCCCTTCTGCTGCATCCAAAGAATGGAAATTCTTGCAGTGGTAGGATGCAAATATTATGGTGAGATAATCCAGAGTCTGTAGTCTCTTCGCAGAATCCATACTGATTCTTTCACAGTAAGATGGGCTCCACTCCATGCTTAAAAACTGCAAAGATTTCTACTGATGTTGCACAAACTGGTTTGCATACTCTGGGCTCTGCATAACATTTCTTTACAGACCAGTATTGTTTGGGCTTCTATACTATCCTCCAGTAAGGATGCTGATTTAATGACACTGAAGCTTTTAAATGTTTCAAGAAAAACAAGCACTGAAGCTAAGGCACACTGAATCTGCTATGATCTACCCACAGCTTTATTTTAATTGTTTATAATTGAAATGTCTTCTGAAATTGGAATCTCTTGACCTTTTCAGGAATTATGTGATGATGTTCTGAAGCAGTTGAAAGTCAAAGGGCAGTATCATCCATTAGTATGTGAAAAGAAAAAGCCAGTTCCTTTAAAGCTGTTTACACCTAAATTAGTGAAAGTGTGAGTATCTCTTATTCTGGTTGATGTACAACTCAAGATCATATATTCATTTTGCTTATAAACCTAGATAAAATGTGGTGCATTACTAATTGCCTATTTAAAAATTGAAGTGAGATTGGCAGTTATTTTGGCTTTGTATTGCTATGTGTTGGCTACTCTAGTGAGGTAGTGAAGAGGGAAAGTGGATAACACATGTCTGATTTGCATCAGGGTTGCACTGCATCAGTATGAATGGGGGACAACATGATTGTTGATAATTATTTGGCATACTGGCACCATACATCCTGAGGGATTTATATTTTCTCATAACATCTTTGTTTTAAAATTGCCCCTATGCTATTGGAGTCACACTACAAAAGCAATTTAAGTGTGTTAGATGCCACAATATTAATATTTATCTTTTAGAGAAAGCAGTGTATGGTTCCATCATTGAGGCATATAGTTCTGTTGACCTGTAATTAGGATAAGGGCACAACCACCAATTAGACATATGAAAATTGCATGTTAGGAAGTTCTAGAAGAGAAAATTCTAAATGAATCAAAGCAGAATTGTAAAATGTTTAGGTGAAATACTATGCCACTTTTGCGGCATTTTCCTTCACATCTTGGAGAAGTGTGGCCCATCAAGGTCCAGGAGAAGGTCAATGTGGGTCTAAAACCATCAGATGTTGCCTACACCTTCCATAATTGTTGAAATATACATAGTGTTTGAAGTGGTTTCCTAAGTAAGTTTTACAAATGTTTCAGTTATCAGCTTGGATCCACAGCTACCTCACCTGTATAAGATTGTCCTCAACATTTGAAAGATATTAGAAGTTCTGATACAAAAAAAGGTTTTCCTGCTAAGTACAGCAGAGATGTGTGTTTGAGATGATGTACTTTATCATTTCAGCCTGGAATTTGGAAGAAAACAAGAAAGCAATAAAAAAGAGCAGGAAAGAAAACGTCTAATTCATAAGCACAAACGTGAACTTAAAGGAGCTGTTCGTGAGATCCGCAAAGATAACCAGTTCCTTGCTAGAATGCAGCTTGCAGAAATTGTAGAAAGGTAACCCATGATTGTGTTATGTTCCATTTGATTCATATGTAATATGTACCATCCTTGAGAGAACTAAGGCCCGAAATAGATGTTCGGTCCATGGCATTTAGATGCACGCCTCAACACTTCCCCAACCCAGAAAAGCTGCCATGAAAAGGAGCGGGGAAAAACAGCTCCTTTTCAGAAGCTGGTTTAAAATAGCGGTGTTGAGCTGGATTGGGGCCGCACACATGTGGTTGCCACAGCAGCTCCAATCTGCCCTTTTGGGGCAACCTGTTTCACCCCTATGATACACAATCATTTTTATGTACAAACAAGCCCTTGATTAGGCAGAATGAATATTCATAGAGTGCGTGAGCAGGATTACCAATAAATATCTTGAAGCAGTTGATATAGTTTTTAAAGTACACTCATCCCTCCACATTTGTAGCTTTGACTTTTGCGGATTTTATTATTAATATGTTCTCTCTAGGGATCTCTAGGTCCTCCAGTGCAACTCTGCGGTCAACTTTAACCAAAAGTCACACTGAAGGACCTAGAGATTCCTAGAGAGAACACTCCACTAGGCATTTGTAGCTCCTCCAGCGCAATTCTGTGGTCAGTGTCTGGCAGATGTTGACCACAGACTTGCACTGGAGGACCCAGAGATTCCTAGAGAGATGTTCTCTCAGGTAAAAACTGTTTTTTATTATTTGTGGGTTTTCCACATTCACGGGGATCCTGTGCCCCTAACTCCAGCGAATGTAGAGAGACAAGTGTATAACACTTTCAGGTATCCTAATGAGAATTATGAATGTATTTATAATCTGTCTATAACACAGATTTCTCCAATCTAATGCCTTCCAGATTGTTTGGGCTGCATCTCCCATGATTCCTCACTATTGGCCATGTTGGTTTGAAACTTAATAGGAGTTGCATTCCAAAATATTTGGAGGGCACCAAGTTGGAAGTGAATTGTGTAAATATTTTATTTGTAGTGTTAAGTAATTTCCAAAAACTCTTTGAAACTTAAAGCTTCCTTTTACAATTAAAGAAGTTACAGAGGAGATTATCATATTTGGAAGGAAATAAGCATCCATAAATGAATGAAATTTCATGAGTATTTCTCAAGATGTTTTCTTCCTAACTTGCTTAAGTTGGTTTATGAGATTCACCTATGACCTGAGGCCATCAATTTCTTAACAGTAGTTAGATTAACAATAGTTAGACATTTATAGGATGCGGTGGCTTAGTGGTTAAGATGCCAATTCTGACGATTGAAAGATCAGAAGGTTGGCAGTTCAAGGCCCAACGCTGCATGATGGGGTCCTGTCATTAGTCCCAGCTTCTGCCAACCTAGCAGTTTGAAAGCATGCAAATGCAAGTAGATAAATAGGTACCACTTTGATAGGAAGGTAACAGCATTCAGTGTAGTCATGCTGGCCTCATGACCACCAGAGTAGTCCTCAGACAATGCTGGCTCTTTGGCTTAGTAACAGAGATGAGCACTACTCCCTACAGTCAGTTACTAGACATTCTAGACTAGACATTCATGTCAAGGAACTGCCTTTACCTTTTTTTGATAAATAAATAAAACTTTTATTTGTATCCCGCTTTTCTACTATAATAGTAATCAGAGCGGCTTACATGTTAAAACAAACCAATACAATACATAATGACAGTACATAATCATATATCTTACCCCCCCCCAAAAAAAAGAATTAAACTTAGCAGAGTTTAAAAATATAATCTGTTAAAATTTATTAATAGCAATGATCTATTGGGAAGAAAGGCAACATAATACAAGGGTAAGGGGTTTTGTTTATAGTCAAGAAATTCTATTCTGGAAAGGCCTGCTGGAAGAGATCTGTCTTGACAACTTTTTTGAAGCTATCTAAGTTGGTAAGTTGACGGATCTCCCCCAGCAAGCTATTCTACAGTCTGAGAGCAGTAGCAGAAAAGGTCCTCTGGGATGTTGCAGTTAATCTGGTCTTCATAGGCTGCAAAAGATTCCTCCCAGAGGACCTGAAGGTGCAGGGTGGATTATATGGAAGTAGGTGATCCCTTAAGTAGGTTGGACCCAAGCCCTGTAGGGCTGTAAAGGTGCTAACCTATGTTGAGTATACTACAAGAGCTTTTGTCTGTGAAGAATCAACTGCCATTATTAGTTTTGAAAAGAAAAACATTCATAGTTTGGTTCTCATAAAACCTTGAAGCTGTAGGTGATGAGTCGCGATCTTAAAACTTTCAGTTGAGCTTGCTTAAGGAATATATGCAGTGTTAGTATGGGCATGTTATATTGAAATATTGGTGTAATTTTATTTTTTAGGGATTCTGAAAGAAAAAGGAAAGTAAAGCAACTTTTCAGTAGCCTTGCTCAGCAAGAAGGAGACTGGAAGGCAATGAAGAGAAAGAAGTTTTAAATATTCCCTCATATATTGTACAGAAGAAAACCAAGGATATTTATATTTCTAGTGCAGCTCAGAATATTTTGATAAGTTAACCTGGGTATAATGCTTTTGGGAAAACAAACATAAACTGGTTAAATAGTTATTCTTTTGTTTGAGGATAATCAGTCTAAATAAAATATTGTATTGTATTGTATTTATTATAGTTTGTTGTTTTTTTTAAAAAAAGGGTTACTTCATTAGTTGCTTGGATACCAAAGTGATTTTTTTAAAACATGAAACATGATGGTTGAAACCTTATTCCACTAACTTCAAACTCCTAAGTAATCAGAAATACTGCAGACCCTTTCCATTTTCTTAACAGAAACTAGGCAAGCTCTTCCTAACCAGAACCAAATGAACATGTTTGCATTGCTTTGTGTTCCACTCACTTCATCCAATCTCACAAGGAACCTAATGATACAAAAACTACACTTTATTGAGTTCAGAACAAATGTTAAGCATATTCATCCCCCCCCCACTCCTTCCCTTTTCCTTCACATATCAACTTTAGCACCTCATATTAGTTTTAAACAAGTTTTCTATTGTATCCAACTGTCTATATTTTCTTATCCATAACACAATATCAGTATCTGCCACTGGAGACCAGAAATTCAGTTTTGGTTTCTGTTTTTCAGGCCATGTATGGTGGAATCAGCTCACATTGCAGTGAAAAACAAAATGTATGTTGTCATAACAACTTTAGATTATGCCAGAGGGAGAAGGGACCTGCTGGCATACATATACCTCCAAAGTACAACACCTTGTACACACGTGATTAACACTGTTCTTTTAGAATTTTTTTCTTCTGTATAATTATTAACACCTTTGCCTGATGAAGAGGCTGGTGGAACTTCAAAAGCTTGCATCATGAATTTTGGCTGGCCAATTAAAGGTATAATTGTTTTGTGGATTTTGGATATTATTGTACTTAGTTCAGATAAAACACTGTAGAGCAGACCAGGTCCAGATCTGCCGCAACTGTATTCCTTAACCTAAACCAATCAGCTACACTATTCTACTGCATACTTCATTTTTTTTTTAAATAAAGGAAATTATGCAACTGCTGATCACTAAAAAACTTACTCTAGCTTTAAAGGTGACAGAAAGCAGTCTGCATGTTTTAAAGCATATCTTGGCCTGCTTTTCATGAAAGCTGTGATTCTCTGAGGGGCAGAATCACCCAATACCTATGTCTGCCTGAACACAGAGTTCTTCCTCTTGGCCTCTCTGCCTCACACAACTGGGTTTCCGCCTGCACAGACACTCCATCTAGAATATTCAGAGCAGAGCAGCTTGGTGGGAAAACCCTGACCCCCTTCTGTCTAGCATTATGCCCTAGCTTGCAAAGTTTACAATTTCCTCAGTTTCTTTCCATCTGCAGGTAAAGCAGCTTCGCTTCTAGTGTTCTACTGAGTAGCTTCTTCCTATTTCCCCTCAAATTTCCTTAAGATATCTCCTCGTTATACTTTTTATTCATCTATTACTATTTTAACAAAAAATCTTTCACTTTCCTCAGCAACCTCTCCATCCCTACCTTCCCCCTTCCCCCTTTTTATATTTCTATAGCCTCTGTCTTTTCAAGTGCTGTGCTACTTGTGGTCAGAGGTTTACCTTTCTGATGTGCATTTACAGTGACAATTTTGCTAAGGAGAAGGGTTTCAGATGTGCTATGCTGTTCTTTAGTGACCTGACTTACCATCTTACAGTAAGCTTCTTACAGTAAGTTTGAGACACACAAACCATGAACAAGAAGAACATGTTCTTTATGTCTCTGGTTCTTCAAATGGTCATCTGTGCCTTCACAGAACCCTGTTCTACCTCCCCTCTTTCAGGACCTTGTATTTCATAGGGGATTTTGAAACTAAGGACAGTAGCTTGGGAAGCTAGGACATGCACAGTAGGTGGGAGGAATACACTGAACTTCACCTATCTTGCATTTTTCTGGAAGGTGTGCAATCTAATCTTGAAGGAGGGTCTAAAGAAAATGGACTTACTAGTTATTTTGGATCAAAAGAGAACTCTTTAGTCTTCCTTACCTGAGCTATCAAAAGACTAGGCTGGCCCCTCAGTGGTAACAAAACAAGCAAGATATTCAGGAGTCATGATTCTACAGGGTCTCGGCTCAGAAACACTGCAAAGAAGACACCAGTTTACAAATACAAATCATTTATTACAGCCATTAGGCCAGTATAAAGACACCAGTTTCATCCATGCACAGATCTCTGAGCTGAAAATGTAAAATATGCACCTGTTAGTGCATTACAAAGGCTCTGTGCTTCAACTCTGCTAGTTGCTGATCAAGCAAGTGACAAGAAAAATAAAGGGAAACAAAGGCTCCTGCCACATTGCAGAATTAATGCAGTTTGACACTGCTTTAACTGTAAAAGCTCAATTCTATGGAAACATGGGATTTGTAGTTTATTGTGACACCAGAGCTTTCTGACAAGACTAAATATCTCACAAAACTACAAATCCTAGAATTCAACAACATTGAGCCATGGCACGTAAAACAGAATCAAAGTGCATTAATTTTGGTAGTGTAGTTGCAGCCTACAGGAAACTTTTGTAAGGTTTTCAAGACATGTTAACAAAAATATGATTAACTAGATCAGGGGCCGGCAACCTACGGCCTGTGGGCCGGTTCCAGCCCAGGCCCCCGCGCTTACCAGCCCAGGCGGACCCCTGCCGCCACCGCATGTTTTGGTCACCGTGCATGCCGCGACTGCCATTTTGTTATCAAAAATGGCAGCCACGACATGTGCGGAGGCTGCGTGCCTCCATTCCCCCCCCACACACACACACGGCCCGGCAGAAGCGACAACTTCAGGGGATCGGCCCCCGGCTCAAAAAGGTTGCCTACCCCTGAACTAGATGTTTGGAGGCTCGTTCATCCAGAGTTGAGGGATTATACCTTTATTTATATTCGTTATGTTTATTTATATCCTGCCTTTCTCCCAGGACTGGGACACAGGGTGGCTTACAACATTTAAAAAAATACAATTAAAAGCATACAAAAATAATACATTAAAACAGAAATAAACTACTACAATAAAATAAACAAGATAAAAATGTTTAAAATACATTAAAAACAATATAGCATCCCAGACCATTCTTTAAAAGTTTTCTGTTTTGAATGTTTGTCTGAACAAGAAGGTTTTCGCCTGTCAGCAGAAGGCCATCAATGAAGGGACCATTCTGGTCCCCCTGGGGAGTTCCAGAGTCTAGGGGCAACCATGAAAAAGGCCCTCTCTTATGTCCCCATCAACTATGCTTGTGATGTTGGTGGAATGGAGAGAAGGGTCTCCCCTTAGGTACAGGGGCAGACAAACTCAGCCCTCTTAGGGATTTTGGACTTCAGCTCCCAAAAGCCTCAGCCATGTTGGCCAATAGTCTGGGATTCTGGGAGCTGAAGTCCCTCGGCCCTTAAAGGGGACAGTTTGGATCTCAGAGCCTTGGCCAGCTCATAGAGGGAGATACAGTCTGCCAAATATCTTGGACCTGGGCCATACAGGAATTTAAAGGTCATCACCAAAACTCTGAATTGTGCCTGAGAACAAATTGACAACCAGTGGAGCAGTTTCAACAGGGGTGTTGTATGATCTCTGTAACCTACCCGTTAGCAGCCTGGCTGCAGCTTTTTGGACCAGCTGAAGTTTCTGAACACTCTTCAAAGGCAGCCCCAAGTAAAGAACATTACAGTAGTTCAAACAGTATGTAACCAAAGCATGTACCACTGAGGCCAGATCCAGCGTCTCAAGGAACAGGCCCATAGGTACCTCTAATGTATGCTCCTAGTGTTACTAAATTACAAGAAATGGCTCATACTTTGAATTAGATGAAGATGACGGTGTATCCCATGCAACTCTTTGGGATGCTATGAAGGCAGTAGTGAGAGGAATATAAGTGAATTCTCTGCTCTAAAGAAATAAAATAAAAAGTAAAACATCGTAAGATTAATTAATACATGAAATTAAAAATCTAGGTCTTTAGACAGCCACAAGCAAAGACAAAATATTAGAAAATGTGTCCAACAAAAACCTGAATTGTGAACTTTGAATTAAAACTAAGGATCTAGGAATCTTAGTAGACCTCAAGCTGAACAGTGTGATGCAGCAGCTAAAAAAAAGCCAATATGATTCTAAGTTGCATCAACAGAATCATAGAATTGTAGAGTTGGAAGAGACCACAAGGAGTGTAGTGTCTAGATCGAGGGAAATAATAGGGCCACTGTATTGTGCTTTGGTCAGACCTCACCTGGAATACTGTGTCCATTTCTGGGCAGCACAATTTAAGAGGGATATTGACTAGTGTGTCAATATAGGAAGGTGACCAAAGGTCTGAAAACTATGCCCAGTGAGGATTGACTTAGGGAGCTGGGGAAGCTTAGCCTGGGGAAGAGACAGTTAAGAGGTGATATGATAGCCCTGTATAAGTATTTGAAAGGGGGTCATATTGAGGATGGAGCAAGCTTGTTTTCTGCTGCTCTAGAGAACAGGACATGGAACAATGGATTCAAGCTACAGGAAAAGATTCCACCTCAACATTGGAAGAAACTAAAATGAGGTCCTGTTGGATACATTTATTTAGTCGGAAATTCAATCCCAAAGACTTTGGGCTGAAACAGACAGCCCAAAAGCGCCAGATTGGGGCTGCTGCATACTGCAGCGCCGCAACAACTCCATACCATGCGCCCAACCCTTTCCTGGTTCAAAAAGAAGCAGCAGAAAGCCACAAAGCCATGCCGGGAAAAGGATGCCTTTGCTGCCACTGCAGTGGTTTTGGGTTGTAGTTGACAAGAGACTGATCTTTTCAGCAGTGGAATGTGGCTATCAAAATAAAACAGACAAATGTAATTTTAGCCTTCACTAACAGAACTAATGCATAGAATCCTATTGTCCATAGGGAAGCATTGGGAAATACTTGCCCATAGGGAACCATTGGGAAACACCTGCCCATAGGGAACCATTGAGGAACACCTGCCTATAGGGAACCATTGGGGAACATCTGCCCATAGGGAACCATTAGGGAACGCTTGCCCATAGGGAACCATTGGGGAATGCTTGCCCACAGGGAACCATTGGGGAACGCTTGCTCATAGGGAATCACTGGGGAATAACTGCCCATAGGGAAACACTGGGGAATACTTGCCCATAGACAATCATTGGGGAATACTTGCCCATAGGTAAACAGTGGGGAATACTTGGGCATGGGGAGCCATTCAGGAATACTTGCCCATGGGGAAACACTGGGGAATACTTGCCCATAGACAATCATTGGGGAATAGTTGCCCATAGGTGTCAGACCTATGCCTGCGTGCATATGTTCTGCCAGATATTTGGTGGGTTGGTAGAAAGGTTAGTTTGGTGGGGATGATAGCTGGGATAGTAGTTGTGGTGGCAAGGTAGCTGGTAGAGTAGGCTTCTAGAATAGTAGGCTGTTAGTGGCGGGGGCATGGGAGGAGATAAGGCTGGGGATGGTTTTGAGAAAGTAGGCTCTCTGGAATGCAAGGCTGGTGGGAGGAGGATGGTACGGCTGGGCAAAAGCTGCGGCTGGGAAAGAGCTAGTTGGTGTGAGTGAAAGATTATAAGAAGGGGGGCTGGTTGGTTTGGGGGACAGGTAGCTGTTGGAATTGTAGGTGGGTGCTCGATTTCGTGCCAGTGAAGGAGGGGTGAAGCTCATTAGTTTAGCAGGGTTTAATTAGGTGTTTGATGGAGGAGGGGACAGTTCTGGCTTGAACGTTGTCTGGTGGATTGCTGGCTTTGTGTTCTTCAATAAACTCCTAATTGCATCAATTGGCTGGTTTACTGGCCACACAGAGTTCTGAATCTTCTCAGATTTGACAATAGGGAACCATCTGGGAATACCTGCCCATAGGGAAACACTGGGGAATATTTGCCCATAGGGAACCATTGGGGAATACTTGCCCATAGGGAACCATTGGGGAATACTTGACCATAGGGAAACACTGGGGAATACTTGGGCATGGGGAGCCATTCAGGAATACTTGCCCATGGCGAAACACTGGGGAATACTTGCCCATAGACAATCATTGGGGAATAGTTGCCCATAGGGAAACATTGGGGAAAACTTTCCCATAGGGAATCATAGGGGAATATTTGCCTATAGGGAACCATTGGGGGAATACCGGCCCTTAGGGAACCATTGGGGAATACTTGCCCACAGGGAATCATTCGGGAATACTAGTATTTCCCTGTAATTGTCTATGGGCAAGCATTCCCCAATGGTTCCCTATGGGCAAGTATGGTTTCCCAGTGGGCGAGTACTGTCATTTGTTTTAGTACGTTCCCTACGAGGGAAAGTTTAGGCTTCCAGTTCCTTCCAGTTAGAATAAGCCTCAAAGGTGCTTCAGGGGCTGCGACTGGGAGTGAGGGAGGACCGGCTGCCTCACTCGCAAAAGGATGGAGGCCAGGCCAGGCCTCCCGGTCCCTCCCTGAGGCGACGCCGGATTTGGCGCCCGCGTTGGCGCTTGTTTTGAGCCGCTTGGGCCCGTATCCATCCCTCCCGCCGCCGCCGCCTTGCGAGGAGGCCCGGTTCTGCCTTGACGAACAGGAGAGAGAGGCCTAGGCCCAGGCCCAGGCCCGGAAGAGGAAGGAGCCGACTACGACGACGCCGACACAGTTACCTCAGGAGGCCCTGCCATCCCTTCAAAGGAGGACCCTCTGAGGCCGCGCCCTGGCCTTCCTTCTCTGACAGTGGGGCTCCTCCCTGCTTTATAGCTCTTGGCCTCCGGCCCTCTTCCTCTTCTCCGGGCAGAGAGTAAGTCGGGCGCTGCGTTGCCCTCCTGAGGCGATGGGAAAACAGTCCCTTCCCGCTGCATCCGCACGGCAGAAATAACCCGGTTTGACGCCCCTTCAAACTGCCACAGCTCAGGAGGAGGAGGTACTAACTAAAACAAATGGCGGTACTTGCCCATAGAGACACCATACTCGCCCAGAGGGAATCATTGGGGCTTACTTGCCCACAGAGAAGAATAGGGGAATTCTTGCCCATGGAAAGTAATTGAAAAATACTTGGCCATAGGGATAGAATTCAAAGCTATAGCCCTTAGTCTGGAGAATCAGTATGAAGAGAGATCTAGTAGCCCCTTTGAGACTCA
>CM034708.1:104708703-104721158 GCA_020142125.1 Phrynosoma platyrhinos
TCCTGCTTAGAAAGTAGTCTTATACGAAGGAAAATACGGTATATAAATAATAAGAACAGTGAGTTTGCATGGCAACTACCTACTTTAGCAGCTTTTGCCATCTTAATATTGAGCCATATGATGCTTACATATAATTTACATAACTTTAAAGTTGGTGATGAAATAGTTCAAGATTTTCCATACATTGGCTCAGTCATTAATCAAATGGAGATTGCAGTCAGGAAAATAGAAGACTAGAATTTGAAAGGGCAGCTGTGAAAGAATAGACAAGATCCTAAAGTGTAAAGATATATAATTGAATACTAAAGTTAGGATGGTCTATGTCGTCATATTCCCAATTTCTATATGGTTGTGAAAGCTGGACAGTGAAGAAAGTGGATAGGAAGAGAATCTAATTATTTGAAATGTGGTGCTGGAGAAGAGTTGTACAGATACCATAAAGTTCTAAAAAGAAATAAATGGTACTAGACCAAATCCAAGAGTGAAATTCCTGCATGGCCGGGGGTTGGACTAAATGGCCGTTGTGGTCTCTTGCAACTCATATGATTCTATGAAGGTAAAGGCAAGCCCCCTTTAATAAATCTTGCCAAGAAAACCCTGTGATACGGTCACCTTAGGATCACCATAAAACCACCTTCTGAAGCAGTCTGTTCCATCATCACAAAACCTCCTAATGTTTAAGTGGAATCTCTTTCCTGTAATTTGAATCTATTAAAATCTTTGTAATTTCAGTCTCTGGAGCAGCAGGAAAAAAGCTTGTTCCATCTTCTACATCCCTTCAGATATTAAAAATAGTGATTGTGTCACTTCTCATTCTTTTTTCCAAGCTAAGCATATCCAGCTCTCTGAGCTGTTCCTCATGGAGTTTGCATTGCATATCTTCTATTATCTTCACCAACTTCCTCTGTTCAACTTGTCAAAATCCTTCTTAAACGGTTGTGCCTAGCACTAGATCCAGTATGTCAGGTGAGGTCTGACCAAAGCTAAATAGAATGATACCATTAATTTCCATGGTTTGAACACTTAACTATACTCCTGTTGATACAGCCTAGAATTGTATTGGCTTTTTTGGCCACCGCACCACACTGTTGACTCTTGTTTGTGGCATCACTATCCTTATAACACTGACAACTAAGAGCAGTAGTGGAAACTGCAGTACCTTTGGCAGGGAAAGGAGAAATGTCTATGCTTGATCAGGTTTGAGGCTTCTTAATTTTGCTTTTCACATTGTTATCACCCACTTTTTAGACATTTGCTAACTCAAACTTCTGTAATACTTGTGTTTTCAACTGTAAATGCTCTTTTGGCATTGTATATTTTGTGTATGAAAAATGCTTGATCAGTGTCAGTGAACAGGTTTGTTGTTTCTGGCAACGGGTCTACTAAGATTGCTAGAACTGGCCTCTGAGTGATCTATACCAGGGTTAACTTCTTGCTGCTTCTCAGATTTCTGTAATACAGAATACAGCTTGAATATGCAGCTGACATCCTCAGTTTGTCCCCTGAGCAAGAAACATCATGAACTCCTGGTTTTGGTGTTATGGGGGAGGGGATAGGTTAGACACTAATTTCCAAGCACTGCTGCAGTAAACTTCCAGATTTCTGATTATTTTTAAAAAGAATCATGCAGTAAAGTTAGAAAGTCAAAAGAATTACTAAAAAGAACCAGGATATTGGGTCTCCAGAGAGAAGTCACTGCTGTTACTTAATTTATACTAAAAATGTTGAAATACTGGAGGAGCAATTTAATTGCTTCTGAATCAAATTAATAGAATATTGACTGCACCTTTTGCATCATAATTGTGCAAGCATATATACCATTGGGCTTACGGTGTTACTGTTTTTGTGGAATGTCCAAATCTTGTAAATTTTGCAGAAATAACACCATGAGATCAGTAGATATGACAGCTTCCTTCTGGCCCAGGGAAACTCCTCCAAAACAATGCATAGAGTTCATATCTGACAGTCAGTTTTGTTATAGGAGCAGTTGCAGAGAGCACTCTAAACTTCCTAACCAGTTAGCTGTGCATATTTATGTGAACACCTGAAACACTCAGTTTCAGTTGGGTTACAATTATGGGGGCACTGTGACTGCATGTCTGGTTTGGTGCATTTGTAAAACAAAACAAACTGTAGTCTGGTTTCAATCCTTCCATAGTCCTGTAATCTATTTTACAGCTTTGTTTTCTGACTTTTAAAATGAGAAATTATATTGTGGTTTACACATATGGTAGGAGGGAGAATTTTGCCCTCCTAACAAACTTTACGTGTTGTTGCACATTTTATACTTCTTGCTGGGACAAGCAACAACAGCTTTTAGGAATGTCTTGCATGAACATTCTGAGAAATAACAAGACTTAAAGACTTGCTTTGGAAAATGTATGTGTTAAAGGTAAATCTACTGTGAGAGTACATGTAGAGTTCAGTAATGAAGTGACAGGTATGAGGGGGGGTTTCAGTATGGTGGTGAGAGTCAAATGTGCATAGGGCAGGGGAGTGATTATTCATCCCCCACCCCTCAAACGGCTTTCCTGATTTCACCCTATGGTCCCTCCCATCTGTGTGCACTGTTTCTCTTCCACAGGATGGTTTCTACATGACATTGCAGCATGGTGTGGACTGGTTCAGTGAAGTGATCGGTGTGCCTCCTGAAAGGAAATACAACAGTGTCTTATTTGGAGGTAAGAATGAAGTTCCCATATAGGACTGTTTTAAAAGCAATAGCTTGGCCTACATCTGATGAAGTGGACAGTGTGCATGGTACTAGATTCTTTTATAGCTTTATATAGTAGCTAGGTTTGTTTGAAGAACATGACTTGTATGGAAGCATATAAATTGGGAGTAAAAGCAACAGCCCTGTGAGAGTCTGCCAGGCTCACTGCAGTGTCTTAGCTTTTCCAGCTTCATGAGATGGTTGGACTAAAGATGGAGTGGATGGATTGCAGGGAGAGTATCATATGCTCACCAACTCAACCATCAGTCATGTGAGATTGGTTAAATAAGAGTCAAATATTCTAATAATAATCTGGAAAACAGTCCTGAATATTATTTTTTAAAATTAATGTACAAACTGAATAATTCTGCTCAGTCCTAAAGGCATAATACATTACAGAAGCCCTTGCTCTCAAATGTTTGGGAATGTTAATACCCACCAAAAGATAGTGACAGTCACAGAGTTTTAGTGTATACATTTCTTTCATTTATTCTTGAAATGTTTAGGAGTAATGCTTACATTTTAGGTGTACATTGAAATGCTGTAGGATGTGATGTAGCCCGTAGGCATATATGGCTGAGATTTAAGGATTGCTCTTGATACTGTGTTTAATTTTCAATCTTTTCCAGGTTTAATTGGATCGATCTTTTCTATGCTTCAGTTCTTTGCCTCTCCACTCACTGGTGCTGCTTCTGATTACTTTGGGAGAAGATCAGTCATGTTGTTGTCAGTGGTATGTCTGATGGGAACAGAAAATGTACTGGATAGTGTGTCTTCCAAATGGCATTAACTCCCATCAACCCCAGCTGATCAGGAATGCTAGGAGTAGTAATAAAAATAACTTGGAGGCCACCAGGTTAGGAAAGACATAATTGTTATAACCAACAACTCTAGAGAGAACCCAGTTATTGAAAGAGTTTAGATAATGGTTCCCAAACTTTGATTCTCCAGATATTTTGGACTTCAAACTCCCAGAATTCCTGGCTGCTGGCCAAGCTGTCTGGGGCTTCTGGGAGTTGAAGTCCAAAACACCTAGAGGATCAAAGTTTAGGAATCACTGGTTTAGATAGTACTAGTCAGGTTGCATTTGTGTCTAGTATTTATAGGTGAACTTATATTTCCATATTCTAACAATCTGAACTCTCAGCATTTCTTAAATCAGATCTCCTGTTCATATCTTTAATATAATTACAGGAACATGGTTTCACTTCTTTTTCCCCCCTTGATCTTTTCACCCTGTTCTGCTGGGAAACAGCAGTGAAAAGTATTCATGTCTGGAGATCCTGGAAACAATACTTACCTCTGGAGATCTTGGTTCAGACAGAGCTATGGACAAATATTCTCCATTTCTAGTTCAAGTTCCAGTTCAATTTTCTCTGTGTAAAATATGCTCCCAAAGTGAAATGAACCCAGAATTTCAGTACTTCCTATGTATCATCCTGTTCAGAAAATAATTTTACAATGACACTGGGTTGGTTCTCTTGTGTAATAAAAAATACCCTTCTTCCATCTGTAGATTGGTCTGATAGCATCATATTCCCTATGGGCCATTTCCAGGAGCTTTGAGCTGTTTCTTTTCTCTAGAGTAATTGGTGGAATAAGCAAAGGGAATGTCAGTCTTTCCACTGCGATAATTGCTGACTTGCAAAGTCCAAAAGCTCGAAGCAAAGGCATGGTGAGTAAATGGCATGAGTTTGTGCCTTTGAAGTTCTCTGCTCTTTAGTCTTTAATGAGCCATATTTGTGGAGTGGGACTTCACCTTTAAAAAAAAATGCAATTGAATGCTTTCAAAAGAAAGAGTGATCTTGGATAAGATACAAATTGACCTGAGCTTGGCCATTCATCTCTTATCACCAAATAGTCCAGCAAGTTGTTTGCAGCTGATCTGGTATCACTGGGTGTCATTATCCCAGAATCCAGGGGAAGGGACTAGTATTCTTTAGTCATAGTCCACTCTGGGTTTGTGCCAAACAACATAATTTTTTTTTTTAGTGAATAGGTAAATTGATATTGGTTTTGACAGTAGCTTTTTTTCCTTAATTAGTATCTTTATCATAAATGATTGCATTGCAAATATCACTTGTTATACTTTACTGATATGTGAACATGATTGTATAGATGTTTCTTTCTTTCTTTTTCAGTTACTTTCTTTCTGGCCAGTTAGCAAATTACAAATAACTTTAAGAGTATTGATTTCATGTTCTGCATAACTGATTCAGCTTGACCAGATACAACATTATCTAAAGACATTAAATAGTCAACTTCCTTAGTGTTTTGTTATTAAAATGTATCATAAAATAAAAGATACATGTATAATAAAGATATAATTGATCCTTTAAAAAAAGACAGCAAAATGAGAAGACAAACTTCCAAACCTTGAAAGATTAAGGATTTAGAGACTAAAATAGTCTCCAATAGATGAGAGAAATTCCAATAAGCTTGTCATAGTTGGACAAATTAAAGTGCGCTCTAAATACCATCCCATTTAAATTAATCATGGGCTCAGTATAAAGAACACTTCATGAAATACACCCCACCCCCTTTTTAAAGAGCATTTTTAATTTTATAGGTTGCTGCAATGGAAAGGGGTGAATGCCCCATCATATGCTATGTAACATTGGCAGCCCATACTCTAATACAAGGAGCATGCCTATTCCCTCAATGACAGGACAAGACACACTGCTTGTGTATAGTCCATACCTGCTATCTATAAAGATGCGGTCCTCTAAAGATATATAAATTTGATCTTCCCAAAATGGCTACTGGACAATTGCAGCTGTGGACGTATGCTATGAGACATTGCTGGGAGGTGCTACCATATGGTTTGCTGCTGAATTGGAATACTGAACAGAAAAGCGGGGTGGAGGAATAGTAATGTCTCCCTTAACAAGTGCCCATTAACTCAGATGTTTGTCTTATGTGCCTCTTCAGACTTGTAACACTGACATTTGGAAGGGTCTTTTCAAACCTTGTAGGCTAATTGTTCCCAAAATTTGGCACCTTTAAGTGATAAAGGGGCTTAGAGACACATTTGGTTGTCAAATAAGTTTTTTTTAGAAAATAATTAAATATACATTCACACTATTATAAATAATTGATATAGAGTCATAGTTTAATGATTAAGGCAGATAAATAGAAATTGATAAATTGAAAGCAAAAATGGTGCAGTGTAACTGACTAGTGTGTAGAGCAGGGGTAGGCAACCTGTCCCCTTTAAGGGCCAAGGGATTTCAGCTCCCAGAATCCCAGGAGCTATTGGCCAACATGGGACTACTGGCTGAGGGTTCTGGAAGCTGAAGTCCCTCGGCCCTTAAAGGGGAAAGGTTCCCTACCCCTGGTGTAGAGTATTGGCAGCAGAGAGGAGAAGTAGTGGGAAGCAATAAATGTTATAGTAGTACATCTTAGAGTACATCAGTACATCACTACATCTTCAATCAGTGTTGGGAAATGTGGCCCTCCAGACGTTTTTGGACTGCAATTCTCATTACTGGCTATGCTGGCCAGGGTTGATAGGAGTTTCAGTCTGATAATATTTGTTGGGTCACACACTCTTTACCTGACTCGAAACATTTTAAAATAAATTGCAGGCATATATGCTGCAGTAAAACCAACACAAAAAAAATTTTTTTTCAACAAAAACTAGCATAAATAAACTTGCATCAAATAAACTTACTCACTCTGGAAATTTGTTTAGAGCTGAAGAAGCTGGACAGAGATGTTAATAAATATTAACTATGTTTTCCTAGGCAATGATTGGTGTGGCTTTCTCCTTGGGTTTTACCCTTGGTCCGATGCTTGGAGCATACCTCACTATGGAGAAAGAGAAAGGAGAAATCTTCTATGTTCAGGCTGCCATCTTTGCTGTCATGTTTGCAGTTACTGAATTGGCTTTCATCTTCATCTTGTTACCAGAAACACTCCCAAAAGAAAAACGGGTAATACAAAAAATAGCCAGAACAAAAAACAGGGAGGAAGGGAGAGTATGGCACTATTTTTAACTATTACCTACCACAATTGTTTGCTTCATATTTTCATGGGGCCTTTTGCCTGGAAGTGAGGGGTAACATCCACTGGGACTTTCGCCTTCAGTGCCTCATTTAAATAATTAGAAACTGAACAAAGAAACACCCAAGGATGCCCTGCCACTTAAATATAGGTCTATAATGACCTTTTGGCCAGTCTGTTTCAGGCCCTAGTTATCCCCTGTATTTGTTCCTTCTCACCTCAGCCAGCATGTCATGAAGAGACTGAAAGCTTCCAATCCTATTTTAGATTAACTGCAATTCAGTGTGCATTCTGAATCCTAAATTATGCTTAATCTTTACTATGGTTTGTAGAAACAAGCCAGGTTCATACTGAATAGTGTAAACTTAGGTTGTTTTCAAACAAATTATCATTACAGTTCATTACAAATACAAATAATTATCATTTATTAGATCTGGTTTTTAAAAATGGATGTTAACATCTCCCAACATCTGTTTGTGACTACTTCACAAAGGAGGAGGGCAGAGAATATGCAGTCTCTTTTTGGGGAATGCTGTGGGTTGACGTGGCTGAGACATGGTCTCCAAAGTCATAGTCCAACGCTCAAATCACTTCACTATCCTGGCTCTACTTTCAGTCTAGTGCCATGTATTTTTCTTGTCCACAGACAAAAAAGACCTAGGACAAAAATTGTCCTAACAAATTGGACTACTCTTTTCCTTACAGAGTAGGATTATCTTACATAGAAAATAGCCTTTTCCTTGTTGGAGCACTCTAAATTAGTGTCACAATTCACATGAGAAACAACTCCACCTGCTGCGGGGAGGCAGTTAGTGTACACAGTGATTCTGTCCAAGACAAAGCAAGATTTGTCTGAAGTTATGAGAGGCAGGGCTGGAAAGACGTGGTGCTAGAAAGTCATCCACAGATAGTCTGGGGCATGCCAGAGCTATTTCAGCACCTGAGACAGGAAGGAAAGAATTTCCCATATACACAGCAGCCCACATGCTGTTCCATTAAAGGAGGATAATCTGGTGATAGTGATGTTGCCCCTGTCCAACAAGAGGAAGAGGATTCACACAGAGGTTGGGAGGATGCAGTAGTATCCATCCCCTACTCATCAGAGAAAGGATACAGGTACAGTAGCGATGTCCTCCTCCTCCTGGGGCAGAAGAGAATGGGCATTGGCAGCCGCTCGGGGTGAGGGGCACTGCCAGTGTAGTGTGGGAGTTATGCATTTGCCATTCCTGGTGCCTTGTCACCTGAGGCAATTGCCTAACCAAGCCCAATGTCAATGTGTGACTTGGACATGATGCAGTTAGAGACATGGCTTCCAATTCAGGAACAACCAGGACCAAAGAGGGATGCAAATGAAAGAACAGTGCTAAAACTCTTTGAAAACATCCCTACAAAAGCATTTTTGCCACATCATTTGTGAAACAGATCATTTATAGTGTTTATTCAGGACAGAACAAACAGAACCATACCAAAGTCAAAATATGGAAGGTATACATTGCCCTATTCCTCTTAGAAGGTGTGTAGCATGGGCTATATGAAACTTTGGATGAGGCAGCTATCCCACCTTATGGAGCTGTTACTTCAGAGGAAGTATAAGCAACTGAAGAGATTTAGTAGATCCACCAGTCAGTTGTGGTTCAGCCATAGGAAAACTAAGAGATGCATAAGATAATTGATAAACTGGTTCCTTTTACATGTGGGCTAGAATTCTTCAGCAGTTTCAGTACAATGCATGCCAGGGATGGTTCTAACAATTCATGAAAAGCCTGTTGAGTTCAGAGGCAGATGCTCGCTCTGGCAGTCTATGGCAAGTAAACCAGTAAAATATAGTACAAGATGTGATGGTGTTGCAGTGCTAAGATGTCACAGCCTCTGAAGGATATGTACTTGTGTATGTAACATGGTACACCACAAGAAGTCCAGCTTGATTATTAAATAAGCCATACATTTTCTAATGTTACTTCTATGGTAGGTGGTGCATAAGAGAGCCAGGAGACAGCACACTATATGTGTTAAATTCACTTGCAAGGGCCACTTCAGCATCCAAGTGACATGCTCTCGTTGTCTAGAATGGCTGGCACAATGAATGTTGACATTTTCCTCAGCAGAGACTGTTTTGTTTTCCAGCTGAAAGATTACCCCACAATACTGTTAATGCTCATGTGAATAGGTGTGTATGTGGGTGAAAGAAGGTTATTTTTCAATCACTTTGTGGGACGTAGGACATTTTTCTCCTGTTAATTCCCATATGTTCAGACAATACCCCAGAAGCCACTCATGATAATATTTTTTTTAAAAAAATCAGAATCTAAATCTCAAGATTGGAATGCCAACAAGTTCTTTTTGTGTGTGTATGATTTGAAGTGTGCGTGCATGTGTGTGTGAGAGAGAAAGAGAGAGAGAGAGAAAGATTCCTTCAGCTTTGAGATATTTTTCTTCTCTTTTAGGTGCCCTCTGTGATCACTGGTTTTCAGTCAGCCGCTCATTTGATCAGTCCTCTCGCCTTGTTTCAGTTTTCTGCTGTAAGCCATAGAATGGAACCACTTACAAAAAAGAGCAAGTCTTTAACCTTTCTTTTCATATTAAATTGCTTGAGTATTTCCTGTTTTATTTTATTGTATTGTGCTTTTGCTTTTTCTTTACAGTACAGGTTAGTCATTTCATAAAGTTATTTGTCTATCTATATTTTCATTTAGCATTTTACTGGGGGGGGGGGAAATCAGTTTAAATTATTCAACACTTTATGCACGTTATCAGAAAAAATATTTTGTATGCATTATGACACTGATCACTTTCTCAGTACTTCAGTGTGTTACCAATCAAAAAAACATGGGATATGTTCAAAAGAAAGTATTTCATCACTTTCTCCTTAACAAAAGGATGGAAGAAACAGTGGAGAATCATGGGAGGGCTACAAATTAAAGATACCTTCTGCAAAGAACATAACTTTCTGTGTATGAGCAGGGTGATTGTACAGAGTTAAATTCAGAAGTGAGGCTTTTTATAAGTTGTGCATAAAACACATTTCTTTGAGGTTCAGTTGAGGTATTAACTTGTTCATTTAAAATAATGGATTGAAACTTGAGAGCCAACTTTGAGGATGCAGGATCCTTCCCTCTTTAACTTTCTCTGTGAAGCCCATGCATCATGACTTCACCATGTGCATTAAAATAATAAATTCAGGGATCTCTTAACTTTTTAGGCTTATGGGCACATTTGGAAATGTGAAGAATAGTTGTGAGCATCACTACAATGGCTGTCATATAGTGGCTGGCTTAGTTACAAAGAACATGTAAATTTTCCAAGAAATTGAATGTAAAGGAGACATTGCATTTGAGTACTGCATGCCAAGCCACACAAAAATGCAACAAAATATCTAGAAAGAAAGAATACTGTTGATCTTATGAACAGCCCCTGCCCTAGCAAACCAATAAAACTACTCCAGAAAAACAAAAGATACCCTTATCCAACACTAAATAGACAAATGACTGCACCAGATCAATACAGGCACAACTATCCTTTCAAAGGTAAATAGACAGGTAAACTAGTTCTCTCTCCCCACAAGCAAAGAAGAAGAAAGAAGAAGAAAAGATACATGACCTGCAGCTGCATGTGGGTGTCTCCCTCCAAAAATGAGCTGGGACCACATTTGGCCTTGAGGCATCCTAAGAAAAAGAGAGGAAATAGGTGAGACAGTACAGGCCACAAATCTTTTCAAATGCAATTGGGTAATAAGCTGACTAGGATTTCTGGCTATATTTTGAATCCCAGGTGCAGGGTTATATCTTCACCAATACTAACCATCCTATCCAAGAAAATTATGTTTGAAATTGATCGGCAAACTTGGATTAAGAGAAAGCCTGGTTAAAATTAACTAAGTAATGCATTAATTAGGCAGAGAAGAAGGAGGCACAGTTCCACCATGCTTAGGCCCAGAGATAGAAGAAGGACCTTTCCTCCATTGCCACTGCCACTGCCCTGGCCTCAAAAGGAGAGAAGAACAGGCAGTGTCTGCTGAACTTGATCCCCTTCCCCACTGCATTGTTCCCTTTTCCTTTTGTGTCATGTCTTTTTAGATTGTAAGCCTGAGGGCAGCGAACTGTCTAATTAACAATTTGTAAGCTGCTCTGAGAGCATTTCTAAAGAGTGGGGTACAAATACAAATACTACTACAATAATAATAATAGAAAATTCACTCAAAATTACTGAAAATCTGGCAAGTGAACAAAGAGGAGGGAAGAGAGAGTTTACATTGTTGTGGTCGTCTCCTAATTTACTAATCATAATTTACAAGAAGACAAGCAAAGATTATGTTTTCTACAGGAACATGGCATTTTTTGATTTTAATTTTGCTCCTGCTCTCTCATTTCCACAATTGGCACCTGGCATGAAGTTAGTAAAACTACAGGGATTGTTGGTTTTGGAATCCTTGCATATGCATGCTGTTGGCTTGACACTGCATGCCAATTTTTATAATTGCTACAAAAATTGGACTTTCTTATTTTATTATTTTGACAGATCTCAAGACTCTAGGCGTGGTGTACTTTCTATACCTCTTCATCTTCTCTGGCCTGGAATACACCCTGGGCTTTCTTGTTCATCAGCACTTCCAATTCAGCAGGTATTTCATATCGTATTTATTTTGCAAGCAAAGACCACAAGTCATAAAAGAAATCAGTACAAAGACAGTTCTGTAACTGTATTTGCTCAGCTGTGCTTTGTTATACTTGATACTCAACTCTCACCCCTGTGTAAAATTCAGGAAATGTTAGTCTTTCTTTAGAAGAAAGCAATTGTTGTCATCTTAAGCGGAAGCTGCTTTCTTGATAACGATAACGCCAACTGTAGGATCACTTTCAATAATACAAATCATTTGCTTGCGGGAAAGCAATTATCGTTCTGCTTTTCCCCAATCTAGAAGCTAATCAAGTGGCACTTCTGCCCCACCCTGATGCTCTGCCCTAGTAAGATCAGAAGCAGGCAGCGTGAGACTTATAGTTGGTTCTCAACTCTGAAAAGAGTGTTCAGAATTAGCGAGGAGATTAATTGGGTCAGAACTCAAATACTGCTGTCTTTTCACAGCTGCAATTCTGTTTTACAGCTCCTCATCTGAATTCCCATTTAATTTGTGTTAATCTAGAATTAGCTGATAGTTCCATTACTAAGCAGTCAGTTTACTTTCATAAGTGTGCAGACTCGAGATTTCATCTGAGTCTCTTAATATGACAAATTCATAGGAAAGAATTCATCTCTAATAAGAAATGAAAGTATCTTATTTTACAGAACAATAGCAATATGTTCTATATTCAATGAATTATAAGGGGAAAGTTTATTTGAGAGTTTGTTACTTTTTAAGAGTATATTGTTGAAGTTACTCATTACAGTGTTTGATAAGTAACTGGTTGCCTTACTTGTTACTGTGTGAAAGAGTAACATGTTACATTGTTCACTATACTGATTTTTACTTTGTTACAAGAAAATATCCTTTACAAGTAACATGAAAGTAAGAAAATGACTGTTACTCATGACACCAGTAAAATAATTTCATTCCTACTCATTGCATTACTTTTGGAATGTAACTTCCTTGCATTCTTATTATCCATAAAGATAATTTGTTACAGATAATTATATTACTTGCAACACAATACTTCTAAGCTTTGATTTCTTCTTGTGTAAAAATTAAGCCATGAAAACTGTTTCTTCTTCGTGGTCTCTGCGAATCACACAATTGGGTATTCAC
>CM034708.1:104726002-104749639 GCA_020142125.1 Phrynosoma platyrhinos
AACAAAACCTACTAAAAACAGAACAAATGATGTAGTATGGGAACTTCAGCCAACCTCTCAGTCTTCTCTTCTCCAAGCTAAACATACCAACCTCTCTAAGTCATTCCTCATAGGAATGTTTTGCTGATCTTGTGCTATCTTGACCTCCTCATTTGAAACATGTTTCAGCTTGTCAATATCTTCCTTCAACTGTGGTGCCCAGAACTGGACAGAGTATTCCAGGTGAAGTCTGACCAAAGCAAAATAGAGTGATATTGGTACTTCCTTCAGTCTGGACACAATACCCCTGTGATGCTGCCTGGAATTGCAGGCTACTTCATCGCACTATTGACTCATGTTTAGCTTGCAGTCTGTTAAGACCATTAGCTCATTTTCACATGCAGTGTTGTCAAACCAGGCACACTTGGGGATTTCGGATATTTCCTGCGGTATTAGCTAACCTTCCTCCTTGCCTTCCCCAGGCAGGACACGTGAGGAGTGAATAAACTGGCTCCCAGGCTGCAGAGACCCTCAGCTCCAGCCCCAGTTCCTCTTGTCATGGCTCCCTTCTGGAAGAATAAGGCTCTGGGAAAGTGATAGGGCTTGTTGGAGAGGGGACTCAGCCAATAACATTAGGTCTATGGATGAGGGGTTCCCCTCTGTCTCCTAGAGGCCACTCCTGCTCCATTTGACTTCAGCTGCTGTAAACTGAGGATTGCATCTCTGTAACTGGTGCAGAGTACAACATAGGGTAGGACCTGGGACTGAGCTTTGTGGACCACTTCTTTGGCATTCAGCCAACAATTCTCAAAATAGTTTACATGATGGAAATAATGAACACGGACACATTTACTAATCTGATTAGGAGGAACACGTTGGAAATCTTCTAGAGACATGGGGACCTTTTTTTATCGATTATATAAAGCGACAGGAAGGGAAGATTATAACTTTGGATTTTGAGATATAGATGATAAAGTTTGTGCGTTCATTTTTTTATTGCAGAAAGAAACAGCTTAATGAAAATAATACTGGAGGATTTATTAATAGTTGTTACTGACTTTGTGGTTAAGACGCTGACTTTGTTGATTGCATGATCTGCAGGTTGGCAGTTCAAAGCCCAGGTGCTGCATGATGGGGTGAACTCCCATCACTAGTCCCAGCTTCTGCCAACCTAGCAGTTCAAAAGCATGCAAATGCAAGTAGATAAATAGGTACCACTTTGGTGGGAAGGTAAACAGCGTTCTGTGCAGTCATGCTGGCCACATGATCACAGAGTAGTCTTCGGACAACACTGGCTCTTCAGGTTAATAATGGAGATGAACACCACCCCCTATGGTCGAATACGACTTGACAACCTTGTCAGTGGGAAATACCTATACTTTTTTTTTAACTTAGGGCCTTTGCAGACTGCCAGAAATAGTGCAAATTGAGTCCACTTTAACTCCCTTGGCTCAGTGCTAGGGAATCATGGGAATTGTATTTTTTTCTGTCAGAGAGGGCCACAGTTGGTGCCACAATAAACTACAGTTCCCATGATTCCCTAACACTGAGTCAGGGCAGTTAAAGTGGACTTAATTTGCACTATTTCTGGCAGTCTGCAAAGGCCCTTACTTTAGACAAGCATCTATGATAAGTAGTGAAGACACAACCAGAGGGAAGTGGGAAGTATTTTTTAAATTTTAGTGAGGTGAAGAGGATATAATGGGTTTGTAGGGGGATTTCTTTGTATGTTTATGTATGTTTGCAGATTTATATATGTTTGTATTTCTTTCTTTTGTGTATGTTTTGTCGCCTTGTAGGTTGCAAGTTTGTTTGTTTTTTATTTCAGTAAATATTTAACAAAATAGTTCAGGCAAAGGAGGAAAGGCTTTTGGTTTTCACTGTTTCACAAAGGCTTTGTGTACTTCAGATCATGAGAGTTGTCATTCTCTCCCCACCCCAATTTCTTTTGGCAGGCAATAATGCTGTTGGTTCCTGCTTTCCTGTTAATTGGCTGGAGCACTAATGCGATCATTCTGAGCACTGGACTGTTTTTCTACTCTTTTGGTGAGCTCCTCAAAGAACTTTTTTCCAGCTTGGAAGTGAAGTGAAGCATGCTGAATCTGTCTCATAGTTTGCTTGAATTTATTGATGCAGATAGCTTTAGATTTCAAAGGTGCTTTCTTTGCTTATAAAGTCTTGAAGGAAGTGCAGCATAGTTTCTTCTCATGCTAATGGCCTTCCTCGAAGTTGCCATGGAGATGTTTAGAGATATCTCTAGGTTGTGTTGCTTCCGCCTATGCTGAGTTTTTCCAGTTTCCTTCCAAACCGTGAAGGGACTGTGTAATTATATTAATCCTGTTCTGGATTCCCCCCCCCCTCAAAAGAAATACGGTGTCTCAGAAAACTGCAACTGTTGCCCACTGAAGAAAGGACAACAGACTGAGGAATGTTATGTAGTCAGACGTTGAGTCTAGTAGTCATAACTGGTACAGACAGGTGACCTGCTGGTGCAGACCTGGGCTAAAGCTATTACACAGTGTACAAGCACTCTCAAAGTTTGGGAAAGCTTCTTTTTCACATGGCCGTTAAGGTGATGAACCAGTTTTTTCTTTTGAAGCTTACTACCTCAATCAAGAATACCTTAAAGTCCATCAAATTGGTTTTCCAGAACAAAATTCTTAAAGTCCTTCCCTGTGAAACCTTATGAACGCCATTTGCCATGACAGGTGTTCCACTACTAAGGAAAATGCCTCATTTAGGCTGTCTTTGTGGCTCTTGATCCCTCCAGACTCCTCAGGCCTCCCTATTTCTGAGTAAAAAAGGGAGTGGAATGCCTCTCTTGAAAAAACCCTGGGAATAGCACTTAACCTTTTGAATAGATTGTAGGGGACCCATCTACACAGATCAATATCAAAAACCAATTGTTTTCCAAACCCCAACCCGGTCACTTTTGGTTTTGTTTGGGCTGGGGTGTTTGGTTCTGCTTTTTTTTTTTAAGTTGGCAGTTCTTGTAGCACACACTCCCCCTGACTGCCAAAATTATATCTCTTTCATTTTTTTGGACAGAAAAAGGATGCTCTGAGGAGTTAGGAGAAGTCAAGAGCCTAAGTTTGAGGTGCAGAATATTGCCTGCAGATCATCCATAGTTGACCATTCTTGAGCAGGGAAAGCAAGGTAAACATAGACTGGTTTGCAGCATGCTAATCCATGCATGTGAACTCTTGCATTAGCTCTCTGCATATCTTTCCACTCACAAATTTCTATTTGTGAGGCACCAATGTCATGGTAGGTAAATTTCTATTCCTTTTCTACCAAGTGATAGAAGGAAGGGGATTTTTCTTTTGTCGGTGGCATCACTAGGGTTGGTGTCACCTGGTGCGGTAGCTCATGGTGTCATCCCTGCCCGCATTTACCTCCTTCAATACCACACCTTACAGAATCCTTAATAATTTTTTTGTACTAATGTTACTCATAAATCTTAATTCCCATATATTACTCAATGAGTTGTGACATTAAAAACTAATAAAATTAAATTTACATCTTTAAATTACAATATAATTTGCAAAGTCAAAATGTATTAACATTTACATAGCTTTATGTGGTTAAAGTGAAAATTTGGTAAGATGTGATGTTAAGAACATCTTAAAAGAGTAAAAAATTTTAAACTTGAATTTAAGATTTAACTTAGATTTCTAAACATCTTTCTCACTTTTCAGAGAGAAGGAAAAAAGTCTTTGTGTTTTACTTAAGATCCAGGCACCCACTAACACTCGGGAATGTCATAAATAATTGGCCCTGACTTACTGTCTGATGGTCTCACTTCTCCAAAGCAAGTGGACAATTTCTTCGATCTAGACACTATACTTCTATTGATGCAGCCTAGAATTACATTAGCTTTTTGAGCTGATGCATCACACTGTTGACTCATTTTCAACTTATTGTCTACTAGGACTCCTAGTTGTTAAGCCAGGTGTATCGCATCCTAAACAATGAAGAAATAGAAATAGTATTGATCTCATACCTGGGATCAAACATTGATCAGAACGGAGTGTAGTCAAGGAACCAGAAGAAGACCAGGAATGGAGAGGGTGGCTATGAAGGAATTAGAAAAGATCCTAAAGAGCAAAGATATACAACTGAGCACAAAAGTTAGAATCATACAAGCCATTGTATTCCCTATTACCATATATGCAAGAGCTGGACAGTTAAGAAAACGGATAGGAAGAATAGACATCTCCACATTTGAGATGTGCTGGAGAAGAGTGCTAAAGATTCCGTGGACAGCCAAAAAGACAAACAAATGAGTTCTAGAACAGATAAAGCCAGAAATCTGCCTGGAAGCCAAGATGATTAAGGTGAGGTTGACGTACTTTGATCACATCATGATGTACTTTGGTCACATTATCTTGTCCTTGCTGCACTGGAAGACATTTTGGATGGTGCAATTCTCTACAAGACATGCTAGAAAAAATAGATTTCTGTTACAGATCTTGGTTAGGGATTTTAAAGTTGCCTTTCCTCCTTCCTCTCCTCCCTCCTTGATGTGGGGTCCTTTGTGTATACTAATTTAATGTCCAATCTGTAAGTGTGTGTGGGCATTTGTTGCCAAAGAGCTGGAAATTATTCCCTTATTTTCCCTCCCATAAAAGAAAGTACCTGTGTTTGGTTTTGCAAAAATCACTAAATCATGTTGCGCACATTGATGTAGTACATCTGGGTTTGATATATTTCCTCTATCCATGACCATTTATGGAGCCTACAGTTAATCATCTGTGTTCTCATTTGTTTAATTATGCTTTTAACTTTATTCCAGCTTCTGCCATTGTTGTTCCTTGTCTATCTACAGTGGTGTCCAGCTATGGTGAGTGGCTGTTTAATCATTGCCTTCCTCTTTTGATATCTGTTTCAACTATGTCTTGAATCCTCAGACCCAGAGTTCTTTGCCTTACATGTGAAGATGACTTAAACACAAATTCTGAAATGAATTCACCCTTCTCTCCCCACCCCTTGTTTTATACAACATATTTATAAAGACACTGGATGTGGCACCAGTAAATTTTGTTATCTTGTGAGCTGCCTTGGGTCCCTTTCTGGGAGAAAGGCAGCATATAAATAAATAAATTAATAAATTCACTTGAAATACCATTAATTTCAGTGGAAAAGGTTTAAAACTAGCCTTAACTTTACATCAGTGTGGTTTCATAATTCTTAAATGCAAGCTAGAGTCCAATGAATTCTCTATAAATAAAATTGCATATTTTTGCAGAAAGAAGTTATTACTCCATTGTGGCATTAGGAACCTGCATAAGCTGAAAATGAAATCAAACTAAAGATATGAATTAGTAATCACATTAGTGGCTTCAGTGGAAACTGAACTGGCCTTGTTCCCTTGGCCAAAGATGTTGACTAATAGCACACTACACTGTTAGCGCTATTATTATACTTTAACTGCTATGGCTGCCTCTTTTGGAATTCTGGGATTTGTAGTTCAAGGAGGGGCATTTGGACTTCTCAGCCAGAGAGCTGCTAGGCCTTACTAAACTGCAAATTCCAGAATTCCACAGAAGGTAGCTATAGCAGTTAAAGTGGAATAATAGCACTATAACAGTGTGGTGTGATATTGTTCTTACTCAGCATTCTTATAATGAACCTCTTTGTAGAATGAGTATGAGATAGTCCTTGCTTCAGAGAGACTAATTTGGAATTAAAGGCCTACTCCTGAATTCTATGAGAGAAACAAAAGCAAAATTGGAACTGGCAAGCAAATGGTTCATCATGTGCTAGAGACAAAAATTGACAGGCTCCGAACTACTTTGTCTTAAAATGCTAACCAAATGATCCCTAAAGCAGACAAGTTCCATGCCATACTGGCATGGTGAAGATTTCAGGCTAAAAACTAGGAAGTACTGGACAAATAATTGTTTTAATAATTGAAATGTACTTTTTATTGTGGATGGGAGGGTTTATGGGATATGATGTTTTACTGTATTTTAATTTTGTTTTGTTGTTGTTAGCCACTTTGATCTGTTTAGAGGGGTAGGATATAAATAAATTTTATTATTATTATTATTATTAAATCGGATTATGTGACAAGGCACTCACTGTGTTGCCATGACAAACAATCTGGGCTTCATCTAGGAAGAATGCAGGGAAAATGGGGTTATGTGACCAGGCACTCTGCCAGAATGGTGAAACAGCAAAATAGCCTCCACCAGCACACAAAGCCATCTGGACACCTGGGAACAGAAAGGAGTGGACAGAGAGGAGGGATCCCCCACAGCCCTATAGTCCTCACACACATCACAAATCATAACCTCCTACCTGTACCAAGTGGAAGATCCATGCCTGAAAAGTGGGTCAGGGTGTCCGTCAACAGATTTTTTGCCACACTCATTTTGGAGTGAGGACTTTAAACACACCAGGACAGCAACTGGCACCATCGGCACCATTTGGATTGTGTCAAAGTAAACTTCACAGTTCCAATGAGCATTTATAACACCCATCATGATGTCCCCTCAGCTACATTTTGTTTCTTGTAAAAGCATAGTTTGGACAGACATCCACTCATGGTTAATCCAGAGTGTGCCAAAATATGTAAGGTTAAAGGGACAAGAATGAAATGAAAATAGTTTGGATGCTACTGGGATAAACAGTATAAACATGCCCTCATTTTTTGAATGCTTCAGAAACTGGATAACAAAGACAGAAGCGGCATGTTCAGCTCTACCAAATAGCTACAAAGAGTTATTTGTAGCTTCCTAAGGTCAGTAGAGGGAGCCTAAAAACTCTAAAGACACCAGATTCCATCTGATCTTGAAAGCTAAGCAGTGTCAACGCTGTTTAATACTTGGATGGGAAACCATCAAGGAATATATTTAAAGGAAAACTGGCAAACAGTATCTGCATACACTAAGCATGGTTCTGTGGACCATGTATGTGTGTCTGCCTGACTTCAAGTCACCTGTCAAATTATGGTGACCCCATTAATTTTTTAGGGTTTTTTAAGGCAAGGGATATTTAGGGGTGATTTTGCCAGTTCCTTCCTCTGAAATATAGCCTACAGCATTTGTTATTCATTGGCAGTCTCCCACCCAAATACTAACCAGAGCTAACCCTGCTTCCATGAGCAGACAGGACCTGGTACCTTCAGGACCCCCCCCTTTTTTTAAAAAAAAAAATTAGAAATATGTGTATATAGTTGAACAACACACTGCATTCCTTTTATTTAAAGTAGCATCCTCTATGGTCCTGGGTACCCAGTTTTCCTTTGCTGGGGAAAGCGAAAGAGCCAAGGTAGAAATATAAAATGATTATTGTTTTTACTATTGAGGTAATCTGCTCTGTTATTACTTTTATACTTCAGTCAAAAGGAAAATGGCTGAAATATCCAAGTGGAAGTAATTAAGCAATATAAAATTGCTTTGATTTAGAGCTACATATAATATGAGAAAGATGTAGGGGGGGAAAGATTGGTATCTATCTCTTATTTTCACAGGATTGGCAAGCCAAAAAGGAACAGTAATGGGCATCTTAAGGAGTCTGGGAGCCCTTGCAAGAGCTGTTGGGCCAATCACATCAGCAACAGGTAATAATAATGCAGGTGTCTTCAAGTGCGTGCACAGTTGTGTAGCTAACAGGAACACCGCCTGTTGTACTGATTCACCTATTTTAGTTCTCATGAGCTATATATAGGACAGGCCATTTAATATTCCAGTCATTGTTGTTTTGGTTGGTTGGGGAACAGATCAGAATCCACATAGAACTAGACGTACCAAATAGATATTTTACAGAAGTTGTAAACTATTTCCTGAAATTTCAGCCCCTTTTGATGTACATTTGTTTTCTAGAAACTAGAAATGTCTAGGACAAAGATGGTCTGAACATATCTATTGATTTATACCATTGGGTTACTTTTTTTTTTTTTGGTCCCAGCCAGTATAGTGAATTTGGACAGAAGAGCTGCATCCTGTTGGTTAGCCCCAACTGGAGTAGACCCATTGAGTCATTTGTTAGATGGAGTCTGCACATAGGTAAATCCAATTGATTTACTGGCTCTCCTCTAATCAGAATTAAGAATAGGATTCAGGCTAAAGTGTCCAGTTCTGGTTTTCAGTAAACCATGGAGCAGCAAAGCAGAAGTGATGTGTCCTGGCTGTCAGTAAGGTGGGCTTATTCAAGAAAAAAATGTCCTTGGTCAGGATAGAATGAATTTATTTCAGTTTCATTCTACTTTGTGTTTTTCTGTATCTAGGTCAGGGGTAGGCAACCTTTCCCCTTTAAGGGCCGAGGGACTTCAACTCCCAGAACCCCAGGAGCTATTGGCCAACATGGCTGAGGCTTCTAGGAGCTGAAGTCCCTCGGCCCTTAAAGGGGAAAGGTTGCCTACCCCTGATCTAGGTGTTAGGGACTGCTTGAGGTCATTACAACCAGAATTTTCCTGGCCTTGTTATGTTTTATTAGCTGCTTCTTGCAGGGAGGAGTTATGGAAACTCTTCTATATCCTTGTTGAACTTTCGTCCCTCCCCTTGTCCAACTGTCCCAAAGCTAGGAAGCCATTCTGAGATTGAGCACAGGAGTATTTTTTAAAGAGGAAATGATGCTGTGCAAGTCTTTGTCACATCCTTAGCCTCTTTAGAACTCATAAAATGTTTCTTTGCTCATAAAGTGCAATGCCTCCTGTTTAAGAGCCTTGTGAAACTTAGAAGAAGAAAAGGAGAGAAAGGTGAGGAGGTTGGCTTTAGAAAGTGCTCGAGCTAGGTGAATAAATCAGCTAAGAGGAGTGATAATGGGTATAGGAAAAACATGGAAAGCAAGAGAAGGGAGAAGTATGATAAAGTGTTGAAGAAGAAAAGGAAAGGGGACAGAAAGAGAGAAGTTTTGTCCTTAGTGGAATTCAGTTGCAGAGACTGGCCACAGGAATCAGGAACCACAGCAGTGACTTCCATTCTGGCTTTGAGTTGGAGTGTTTATTTGGTCTTTACTTGTTATTAAATTGCTCACTGAAAAATCTTCAAGCCATGTTTGGACAACCTGTCTTCAGAACTAGGATATTTCTCTGCAGAAATTCTGGGGGGAAACGTAGATGATATAATTTTATCCCTCCATGGGTTGATTTATACATACATGTATAAATGCAAGTGCACTTACTCTCAACAAAATGTGGGACCTGTCACAGTGCTGGGGTAGCTTGCATTTGCTGTCATGTGTTAGAACTGAACTTACTCTAGCACTTGCTGATGTTGGTGACAGGAGAGCTACTGAGCTTTGAACCCATTAACTGAGTTGTCATACAGCTTGCACTAGATGTGGACAACAGCTTTGAAAACTAATAAGCAGTTTGTGAAGGGCCAAGTCATACTCCAACCACTCCGCACTCTCTGTACCTTGAGCACTGTAAACCTTTAGGAGCCTAGTCCGACATTTGCTGTCCTGGATTGGTACAATCTGCTTGTCAGTACTCCAGGATTTTGTTGATGTTGTTGGACAGGAGCAGAGATTTCTGTCCTTGGAGTTAACTAGAGCTAGAGAGCTAGAACTAACTAGGATAGAGAGAGCAGCTGCATTATCTGGGAGTTTAGCACAGTTTAGTACAAAGCTGTTTCATGAAACCACTTTGGCATAGTTTCCTTTGGGGGGGGGATTGTTAACAGTGCTTTTTAAGTCTCTCTCGTTTCTCTTTCCAGTATACTGGTTGGCAGGAGCTGAAGTTTGTTTCACAGTCTGTGCCTCTTTGTTTCTCCTACCCTTCATTCTGCTTCAAAGCATTCAAGAACAAAGGAAAATAGACTAAGTGATGAAACATTTTCTAAGAAACTCCAAAAAGAATGCTTACGTGGCTGGCTGGCTGAGAAGCAGTTTTATGGAACAGCACATTTTTGTGGAATATCATGTTTTTATGGTCCAGTTTAGTCTTCAGGCCACATCATCCAGAGGAAGGCCTTACGTTTATATATATTTGGGACACAGAAAGATTGGAAGGAAGATTCTTGTGGATATTATTTCTGCCACGCGAAGATGCACAATCTTAGCAATGCATTCTCAAGTACTGCCTTTCAACAACAATTTTGGTCAAGAATTTGAAGAAAAGTATGGAAAGACAAGACGTGGTTTTTATTCAGTGAAACAAAAGGTTACCAACAAATAATGCACTGCAATTGTGTGTGTGTGTTGTGTGTGTGCTCCCCCTTCCTTCTTTGACTTGGAACTCTCCAGGTGTGTTGCATTACAGCTCTCAGAGGTTTGCAGTCAATATCTACCAAACATTTCCCTACCACCTTTCTACTAAGTCCAGGTATATTTGTACATATATGTATATTTTGACTAGAAAATCTGCCTCTTACTTTGGCTTTATCGAGTTTCAGAACAGGATAATTGTTGCCTTAAACTATGTGTGCAGCACACATTGCCCTTGAGATATTGGGCTGTACCTCCTATCAGCCCTTGCAGCATAGAAATGATGGAAGTTGTAGTCCAGCAACATCCAAAGGGCTACACATTTCCCATCCCTGCTTTAAAAGAAAGTCTTTGGTTGCAAGTTTGGAAAATATACACAGGGAGTGTCCTGCACTTAAATATGAATAGGCATAGAGCTGCAACAATCCATTATGTTTGTAGTACTCATTACCTTCCGAGTGAGAGAGGATGTGCCATTACTATCCATAGACTAGGATAACTATGCAAATTGTTCCATTAGCTGTAATTAAATAAAATGCACTTTGTATTCTAGGTGATACAGGCTAGAATCCTGTTGGTGTCTTACATATGCATAAATTTCAGTATGGAAGTAGCCCAATTATTTGCTCTCAAGGCTGGAGAAACAGAGGTGTACATGCAGTGCTATGTGCATAGTTGAGCAGTGTAGAGATACACACAGGCACATGAGTATGAGTGATGTAAATTTACATTGCACATGCAGATGAACATTTGGTTGTGCAACATCTCAGTTAGCAAAGCAGCATTGTTCAGCCACCACATGACTCCCTGAGCATAACGTTTCACTCCATCTCCTCAGTTTAGGATCATGGCCATCCTGACATAGATTATATATTTTCCATCCAGTTTGTTAAATTGAGAACTTTCAAGTATTCTAGGTGATATAGACTAGAATCCTGCTGGTGTCCTACATATGCATAAATTTCAAGTATAGTGGGGTGGGTTGTGGCCTTTTAATACTTCCAACAAGTTTTCTGAAGTGGAACGTTTTTCATCTCTTAAGTGGGATATACATGAATTTGAGTTCTCTTCTTTTTGCATCACTAGAGTGAATTTGGCTGTCAGTACACTGAAACTCCTCTTGCAAAGCCTATCCTTTTCAGTGGCCAAAAACTGGAAGGGCTTTTGATTCTGTGGATCTAGACCTTCCCTTGCTCCATCCATACTGCACCCATACCCCTCCCTGTTTTCTGTAGCTCTTATATCAGAGAGGTGAGGGGTGCAGATCTTTCCATCGAACAAGGAATGGGGATCCAAATTTGGAGCCCTTTCTAACCTTAGCAGAGGATTTTCTGTCTGTCCAGTGGCCTTATGTTTATTACTAGTTTACCACTAGGATTTGAACAGCATAGAGACACTAGGAAATTCTGGGATTTAAAATGGCTTAATACAGTCAGACCTCTTTATCCAAGATTTTTTATCCACAGATTCAAGCATCCATGGCTTGAAAATATTCCAAAAAACATAAATTCCAAATAGCAAACGTTAATTTTTCCATTTTATATATGGGACACCATTTACTATCCCATTGTATTTAACGGGACTCAAGCATCCATGAGGGAATCAACGGATAAGAAGGGCCCACTGTACTAATCTTTTTCATATTGCTTTGCAAAGTTCCAAAGTATCATTATGCTAGCGCAGAAAATTATGGGAGCAGAAAATGATGGTATCTGTGATAGCAAAATGTTATTATAACACAGTTGATGTCTGGTGGAGGAGCACAAGACAAAATATAAGCAGAATAATCAGTGGAGTCTCTCAATTTAAACATTTCAGTGTAATTTGAATATCATTACTATTTTCTCTGTAATAGTTTATTCTCATAAATTCAATTTTTTGATTATATTTCCCTTCAAAGTATGTTTCAAAGTATAATCATAACCATAAAGGAAACTCACTTGAATTACTACCTCACCTGTGGCTCAGGAACATATACTAGGACAAATAAGCAGGGGATTCAATAGCTTGTACCTCTCACTGTCATGTTATCATCTCCTATGTGTACAAAATATTTGAACAATGATTTGCCTTCGGGCAACTTTTTAATGTGGCCTTAACATATGATGTAATGTAATATGCTATCATAATAGTAAAAGATGAAGAATTGCTGAGCAATCTGCATTTTGAAACAAACAGTTATCATCTTTATAATGAGACAACTGGCTAACCCTCCTTGGGAGTTTTCTTCTGTTGTGCTTATGACAGATTAAGAACCTAAACACATATGAGATTGGAGATTACAAGCTAAATTTCTTGACGGTTTTCTTTTCTTAAAAGCAGCCAACTTGGATCAGAGCTGAGTGAAAAGTGTGCTTAACCTTTCACTCCCTGTGCTACTTCCTCAAGACAAGCCCATCCTTCTAAAGTTGCTACTAGCTTCAAAGAGAAAAATATTTATTATGGGCTCTTTCATAGTGTACAAGTTTTGTGCTATGATTCCTCTTTAACATGGCAACGTCCTGTGGAACCCTGGGATTTTTAATTTAGGGAAGGGCCTTTAGAATACTCAGCCAGAGAGCTCAAGTGCCTCAACAAACTACATATCCCAGGATTCCATGGGATGTACCCATGGTAGTTCCAAATGGATTCATTCTTCTCTAATTATGTGATGTGAAAAGGATTACAGATATCAGTCTGTTTTACACTTTTTTGAGTTATCATGATATGGTCTAAGAGGGCTAATCAATAATTGATTATTACAGATATTCTTTGGGTTAATAGCAGCTCTGAAGAGTTAATTTGTATAAGTGAACAGAAATGCAGAGTGAAAGCATAGGATGCAAAATTTAACTGCTCCCACACTCTGCATCCCTAATCCAAAGCACTGAATGCCCAGCAGCTGTTTTGAGAAAATGTTGGAAGATTCACTGTCTAGTCTCCCATGATTGACCCTTTAATTTCCTTTAAAAATCTCTTCATATGATGGAACCTTTAAAAAGAGGTAATCATATGAGATCTTAATGTTTAAAACATATCCATTTGAATCTAGCTGTAGAAAAGAGATTATGAGTCGGATTTAGACTGAGTCATGCTCAGTATTGAATAAATTTAATCTTACTGATTTCAGTAGTTTATTTCTAAACATAACTACCTCTGGATCCAAACATAACTACCTTTGGATCCAATTTTTTATATTTTGTCTTCTGTTGATTTTAAAATTTCTTTTGATCCATTAGAGGTTGACACAACAGGTAAGTTTTTAGCTTGCAAAACCTGGTTGTCGAGGTGTGTGTTATATTAATTTTGTCAATATCCAATTACTGTTTATTAATTATCCCTTATATGACTTTTGCCTTCCTACTCTTCTCTCACAATGGTTTCTCAAATCTGCAAACCTGTCAACCTGCCTCTCTCATTAAAAGTTTCGATTTTGATCCTCCTTGCTTGCAGATGTAGGCCTTTACTGTAGTATTGTCTGTTGAAACCTGAACGTTAGCTCTAGGAAATTGATACTTTTCCTTACATCTAGATCCCTGTCCATCTTCCTTGAACAAAGTAACCTTTGCACTGTGACTCCATCCAGAAAGGCTTGCATTCCTTTATACTACTGTCCATTCCTGTGGTATAAACGAAACACCCTTCGAGAGGAAATTTGCCCCGGATCCACCGTTCTAACTCCTCCTTGACCACTTCCAGAATCCTCACCAGATACATTTAAATTGTATGGAGATGGAGGTCTTAATTTGGGTATTTAGGAATATGTCTTTTTCTAACTGCAGATTTTACACATGAAAAGTGAACTTTTTAAAGTTTTGAAAACCTTCCTAAGCAACTGAAACAAAACAGACGGTCAAAATAAGCAAGTTTCTGGCCAGCTTCGAGGCAGGGCATTTAGACGATGCATGGAAAGCACACCCAAGCCATGCTACGGGGAGAAAAGCCAGACTAAAAAGAAGCTGGTTTTTTCCTTCTTCCTGGAAAGCGCACACCTTTGCACGTATGTATAAATGTACTGATGCCAGGGTGGCTTTAAAGGGGCACTCCTTCCAAACCCTAACCCTAGTTGTGTGTGTAAACACTCCGTCACAGGAGCACATTTAAAAGGGACGGAGCTGCCATACCCAAGTCGTGAGGGTGGCAATGCCCAAAAGAGAAACCGTGACACTGCTCATGGAGATGAGTATAACATACACAAAATAGCCAGTCAAAAAGGGGGCATGATTGTACCTTGCTGGCATCGGCATGGGCACACTTCTGTTCTGATGCCGTCCTGGTGAAGGGCTGCACAGGTTCACAGGGACAGCCATGCAATGGATGGCAGTCGCCAGCAGTTCGCTCCTAAATAGGTGCGCAGGGATGGTGGGAGAACAGTAACAAAAAAAGTATCCAGCGGCATGGCTTGAAGCCGTGCCATGTGATCATGACATGCATACTTCAGCCGCCTTGGGAGCTGGCAGTGCGGTTGGTGGGGTTTCAATGTGGCTTCAGAAAAGGCAGCTTCAAGCCATTTTCCCTGTCTGTCTGTTTCGCCCCTAAAACATTCTGATGCAAGTTGGAACAGTTTTGAAGAGGTTGAGGGAAGGCTAGTCCTAGAGCTTGCTGTGCCAAAGTCCAAGCTTTTCCGCAGGCTGTTGCTGGAGGTGTCCAATCACTTCACTACTCCTGCACCCTTTGAGCTGTCACTCTGGAAAACATCTAGCAAGTGGTAAAGCAGCTTCATTTATATACCACTTCATATCGTGCTATGGGATGTCTAAGCGGTTTACAACTGTGAGCTGATTGCCCCCCAACAGCTGGGTACTCATTTTAGCAACCTCGGAAGGATGCAGGCCTGAGTCGAGCCTCAGCCCTAGCTGGTATTGAACTCGCAACCTTGTGGTTTATGAGTGAGTGGCTGCAGTACAGGCATTTAACCACTGTGCCACCAGGGCTGATGTGTTTTGGAGCGAAGGTACAACTTGATCACAGACTAGCCATTTGTTTATCTACCTGTCCTGTTGCTGCAGTAGTCAGCAACTAGTGACGAAGTATCTGTACGAATGAACATGAGCTCTGGCCAGTCTGCCAATCCCTAAATTGGGTTTTACAGTATGTCCCAGAGACAAAACACTGGACCATGAATGACCAATACTTTTGACACCAAGTGCTATGTCCTGTGCTTCTGCTCTCCACGTTCTGTTTTCCAGTAGCAATGGAGCTTGAACATGGTCTTACTGAAGTTGCTTCAGCCTATACTGTTTGAGTTTGGGGGCAGTGCAGCTTCCTATGATTGTAGCCTGATGTGTCCCCTAGCCTCAGGAACCCAAGACAGCTGAGACGACCCTGAAACCACCTTGAATGCATGCCATGCTGTGGGAGCATTGCTGTAACAGATCCTGGCATTGCCTGGGAGCTGGTCTCACCTACAACCAAATGGGTCTTATCAAATTGGTATAGATGATAGTTATAGGGCAGGTATGCTGGGTACTCAGTGACCACTCCCAAGAAAATTGGTGCTGCATACAGGGCATAAAGTCCCCAAACTGTCATACAAGCTGGACACAGGGGCATGGCATAAATGGCTACTTACATGCAGTCCTACATTTCCCAGCTGCAATTTTACATGGATCCAGGCCATTCTCCAGGCATGAATGTTGTCCAGCGTGACATAATGTACCATGCCACAGGCCTTGGGAGGTCTATATGATGCATAGTAACATGAGAGATCACAGTCAGCTACAGGATGGCATCACCCAGAAACCCAAAAAATAGTGTAACAGCAACTGACCTTCCCACCTTCATCTAACTCAGGGGTAGGCAACCTTTCCCCTTTAAGGGCCGAGGGACTTCAGCTCCCAGAAGCCTCAGCCATGCTGGCCAATAGTCCCATGTTGGCCAATAGCTCCTGGGATTCTGGGAGCCGAAGTCCCTCGGCCCTTAAAGGGGAAAGGTTGCCTACCCCTGATCTAACCGGCTACATCTCTCAGTTTGTTCCAGATTGTTATACATTGACTGTGTGCCTCCTATCTTTTGTACAAGTGTACTGAACATTTATTCTAAGAAATTTAAAAGAAGCTTTCAGGAATGAGCTGAGCTGATCTATTTGAGCTGAGAAGTAACACAGAGAGATGTCTCCTTTAAACAATTTTATTTTTGAGTAGAACTGAATTAAACAGCAAAAGAAGAAGAAAAAAATACAGGACTCTTCCCTGCCCCATTCCATCCTGCCCACTGCAGTGAATTACTGCACCACACACAAGTAGACTTCATGTTGTAATAGAAAGAATGGAAAACTACAAAATTTGAAATTAGAAATCATTGCATAAAAGCCATTACATTGTATAACAGAAGCACTAAGCAGTGGCTTTTGTAATACAGTTTCAATCCTGGCAATGAGAGATAATGAAGCTTTTTTAGTGTTCACAGGACACACAGTTAAGAAACAAGCTTAAAGCCATTAGTGCCATGCAACCCACATTAAACATTATTGTTCAGATTTCTCTCTCTTATTTTGCAGTGATCAATGCCTACTATTTGTCAATTTTGTGGCAGTAATTTTGCAGTAAAGTTACTGCCATTAACCCATATATAGTTGGCCCTCCGTTTTCACTCCGAACACCACCACCCTGCAAAAATTGAGATTCGCAAATATTCAAGCCCAAGGTGCTTGAATTAGACGCTCCCCATTGATTTAAACGGAGATCGCCCCTCCGTGAATATGCAAAACTGCAGTCTTCCAGTCCGCGACTGTATTCCATTAATACTTCTGCACTGCACTCCCAGAAGTAAAAAGTAAAAATTATTTACTACTTTAAACTGCCCCTGGTATCTTAGCATTCTTTACAATAAAGCTGCACCAAGTTAACCCAATTCATTCCAGTTTTCTGTGCTATCTTAAAGCACAAATTGTAAGGCATTCAACACTACGTGTCTTACCAAATTTTGATAACACGACAAAACCATGAACTTAAGTGGTGCATTATTCATTACTATGTTCACATTAATTCATAGAAATCAGTATCTTAGTTCCCCTGACCTCTAACAATATAGGAATATTTGCTTTTTTTTTTATAACTAGGAATGAACCAACTTTAATTTTGAAGTAAACCAAATTAAAGTAAATGTAATTCTAAAATAATCCACAGGCACAACACAGCTTAGTCTCTGCACTGTATTTTTAAATGTGTGAATTCAGAGACGAAGAAGAAAACAGCAAGCTTTTTAAAGTCCCAGCTATGTCACTTGCTGCCAGAACATGGAAAGTATTTCTGGGGCTCTCAGAAAGTTGCTCACGGTCTTACTTAGGAAACAAATGCTCAGACTGTACTAGTGGTAGCTGTCACACACTAAGTGGTATGAAGAAGTTAGCACATTTAAACAAAAAAGGACAGTATGCTAGTGTCTGTTACCTAGGCATTTTTTTGCTCCAGATCTTCAGGTGATGTTGAATACACTCTTTTGCTACAAAAAACTAGTAAAATAGCTGGTTTTTTTTTTTCTGTGAAAAAGATTACATTAGAAAACAGGCAGAGGGGTTAGCAGGAAACACACAAAGTTACCTCATTCTTCTTATACCTATGTTTAAATTCCAGTTATGCTACAATACAGAATAAAAAGGGAGGAAAACAGCTCTCTGTAAAGCCTCAGCGTAATATTATTTCTAATAATAACACAGTGCAGAAGCAGATGCTAATTTTAATAATATAATCTCTCAAAATATAAATGCAGCGATCTCTATGCTGTTAGCAGTTTAAACCTTTTACAACAACAGTACGCTCAAGGACAAGGTTACAGATTTTAGAGTGAGCAGATAGCAATACCACATAGGACTTTGTGAAAAATGTGTTCCTTCATACATAAAGCAGCATGAGCTTTCAGAGTTACACACACTGGCCCACTATCTTCCATGGAAGCATTTCTGTGGAAGTCATTTACATCAGGGTTGAGAAACCTGTGGGCTTCCACATAGTCAACTGCAAGTACAGTCAATTGTGAGGAAAAATGGGAGCAGTTCACCAACCTCTGAAAGGTCCCAAGTTCTCCAATCCTGAATTACATACTGAATGAGCTACTGTTGCATACACAAGGGTAGCACCTTCTTGTTAATTTTCTGTGACAATCTTAATTGATCAAGCCATATCTTGAGGGCATTGCTTGTTCTGCTCTGTACATAAAAACAGAAAGAAAACTATGATCACTTGGTAATATCAGGTAAATTCTACTGGTTAATAAACTTCAATTCTAAAACATAACAATTTTTGGAGGTCTTTAAGAGTCAGTCTTCTTTTTGTTTTTCTTCAGAAAGGAAGGCGTACGGAACTTCTTCTTCTTCTTGGACGGAGACTTCCCAGGAGACTCATCACCGCCTGGTTCGACTGCTGCCCCCTCCTCAGCTGGTGGGATCATTGCCTCTTCACCAGGCTGAGGCTGGGGCTCTTGGTTTTCAAGAGGATGTTCAGTCTGACTTTGGGTGAGATCTTTGTCACATTTATCTTCTTCTTCTTCTTCTTTTTCTTTTCCAAAGGTTGGAATGCCAAGGGCTTCTGAGGTCTCATCAGGGGTGAGGTCTGGGAGGCTTTGCTTGAAAGTTGCAGCATCACTGTCATAATTGCAAGGCTGATTAGGCTGCCTTTCTAATGAAGCAATCAAGAAGAAATATATATTAATATATGTTGGTTGCTTGAATGGATTCCTAGAAGAAATCAGCTTTGTCTGGGAGGTAGAGCTAGACATCTGAATTCCTATGTAACTGGCCTTTGGGTAGAAAGGTTAAGTACCCTTTGAAGCCTATCTCTCTGTTTCTTAATTAAATTAGTTCAGATCTATACCAAAATAGAGACTATGGGCCTTTGCAGACTGCTAGAAATAGTGCAAATTGAGTCCACATTAAGGGTTAAGGTTAAGGAATCGTGGGAACTGTATTTTATTGTGGCATCAGAGCTCTCTGACAGAGAAGGCTCAATGTCTCAGAAAAAAAAAAATAATTCCCATGATTCCCTAGCACTAACCCTAACCCTTAAAGTGGACTCAATTTGCACTATTTCTGGCTGTCTGCAAAGGCCCTAAGTCAAAAATTGAAATGCTTGTGTATTAAAAATTACATGTATTGATAAAATTTTAACTGCAATCCTCTAAAAGCACATATAAAGATGTATTGCTTTCATTAGATATAATGCAAAATCTGAAGTTGTTCTAAGTGTGCTTTACTTATACAAATGGAACATGTCATCGTCCTGCATTTTGTCAAAACTACTTATTGGCCTCACTATACAGAATAGCACTGATGATTTAATGATATTTTATGTTAATAAGAATTTCCACTTAGAAAAACTAGTGCGTTAGGCAATTTAATCAATGTTTTACAAAGAGAGAAGAGTGGCTCACAGAATGCACTCACTATGGAAACTTCAACTAAAACCAATCCTTTGCAAATAAACTGCCTTTTATGTGAAATGCAGCCATTTTAACTGTTGCTACCTCAGACATTATCTGGTCTGTGCTTTCTTCAAAGGGACGGCACTGTTCTTATTAAGAAGGATGCAAAATCTGAGATGCCAAGGACACATAGGAATGTTATTGGGAACCATTAATAAGGTAAAATTTTAATTTTCTAACATTTCTCTTGAATAGTGGATATTTTGAAAAAATAAGTTAATTTTAAATTGTCGTTTACATGACATAGGGCCGAAACAGACAGTCCAGAAGGAGCAGTCTCTGGCCACTCCGGTACCTATTGGGCTGGGGCTGCAGCGACCACATGGCCTGCTCCTGAAGTGGGTCATTTCTGTGGTCCCAAGCTGGCAGCTGGCAGGAGTGGATTAAATCCACTCCTAAAAAGGCCCACTCTTGCCAGCTTGATGTGGCCTCGGTGTAGCTTCCGGCCACATGCATCATCTAAATGCCACACCTCCATAGCAACAGGAAGCAGATTTATTTGGCCTATCTGTTTCAGGCCCTTAAAGCCCTAACAGAATAAAGGTCAAAAGTTCTATGAATTACTCCCTTAGCTCCTGCCTACCCCCCGACTTGAGTTCTGGAGAAGAAGAAAGAATTGCATGAATTTTTGAAAACTGCATTTTCCACCTACCAACTCACCATCCTTCTCTTATTTTCTTATGCTCTCTCCTTTACAATTTAATTTCCTTATTCTAACCCCTTTCTTTATTTACTCCCATGTGGATGCCAGTAAACATCTCGGAGTTAAGAGCTTCAAATTTCAATTTCTTAGGACAAAGGAAATGCTTCTATGCAGTGTCCAAGGTGGAACACAGAAGGGACAGCTGGGTGTGAAAACATCTCTTCAAAACCACTTTTGCTACCTGTGATCTGAACTTTGTTAGTTCCCCAAAATGGGGGGACTAGAAAGAGATCAACCTGTTGTTCTGGAACTGGACAATGCAAAAAATTGTTGGCATAATAACTTAATTCTGCAGAAATATTAAGGCTGAAAGGCCAGCAATTAATGTGAAAAATGAATTTAATTAAGTTGCCTTCTTTCACTGAGAACATTTCCAACTCAATTCATAATGTAATTGATTTGAACAAATTAGTTCTTATCACTGATCCCAACTTATGCAGAACTGCTCCTCAAAACTTCATCAAATATTACAAAAAGACAGCAAAAGCAGAGATGTGAGATCTTGCTGCTTCTGCTTCCCATTCAGTACAGCTGCTAACTTCAAAGCGGCTACAATTCTTTCCTAAACAGCAGCCTGGAGTACACAGATCTACTGTGTTTTCAACTGAGGCACTGCAATGGAAGGAGAGGAAACACAGGACCTTTGCAGACTGCTAGAAATAGTGCAAATTGAGTCCACTTTAACTGCCCTGGCACAGTGCGAGGGAATCATTGGAATTGTATTTTGTTCTGAGACATTGAGCCTTCTCTGTCAGAGAGCTCTGGTGCCACAATAAACTACAGTTCCCATGATTCCCTAGCCCTGAGTCAGGGCAGTTAAAGTGGACTCAATTTGCACTATTTCTGGCAGTCTGCAAAGGCCCACGGTTGCATAGAAGATTCACACTTCTGTTGTCCCTAGTTTTTCAGAATACAAAAATTACCTCTCACACTGGGAAAAGATATCCTTATTTCAGACATTTGTTAAAATTTCACACAAGGGAGGGGGAACTTTTGAACAGAAAAAAAGGCCATGCCAGAAAAGTATCACATTTTTGTTGCATGGTACAAATCAATTCTTGGGGGGAAAGGCAGGGGAGTAATATGCCAATGTATCTAGCTCTATTTAGATCTCACAAGGAAGGGTAAGAAATACACATTTAAAGAGCATCTCAGGTATTAATAAAACCCCAACAAACCACAAGAGATGGTCTTTTTCAGATCAAGTCTAACCCTCTCTCTCTAGTGCTATTTACTATCTGAGGGTCTGTAATACTCACTCCTTCACCCAAACATGTTCCAAAAAGGACTTAACGCTGGAAATATAGAAACCACAAGGAAAGTTGCAACAGTATAGATATCATTTTATTTCTGAGGTTTCAGTTTTAATGTTAAGAAGGCTGTAGTTTTTGATTAAATTGATATCCCTGGGCAGTGAGTTTAGGTCACTAGTGCTGCACTGAAAGCTTAGTAAATTGTAATTTGAGTTGCGTTTTTCCTCCCATACACATTTATCATCATAGCTTTTTATCTTGTAATTAACAATTCCATATATCTGGTGCATCAGAAGCTCAACATCTGAAAAAATTGTTAGGTCAGCGATAATCACTTCAAACTTTGCAAACCAAAATGTTAGACTTTTAAATTGGGTTAAAATACTTTACAAGCAGAGTCAAAGGATAAAGCCATTTGGGAAGTTATAAGCTGCAATTAGTTTTGTTCAAAATACTTCACAAGTGTCCTTTAAATGTTAAACTACTTTTCTGGGTTGTTTTTTCTGCCTCCGTAGTTAATACAAAACTAGAACATTATCTTTTCTTTTCTAATAACCATGGACAGCATTTTATGTGACACAATTTTTTCATCTTCAAAAATGTAAACAGATCTTGCAAAAGGGAGCACCATAAATGCTACAGAAATAAATCTCCCAAGTAATAAACTGCCTCAATAAAATGGCACTATTAAGCCCCTCTTCTTATGTGGCTTTTGTCAGTTTCAACATGGGGGAAGAGATGTATCGTGTGTGTGCATCTGCTTCACTTCTTTTGAGTCTCATTTTAGATGTCTATTTATTCAGTATGAAGACAAGGCAATAAATATAAGGGAGGGGTTGGTATGCATCTAGCCTCAAAATATAACTTTGGGGTTTGTCTGACCCCCCACAAGCTACACGCATCCCGTTTTCTGATATTGCATGTGATGTCCTTGATATTTTGTTTTGCTTTTCCGAGTTAGGCATCTGAAACAGGCAAAAACAGAGGTGTTCCCCAGTTAAAAAGGGAATTTTTTAGAATTTTGTGTTTGAATTGGAAGGCTCTGGTGGATCTGTGTTACCGAAGGGCCACACAGTTCCCATCCTTGCACTATGGAAACAACAGACATCTGAAAAGTCAACACTATAATGACATAGAAACACAACTCGTTTTCTAGGTCAATTGATGCAAGAAGCAACACAATAATAATTTCTCTCTCTCTCTTTTTTTTTTTAAAGGGAAATTAGTAGTTTAAGATCCAAATCTCAAGTGATAGTGTGAGCAATAACTTATGTAGCTACCAACATACCCATTCCATTTGAAAGCCACACTTAATTTAGGGAGTAATTTGAAGGGTATTCAGGAAGATGAATGGTCTTATTTCAAATGCTTTAAGCCATGATGGGCTTCTGCCAGTAAGGCAGAATATTTGACTCATTTTCCCTTTCACGCTCTTGTTCCTTTTTTTAAAACCAAAAGCTTCACCCCTACTACTAACAATAGGAAGCAACTGAGCTAGATCCCTCAGAGAGACATCTAAATTTCATCCTATGTTGGGAGTGTGTCTAAAATCTGGCAGGCCTCTTTATTCATCAAATTCATGACCTCTTTTTCACTGCCATATCTCCTAAACACCCCCGTAAAACACCTCTTTTTGCCAATTTCTTGGTGGTCAGAGTCTGGATCTATAGCCACGGTGGGAGGAAAATGTGAGATCTTCCCATCTGAGGGGAGATCTACTCATTCCTATGAACACTGAGACATATCCACAGTACTACAGACACATATTCTTAAAGTACAGACTGTACTTTTAATAGTTATTTTGATCTGTTTGTTCTTCTAAAGCAACTGAAATAGTTAAGCATACTCAGATTGTGTAAATGCCTGACAAAAGGAGAAAACATCACAAAAGATGCAAGAGAATGAAGGAAGCACAGACAGGTCAGGGAAAGCAGCAGGAACAGGAATGGGATGATACTTACTATGGCAACAGGTACTCTTTAGCATATCCACCTCCTGTTTGTAACGCAGCCACAAGAAGAAAAAAGCACAAGTAGAGAATCTATGCATCCATCACAGCCATTATGTTATATTAAAAGAATGGGCAGTACCATTCTTATAGAATACAGAATGAGGTGGTATGAACAGACAACTTTGTAACGGACATGTGAT
>CM034708.1:104749739-104767648 GCA_020142125.1 Phrynosoma platyrhinos
TTTTTTTCTAATAATTTAAACAAATGAGCTTTGTGAAGTCTTGCCTCTCTCTAGGGACACAACTGTCCTTTGGAGGGGTGGTGATGGAGTAAGAAACCCTGTTCATATCAAGATCAGTGAATCTGGAAATACTGTGAGGCATGACAGTGGATGGATAAAACACAATCAAATTTCAGAACAACTGCCAAAATATGATCCTGAATAACTCAATATGTCATGTAATCATGAACAAGAGGCTCCTCAGACTGGCTACCTAGGCATAATAACAGCAGAAACGTTTTAGAAAAGAGCACAAGGTAAAGCATACTGGGACCAAAAGATGAAACAATAATGTAATGTCACCAATACCCAGATGTCTTAGTACCCAGCCGTGAGGTTCAATCCTTACACAATATAACTAGGGCATACTGCTGACAAACATTTCTGTGAATAGAAGACTAATGTAACAGGGGGGAAAGTGTATGTTGGGGAAGGGAGTTATCAGAGTGTAGCTGGTTGTATGGTAGCTCAATAATGTTGCTCTCTAAATCAGCCTCTCTCATCTTTTTTTACCCTGGAGAAAACTTTGAAATAATGCTCAGGCCTCAGGATATTCAAATATAAAAATATATAAATTATCTACAGCTGCAAATAATAATGTTTTTTCAATCACTATCTTTTGTAGAACCCTAGAGTTCCAGGGAAACCTGATTATTTAGAAATTTATAGCAGGAGTGTAGAACATGGGCTCCTCTAGACGCTGTTAAACTTCAATCTCCTACCAACCCAAGCCAACATGGCCAGTAAGAAGAGGCTGCTTATATGTAAACTGTGGTTCTTCGAGTGATCTCACACATACAGGGTCACTTTGCACCTGCATAGAGATCCTCAGAAACTTCCAGAGCTGTGTTTTGGTGGTAACCCTGCCACCTCAGCAGCACAGATACAGCCTGTGCATTCCTACCAATTCCCAGTTCCAAGTCCACTGGAGTGGGAAGCCTTGATAATAAGAATGGCATGAAAGCAGGAAAGAGGGTGAGGTTGTATGAATTCACAGATGACCACTTGAAGAACCAGTTACAGGTAAACAACCTGCTCTTCTTCATGGTCTCTGTGACTCACACATATTTGAGATTAGAAAGCTTACTTACTATGGATGGTGGGAACGATGCCATGACTGAAAACAGGACTGTCCTTCCAAAGGCTGCATCAGATTAGGGACAGGCATCCAATCTGTAATGGAACTCAAAGGCAGATAGCGGCAACATGTTGCTGCTCAGCAGAGCTCTGGAAGCAGAATCCCTCTAAGGAACGCTGACTGATTTAGCCATGGGCTAAGTGGGGTGTGCTTTAACGTCCTAAGGAAAACGTTTAGACTGTTGTTGCCTAAATGGGGGAATAGTAGAACCGAAGTTGGAACCAACATGTTTGTCTGGATTGAAGGGTCTATCCATTTTTTTCTGATAATAATAAATGATAAACTTTATTTTTATACCCTGCCTTTTGCCAAAGGCAATCAAGGCAGCTTACAAATGCAGAAACCAGGGTGGTCACTGGTGTGACCTGTCTGGGAGGAACGATTGGTCCATGGTCAATGGGAGGATGGGAGCAGACAGCAACAGAGGCCATGTGCAGCAGCTTGTTGTGCATGGCAATGGCAGCAGTCTGAAGAGCATCTTCCTGCCAAAGGGCTTTAAAACAAGAAGCCCTATTTCTAGCCTGCCAAGTAAATGTCTGGTAGTATGGATGTGGTGGCTCAGCAGTTAAAGGTGCTGACTCTGACGATTGCAAGATCACTTGCCCCAGCTTCTGCCAACCCAGCAGTTCGAAAGCATGTAAAAGTGCAAGTAGATAAATAGGTACCACTTTGGTGGGAAGGTAACAGCGTTCCTTTCAGTCATGCTGGCCACAGGACTACAAAAGTTGTCTTTGACAACACTGACTCTTCAGCTTAGTAATGGAGATGAGCACAGCTCCCTACAGTTGGACACAACTTAGGAGAAACCCGTCAAAGGGGAAACCTTTACCTTTTTAGCTTTAGTATGGGCATAAATCTGTCATATGTTCCTTGCCTAAGCAGAGGAGGCAGTGAGCATGGCCATCCATATGTGGGATCTTCACCCCACAAGCTAAGTGCTTCTTGAAGAGCACCTTTGTGGTCATAAGCCCAAAGAAGCAGAGGAGGTAAAATGGAGACAAGGAAAATGGAAAAGCCAAATAATAAAGAACGATCAACAAAACTCTAGATGAAGTTTCCAAGCAACCTAACTGCAATGGCTAAGGAAAAGGAACAGGGAATAAGAGGGAATGCACAGATTATCTGTGCTGCTAAGGCAGCCAAAATGCATCTCTGGAAGTTTCAAAGGATCTCTGTGCAGGTACAGAGTGAGCCTATATGTGTGAGTCATAGAGACTAAGAAGAAGAATTTGGGATGACAGCAGTTGTAGTTTAGCAGTATCTGGTGGGCCTATAACTGCACTGGACTGGACTGTATCACAACTTGGACAACTGAAATACCCTTCCTTTCTTGTGGTTTTGTTAATTAGGTCATCCAGCTGGCTTCTCACATGACCTCTTCTCGTTCTTCATTTAGTTAATACACAGGAAAAAGTATGATTCTTTGCTTATTCAGGAGAAAGTCCCAGAGTTTAGTAGCACTTGCTCCCATGAAACTGGAAGAAGGCTATGAAGTTATTTTATCCCACCAGCACCTTTAAGATTATGTCTGCTCTCATGTATGGGACAAGAAAGTTCTGCAACAAGAATGAAGTATACTATGAGCTAGATTTCTCACCAATGATCTGAAACTGATCACTCTGTCCAAAATAATGATGGTAGTGAGCAGAAAGAATTCCATTCTCACTTACAACGACCAGCACTGTGTATAGTCCAGTGTATCAAAGGCTACAAATACAAATCCATTCATTCTGCAGCAACAAACTTCTTAATCAGTTTGGAAACCAAAGGCTGGGCAGCTCTTCATTCACTCATTTTGCTTCTTTCTTTTTGTCATGCAGATTTGGTTCAGAGATACAGCAGCTCAGTATGGCCTGTGTCAGTATAGAAGGGACTGGCAGGACAGAAAAGCATTAAACCAACCCCACCCCACCACGAGATCTGGAAAGCAATTTTTCCAGCATTTCTTTGCCTCCTTTCAATTGGCTGATTTCCTAAAAGTGAAACATCCCAGCTGCTAGGCTATACTTTGGCCTTCCCTTGAGAGCTTTATTTTTCAGGCCGAAAAAATGTATAGAGTGCTGCCAGAGGTTAGCACAAACGGGGGAACAACCAATCACTAAACAGGTGAGGAGGAACAGAGAAGCATGTATACAAAAGGCAAGGATGTCGCCTTCAGCTGCTTCTATCTTTGCACCAGACTCGGGGGGGGGGGGGGGGGGAACAGGAATCCTGTTGAGTAGTTATGAATACTTAACTGGCAGCTACACATTGTAGTATTCATAATCCCTATTTAGCCCTAGTTTAGGGGACATGCAGGGACTGTGAAAGTTCCCCAAGTCTGCTTAAATCCATTCCCGTTGCTCCATAAGCAGCTGACTGATGTTCTCACCCCCTCAGACAGGTGATCTCTGCCAAGAAGGGGAATTATGTCAGGGACCCCACTTCTGCCTGTTGCAAAAGAGATCACACATGGGAAAGGGTGAAAAAGTCAGTCAGATGCTTCCTGAGCAATAGGAACAGATCCTCAGTAGCTGATTCCTGGTAAGTGGGGATGTGGAGGTTGCACTGGAATTCACTGCATGGCTCCGTAAGCATGGATGTTACACATTCATAACTGGCCAATAGTATTCTGGCCAAACACATTTTCTCTGCCAATATATTTGTCTCTACTGAACAGAGTAGTGGTTTCCTTTTATCAGGTTAGATTTTCACAGAAGGCAAAGCATTCCCTGGGCTGTCCATGTTGGGAGAGATGAAGTACTTTCCACAGTTAGGAGGGATTGTCACCACAGGTGACTGTGCAGTGGATTTATGGAATCATTCTGATATGGTTTCTACTGGGATCCCCAAGAATACATCTTGAGGTTATAGTAAAAAGTTCAGTTGAACTCATTTTGGTGCTTTTCAATTATGAAGAAAGGCATCAGAATGCTATTATAGTTTGGTTATATTTAGAAGAGTGTATACTAAGCACCAAAGGTCAAAAAAGAAAAAAGTACTAACAAGGTTGCAGTGGTTAACAAATTATCTGAAATGATCAAAGTGTAATCATTTTGATTACAAAGGGTGTAAGCAGCTTCCCTAAAAAAAAGGACACAACACTGGGGACTTTTTAGTATTGAAAATTAAAGGGTAAAGAAGATTGAGGCTGACAAACTTTTAATGGAGAAAAAAATCTTTTCTCTTTCATAGTACAAGAACAAATAATACCCACTTAAAATTATGGGTAAGTTAAGCATCACAGATAAATCAAAATGTAGTGCTGCCCACCAGTTTAGGCATTTTTCTAAAAGGTTTAATGGAAGTCAGCTACTGATAGATAAGCGATGCAAGTTAAACAGGAACTCAAAATACACAAATGTCAATTACCAGGTGCCAGGAAGAAAAAAGAAATGCTGTTTTTCACCTTTGTGTTTGGTTTTGTGTTCTAGATGCTAGCATGTTGCTAGAAAGAGAATGCTGGACAAGAAAGATCTTGGTCTGACTCAACAAGGGAATTTCTGTATTCTCAATGCACATTTCTTTATTATTGTGAACACAACCACTAACGCATTTAGCTACAAGACTCTACAGAGAAAAACACATAACAATCTTTCCTTCAAAGAGAGCATTAAGTGAAACACAAAAACATAGGTGCAGCTTTCGTAGACTCTTTTAGCTCTGGGGACATACCTTCCTCTGGTTTAACTGGAGTGCTGGGTGGAGTACAAGCAACAGTGTGGTCTGGAGGACTTTCTCTCTGCTGCCTGGCATCTTCTGAATCTTTTACAAAATATATCAGAATAGATAGCTTAAAAAGATGATCATCTCACTCCTTTGTATTAAACGTGGTATGGGGAAAAAATCAAGTGATATGCATAAATTATCTTTATTTTTTTATTAAGGAAGAACTATTTTTAGATGGTTAAAATAAGTAAAATTGCAAGCACTAGTAAGTAAAGACTGAGACATCACCCTTGTAATACATATCATTATGGTGCTCTGTGTTAAATGAAATAGGGTAGTCTGTTGTTTGAGTTTGCAATTTGCTGTGGCTAACAACAACAGAAACAGTTCATTGGAGGAATTCATTCTAAACACTGACTGGGTGGCATCCTATTCAGTAGTTACAAGATTATAAACTGCACTTATGACCTTATAACTGCTGGGAATTCACTGTACATGATCCCATAAACCAAGTTTTTCCACTCGACAGTGCCCCCAACTGAAGGGTTACCAACACATGTACTGGGAATTGGCATCTCCAGAACTTTCCCAATGCTGAACACATTTATGCAGTTAAGGCAGAACAAAGATCTCTCCAACTGCCTCTTCTCAATGTGCCCCACAACTGGGATAGTGCTGCAGACATCCATTCCCAGTATCCTGATCTGCAGTGCCATTTGGCTGGGGGACTGCCAGGTTGAAAAGGTGTATTTCTGAAGGGTGGCATTGTAGAGTGTAACTAGAATGACAAAGCATCATTACAGGAAATACAATGAAATGGGATAAAAAAAACAATAAAACATACTTGACCTGTGTTAATACTTTTAAAAGGCAAAAATTCCTATACTCTGTGTGTGTGTGTGTATGTGTACACAATGCAAACACAAAAGTGTATGTGTAAGAAACTAACATCTTCCATTCTTTTGTATATTTTCCCACATTGATTCACGCCTTTTGTTTGGCACTTTTTTTTTTAATGTGAAAGGTTTTCTTCAGTGTGTGACCTATCTATTTGGGACCACAGTGAACACGGTAATGTAACCTCACTGTCTATCTAACTAACTTATGTCAGAGAGGGCAAATGAGAGCATTTCCACTGCCTTCATTCTTAATGTGGGGTGAGGACTGAGTCTTTTTGACAATGCATGTCCTGCTAATATGATTTTTGTCCCAGTTCACCTCTATTTGCAAGGAGTTATACAAACTGGACAAAATGCAGATACACACAGAGAATTCCATCCTCTTTCTGTCCCAACCACTCAATTAACAACTATGAGATGGGAGTAAAGAGCATTTTTCCTTGCAAGAATGTGTTTACTTTTCTCTACATCAACATTCCTGCAGACATCACATTTTGTGGTGGAATGGGCACACAACACAAAACCAAAAACATCCAGAAGAGAGCTTTTCACGGGTCCTTTTCAAAGCTCACATACAATTAAAACAGTCACTGTGGTATAATGGTGAGCACTGTGGATCATTACTAGGGTCACTGAGACCAACTCAGCCATGTTTTCAACCTAATCACTATCTCTTACCCTAACCTACCTTATGTAGTTGTTAAGAGGATAGAACAGAAATAGAGAGAACATAAAAACCATACTAAGAACATTGAAGGTAACAAAAAATATAAATGGTAACAATATAAAGACAGCAAGGTTAAACCAAACTAAGATGCAAACAATACCGAAGAATAACAAAACCCTGACATGCTGTTGCTGTTCTAGTATGTCAGACAATATTTACTATTTTTGACTGATGAAATTGTGTCCTTAATTACTTTAAAGTATACCACTTTGCTTTCTAACCTGAAGTTTTCAAGCACGTGTGTTTTTCTGAAAAAAAAATCATTTCACATGGTTTCAGATCTCACTTGATGTAACATTATAAATTGAATATTAAAAAAACAACAACAACCTGGTAGTAACTAGGCTCAGTGGAAAAATATTCCCCTTCCATACCCTTATTGCTTCTCTGTGCTTTCAGCTATGTATAATATCAATGGGACTTCATTTCAAGTTTTTAAATCATCTTTTATAGTCTACTGCTTTACAAACATCACCAGCAGTCAATATGAGAAGAGTGCAATAATGCCTTCCTATTCAATGGTACCCACAGAAATATTAAACTTAAGTCTCACACTGTTTAGTTTTAAAACAAGTCTTCACAACATTTATGTTCACAGCAAGAATAATCTATCAGATTCTCTCTCTAGCCAATGGAAGAAATGCTTACACTATCCATATTACCACTTTCCCTCCAGCAGAGAACAGCAGCCCTACAGACAGATTCTATTTAAGCTCTGCTTAGCTTGGTTCTCTAACCAAAGCAATACTCTGCATAAGGTGCAGATTCAATAACTGTCATAGTAGAATCACAGAGGTATAGTGGTATCAACTCACAGAAGTCTGGAAAAGGAAAGCACACACCTAGCACGTATGTTCACTAACCTGACTTCATAAGAAGATGATAAAGTTAGTACAGTACATACAAACCTTCTGTTTGTCTCTGTTTCCTTTCTACCTCTCTGCGATACTCCTCCAGTTCTTTGTCTGTGAGCTTGTTGAAGGGGTTTGGTCCTGTAGTACTCACTATGACTCTGGGCTGGTACTCCTTCTCAATTATTGCCTTTGATGCTGTCACTAATTCTCCCTATTGGAAGAAAAGACAAATCTTTCACCAATTAACCTACAGAGCACTAACAATATCATGGTATTAAAGTAATCCAAAATTATTCAAATCTGCTCAAAACATAACACTGAGGTTTTCATTAAGTTTAGAAAATATCAGACTACCCATTTTACAATCTGGGCCTGCTAGCACAGATGTCACTGATCCCACAAGGACAACTTTTAATAAATGTAATGCATAAAAGGAGGTCTTTAAATATCATAAACAAACATAAACGATTACCACCTACTCACTCAGCTGACTGCATCATTTCAGAAAAAGCACCACACTTTTTTTCAAGCTATCTCACTCTTAACCAGCACATTAAAAAGTTGTACCAGTCCCAGGATTAGAGTACACTTAAAAGCATCATTTTGACCATAGCAAGAATTGTAATGCTGGGAGTCTGTGTAAAATAAATTTGTCCAGAACACTCTTTTGTCCAGAACACTCTAGAGTGTTACCCAAATTAAAAAAAAAATACCCTTTACTTTCTATGAAAGGAAACATTCAGAGTGATTACTTTCCTCCTAGGCAACCTCAACTAGAATTTCTCTTTGGTGTTACTGTCCCTTGAGAAATGTTAGCAAGGTCTTCAGCAAAATTTTAAGTGTGTTATATGAATATAGCTTTGTATCACTCCTAAACTCATCAACAGCATGGGTAAATGGCAACTTTAGCCAATTGTCTAGACTGCCACTTCTCTAAAAGATTTCAGGGTGATTTACAGCAGTAGAAGTACAACATAATAAAAAGCAGTAACATATAACATAAAACTAGGAGGCCACAAACCAGAGAACTAGAGTCAGAGGCAATAAATCGATTTAAAATGTCTGGCCAAATAAAAATTTATTGACCTGGCCCTGAAAGAGATTGTAACAGTTCCAGTTAAACTTCCTTAAAGCCCATCTCCTTTATAGGCATAATACATTTCACCAACTGTGGAAGCTGGGAAATAGCCTCATCTGAAGAACTTAGTACACTGGGAGAAAGCTATGAGAAGAGGCCCATTGTCAGCTTTGTGAGATCAAGCTATAAGTGTTCAGAAATAAATAGGCAGCTTTGCTTGGGAAGAACAGCCCCAGGGTTGCACTTTAGGAGATGCTTTAACAGGCACAATGACATTTCCTTCCATGCCATGCAGTGGATTGTAGTGGCTTTGGCTTTGCTATGACTATGGATTTTAAACGGCTTATACAACAAAAACCCTTGGTTTATATATAATGGACTCCAAAATGTTTACTTAACAAAGTTTTAATATGACAGGATCAAAATTCAAGAAGACCTTAATAGATTAGAAAGCTGAGTCAAAGCTAACAAAATGAATTTCAACACAGAGAAATGTAAGGTTCTGCACAAAGCTAACAAAATAAATTTCAACACAGAGAAATGTAAGGTTCTGCACTTAGGACTGAAAAATGAAATGCAGAGATATAGGATGGGGGACACCTAGCTTAACAAGACTACATGTGAAAGGAATCTAGGAGTCCTAGTAGACCATAAGCTGAATGTGAGTCAACAGTGTGATGTGGCAGCTAAAAAAGCCAATGCAATTTTAGGCTGCATCAAAAGAAGTATAGTGTCTAGATTGAAGGAACAGTCCCACTCTATTCTGCTTTGATCCAGCCTCACCTGGAATACTGTGTCCAGTTCTGGGCACCACAATTCAAAAAGGATGTTGACAAATTAGAGCGTGTCCAAAGGAGGGTGACCAAAATGGTGAAGGGTCTGGAAACCATGCCCTATAAGGGAGCTGGCTATGTTTAGCCTGAAGGAGAGAAGGTTAAGAGGTGATATGATAGCCTTGTTAAATATTTGAAGGGGTGTCATATTGAGGATGGAGCAAGTTTGTTTACTGCTGCTCCAGAGATTAGAACAATGAATACAAGCTACAGGAAAAGAGATTCCACCTCAACATTAGGAGAAACTTCTTGACAGAGCTGTTCGACAGTGGAACACTCTCCCTTGGAGTGTAATGGAATCTCCTTTCTTGGAGGTCTTTAAACGGAGGCTGGATGGCCATTTGTCGGGGATGCTTTGATTGTGATTTCCGCAAAGCAGGGAGCTGGACTGGATGGCCCCTGTGGTGTCTTCCAACTCTATGATTCTATTATTAACTGCTGGTGGTGTAATTCTCTTCCTGTCCTCTTAAAAATGATCTGTTTATGTTAAGTTGTAGTTTCCTTTGTGGAAAGTCATTAGTTAACATTTATTAAATTTTGCAGCATTTGTTGCTGCAGGTATACATATGCTCTTTATCCATGCCATGAAAAATAACTTTTGTGAAGAGAGAGCCAGCATAGTGTAGTGGTTTCAGTGCTGGACTATGACTTTGGAGACCAGGTCTGATTTCTAGCTCAGTCATGAAACCTACCGGGTGACCTTGCGCAAGCCATATGCTCTCAGAATCAGGGGAAGCAATAGCACACCTCCTCTGAACAAATCTTGCCAAGAAAACCCCATGATAGGTTCACCTTAGGGTCTAATACAGGGGTAGGCAACCTAAGGCCCGGGGGCCGGATGCGGCCCCCCGAGGCCTTTGGACTGGCCCAAGGCCGGTCCTGCCGCCGCCGCCGCCCACCATGATGATATTATTGTTATTACTTGTTCTTGGGGTTTTCTTGGCAAAATCTCCACAGGGGTTTTGCTATGGCTTTTCTGGGGCTTAGAGAATGTGCATGCATATATATTTTTTAATTTTTTATTTTTTTTTTTTAAAAATTATTTATTTATTTATTTATTTATTTATTTTTGGTACCTCAGCCCCCCAATTGTCTGAGGGACAGCAACCTGGCCCCGGGCTCAAAAAGGTTGCCTACCCCTGGTCTAATATGTCGGATGACTTGATGGTACACCACCACAAGAGAAATGCATTCTCTCTGCCGTTTCATTTAAAAAAACCCACTTGCATTGAAATACTGGAAAGAGTGTACCAATTGTATTATTCAGTAAATGAAGGACATAACAACCCTTTTAACATTTGAATATATACTTCAACACATGAATATTGGCACATAGTAGCCAACTATGCATAGGCATCTACTTGGAAATTTGGCCACTTTTCTTTAAGGTAAGCACAGATGTTTTATGTACAGATGTTTGCTATATTTTCAATTTATTATCTGCTGCTTCATTTTTAAAAATTAGTTCTTTTTCACCACTTCTTTTAATATGTTTTTTACACAATGAAAATAGATGGAAGAAAAGCTTACTGCAGAAACAGGAAAAGGCTTGTTGCATACAAGGCATGACTTGTTTTAGATGGTTTTAGCCACTGTTTGCAATAAACACTTTAGCAAGCTAGATATAATATGGCATGTGTAGAAGATGAGTGATAAGAAAGATGGCTGCAAATCCCATCAAATTGGTAATGATGGTGGTAGTGGGATTGTTAGCTCAGTCCAGCTGAAAAGTCCTTGTAGTTCTCAGATAATAATAATAATAATAATAATAATAATTATTATTATTATTATTATTATTATTATTATTATTATTATTATTATTATTATTATTATTATTTGTATCCCGCCCCTCTGTCAAACAATCAGGGCAGCTTACAGCAGTTAAAATTCCATACAAATACAACTCCAAAAATCTAAGTCTATAAGTCTTAAGTAGGATAGAAGTCTTAAGTAGGATTATCTATGCTGGTTTGTTTCCAGTGCTCTCTATGGAGACCCTTCCATATGAATCAATCTAATTTTGGGAAAGATGACCTGGAGTGCAATAAGTTAAGAGAGGCTGAAAACCCATTAAGGAATGTTCTGGATTTATCTTCCCTTTTATGGCAAGGGAAAAACTTCAAATTTGTCATTCTCTTAGTACAGGATACCTTAAGGGCTTTGTGTCCCTAAACCCTCAAAGGAAGGAATGTCTGGCTTGTCTGGTGAGATTTAAGGGGCTTTCCATGCTTAGCTCTAAGGAATACTATTCCCAATATTTGTCACTGTGCATTGGAGAATGACACCTGTGGGGATTCCAACACCTCTGCAGGAGGATTGGCAGTCTATGTTGTTTGTGTCAGAAGCTGGTGATCTGGGTGGGGTTGGGAAAATACCTATGTATGATAGTCTGAATGTTCTGTTGGCTCTCTTCTATATCCTGCAGGCATCCAACAACAAAAAACAAAAACTAGGCCCACTAGAGAAGCCAACTATCAGCACTGTCTGAGGTGCTTGACCTCAACAGTAGCTATTAACACAGCAAAGTGCAGAAGCACAAACTCAGTAGTATTTGGCAATATTGCACTGACCAACCTTGAATGATGCACAGCCACAGATGGATTTGTCCAAAAGTCCTTGGAGGCTTTTATCACTTGTTGCAATATGTACAAGTTATATACAAAGTCTCTCCAACATTCACTGTCTGATATACAGCAATTCACTCTCTACAAACAATGCACAAACTCTCTCTTCATCAACCCACTATCTTCAACCCACACCTGCCCTGCATTTTAGAGCACTTATATACAGTGGTGATGACTAAGGGTTGAAACCTGGTCTTACTTCTCATTTACAGCCATACAAACTATTTTACACTGTCTTAAAGGAACATTGTTCCCAACATGTTCTTCCTGTATTGGCTACTGATGAGCATAGGGCCTTGGAAGAAAACTGTCTCCTGCTTCTATGACAAACTGACTGAGGTGATACTGAGGTACCCGCCATCATTCTTCATCTGCTTAAACCTATTGATTTGCTGGCAGGGATAAGACAGAGGGCGCACACAAAGGAGAACTCTACAAGAACTGGCAAAGGAGGACAAATAGGGATTCAGCAAAATATCCTTTCTCCTCTAGATATAAGAGCTTTAGACTAGCCCCAATCCCAAATAAGAACCCAGTCCCTCTGCTAGGTTCACTCCTTCCTTCCAGGGAAAAAAGTTTTGCAATGAACATGCTGATCCAGCAAATACAAGAGTCCTCCTCAGAAAGACATACAAACGCAATCCTCTTATCTGATATGAATTCCTTGCAGCTGTCCAATATCATACATGCCAAAAGACCAAAAGTATCCAGGCTTTTCTTAATGTTAATGTTTCTTAAGTTTCCCCCAATTTTCAATGACCCACAAAAGGGCATAAACCTGCAGAGTTAAGAGAAAACCATATGCTGAACTATATGGTAACATATTCCATCCTCCTTCAACTCCTCAAACTGCTCTTCCTTTCTGCCTCCTAAAAAGGGGTGAGCTGCCTCTCCTGGAAGCCCCTAGGAGAGGCAATTCATGCTTCATTTGTTTCAAGCTTCCCATGAGCACGGTTTTAACTTTTTTTTAAAAAAAAAATGTCAATTTCAACTTCCAGGTTTTGGCGATCTGGGGTATTTTTGGCTGTGGCCTTTGGGGGACCATGCGCAGAAAACTAGCCCCTTGATTCATCAGAGTTACATCTGCTACAGTGCATAAGCTTCTGTCTGAAGAAGCTGGAAGGGAACTTGTTCTAGCTCAAGCGAAACTTTATTTTGGCTGCCTTAGCCAAGCAATCTGTACAGTTTCATAATATATTTTGACATTAGGCATTGTGAACTTTCTACTGATCACCATTCTTTGGTAAGTATTTGCCTCCTAGCCATGCTATCTTCAAATAAAACATATTTTGCATTTCTTCAGAATAAACCTGTATAAAAAGGTAAAGGTATTCCCCATTGACAAGGTTTTCAAGTCGTGTCCGACCGTAGGAAGCGGTGCTAATCTCCGTTATTAAGGCAAAGAACTGGCATTGTCAGAGACTACTCTGTGATCATTTGGCCAGCATGATTGCACAGTATGCTGTTTACCTTCCCACCGAAGTGGTACCTATTTACCTACTTGCGTTTGCATGCTTTCAAACTGCTAGGACTAAGCTGGGACTAGTGACAGGAGCTCACTCCATCATGCAGCACCTGGGCTTCGAAATGCCAACCTGCCAATCTTGAAATCAACAGAGTCAGCATCTTAACCACTTGAGCCACTGCACCCCACAAACCATATAAACACCAGTATAAATACAAAATATCTTTTTGTACGTTTCTATTGCCTACAAAAAATGAGTGTTCTTCAAGTATTTGAGACTTATTTCAATTTGTTTCATAGTTTTATCGAATTGATAAATATCAGCATCAATATGACCTACAAGAACAAATCTGCTAATAGATTATTTTTACATTGCTTGGGTGCAGATACATTTACTGTTTGTCTTCATGAACTGCTGCAATCTCAACTCTTGTTACTATAATGCATTGACGGCCATTGTTCCTATTCCATTGTGAACATGGGGCAGTGGTTCTCAAACTTTTTATCTTTGTGATCCCCTTTACATCTACATGTGGACGTTGCCCCCCCTTGACATAGTATATCATTCACATATTTTAAAATTTTATAAGGAAATAGATCTCCTCCTTTTCCTCCTCTCTCATCTTCTGAAAGCCCTCCTTGACTTTCTCTTCCCTTCCAGGACACAAAAGGTTTAGGAGGAGAAGGTGGAGGGATGAGGGTCTCCAAGTCTCACGCCCCTCTGAGCAACTCTTGTGCTGTCCAGGGGTCCTGATAACCATTCACCTTGGGCATATTTGTGTGGAAAAGCAGCATTGACATTAAAGCTATTTTCAGTTATAATACAAAAGCCATGCCCTGTTGCTAATCTCTCATTTTCATTCCCAGTTAGTGAGCCCTTGATATCTGCTGTGGTTTGGTTTCAGCCAAACTATTCAATTAATTAAGGACAAAAGTGCTACCAGATGGGTAAATCTAGAGTTTTATAATATGAAGTCCACTGAATTTACTTGCCTCTACACCAAAACTTTAAAACAAACTTAGCAGGTTATCCAATCCGTTGTTATCTAGCTTCCTACTCATCTGGCATAAATGGAAACACATACTAGCTCTGGATCCCTCTCCCATTAAACCCCCCCTTTTCTGGCATCCTCTTTCTCACTTAAATGATCAATTCCCACTAATAAGGTTATTGAGAAGATGTGGACTCTAACACACCTTAGACTTTTCTCTGGTGGATTACCTAAAGCCCACCAACACCATAAAAACTTCCCTACAACAAACTAACATTACCTGGCTTCAAGTCCACAAAATTGCTTCCTTTGCATCACACCTATCCTCAGCAGGAGAATCTGCATGTCCACTTTTTTTTTTTTTTTTGGAAAACTTTTGTTTGAACGCTGCATCTCATACTAAAGGGACAGTGGCAATTATCTACAAACATCTCCTGGAACACACGTATGGAAACAGCCAATACATGCATTCATTTTGGCAAACAGAACTGAAAACCACCATTTCAGACACTGCAGGGGCTCATATCTGGTCTTCAGCCCCATACAAATCCAGTTCGGCATCTGTGAAGGAGATGAAAACCATCCATAGATGGTATCTCACACCTAGTAATGCTGTCTAAAATGGTTAAAATGCTCTCTCTGGATTGCTGGAGGGGTTGTAAATCTAGAGGCTCTTATATGCATATATGGATTGAAAGTCCTAAAGAAAGAAAATTCTGGGATGCAATTCAGTATCAAATTTCATGTATTACTGATCAAAATTTATGTCCAATTTTGATTTTCCTTTCTATATTTGTTAATTAATTCTAACTTGAAACACAGAAAACTTATCATTTTTTTCATTACTACTGTCAGATTAGAAGTAGCCAAATGTTAGAAGTCAGGTGACCTCTCCATTGAGAACTGGTGGTCTAGAATTTGGGGTATGTGATTGATAGAGAAACTGTCTGCTATGATGAGGTTTTGCATTGGCCACAAAAGGACTGCCACATTTCAAGAAGACTGGATGATCTTTATTGACTATGTTAATCATCACTCTCACCAGATCCAACCTCCTACTTCACAGATGGATCTTTGGACAGACATTCTACAACTTCACAAGCCAACTCTCTGGTTCTTGCTGAGAACTAACTTTCTCATTCTGCTGCAAAATCACTATTCATCAGATACATACCCTTGGCCCTTGTAGTTAATTGTTTTTGTTGTCATTGTTCTACAGACTTTATGTGTTTTATTGTAAAAACTCAATAAAAATTCTTTTTGGAATTTATATTTTAAAAATATTCAAGCAACATGTGGTTGAATCCATGGATAAGGAGGGCCCACTGTATTTGGATTTATCCATATTGCACTTGTATCCTGAAGTTTTAGAGAAGAAATCTTGAAAGATGATCAATAAAACCATGGTCAATTTGAAAGGGATCAATAAAAATAACATAAATTGCTATCTAATTACCAAACATTATCCCTATATAAACTTTTAAGCTTTTAACATCTTATTTTCCTCAAACCTCACCAATAATAATTTCTCTCTGAATCTCCAGTCATTTGTACTAATTTTGAACTCAAAATAAGAAGAGCTATAGTAGATCAGACAAAAACCTTTTTAGTCCATTATATTTATTCAGTGGCATAGACAACTGGTATCTGGGAAACTCAACACCAAGGACACAAATAGAAATGTACTTTCCATTCTAAGAAGAAAAAGGCCAACTAAGGCCCAGATTTTCTGTAAACCAAACAGCTTTAGTTTACAGCTATACTGAAGACAATTAGAGGTGAGAATGTGTATTTGAGAGACAAGATGTGGAAAGTGTTGCGGAAGATACTCCTTTCAACTGGACCAATAAAGAGAAGATAACACCTGGATTGTAATAATGTAGTTTGAGAAGAAGAGCTTATTTCTTAGCTGTTTCTTTATGGCAATTAAATAATACAGATCAAGAAATGAATTGTTGGGGTGGTGGGTTGGTTAAGATCAAATTTTGCCAAATGATTGCACACGTTTCAATATGTGCCCTCCTCTACAATTCTTTATTAACTCACATTTCCACATTTATTTATTTATTTACTTCATTTTTATGCTGTCTTTCTCCCAGAAAGGGAGCCACGGCGGCTCCCAAAATAATAACACTTTAAAAACTTTACCACAAAATTTAAAAACAATTAAAAGGGAAGATTGAGAGACCTCTGTCAAAAAACCCGAGAAATTAAAGCCAAGTTCAAACCAAGGGTAGGGATGCTCTATGGAAAAAAAGAACATAATACAGGAACAAGAAGAAATAAAAAGATGCTGGACGCAATACACAGAAGAGTTATACAAAAGAGATGAGTGAATGAATGACATTTGGAATGAGGAGCCATATGAAGATGAACCTTAAATTCTAAGAAATGAAGTGGAATCTGCAATAAAGGAAATAGCACTAATCTCATATGCAGGCAAAATAATTCTGCAGCATAGACTCCAACCATACAAGGAGAGAGAAATTCCAGAGGTGCAAGCAGGATTCAGCAAAGGAAGGGGCACTAGGGACCACAGTGCAAACATATGAAGGCTAATGGAGTGCACCAAAGAATTCCAAAAAAGAATCAGCATGTGTTTCATAGACTACAGCAAAGCATTTGATTGTATAGATCACAAAAAGCTATAGAATGCACTCAGACACATGGGAGTGCCACTATATCTGATAGTCCTGATGAGGAATCTGTACCAAGGACAAGAGGCCACCATCAGAATAGAGTTTGGGGAAACAGAAACATCCTAAGAAAAGCAGAATTCGAATCAGAAAAAGGAGGAATTAAGATAATATTGTCTAAGGAAGAGAGAGAGGCAGGCCAGCTCCATTGGCCAAAGTAAGAAGAAGCCCCCCCCCCCTTCCAATCCACCATCATCCAGCTAAAGGAAGAGAGAGAGGCAGGCAACCTCCATTGACCAAAGTAAGAAGAAGCCCCCCCCCCTTCCAATCCACTATCATCCAGCTTAAGGAAGAGAGAGAAGCAGTCCAGCTCCATTGGTCAAAGTAAGAAGGTCCTCCCCCCTGCCCATCCACCATTATCTGGCTTCAGAAGGGGAGAGAGGCAGTCCAGTTCCAAAATAAGAAGAGCCCTCCCTCCAACCCATATGCCATGACCATGGCCCCAAAAGGAGAGAAGAACCAATGAACTTGATCCATTCCCCACCACCATTTCCTTCTCCTTTTGTGTCATGTCTTTTTAGATTGTAAGCCTGAGGGCAGGGAACTGTCTACTTAAAAAAAAACTAAGCTGCTCTGAGAGCCTTTGTGGCTGAAGAGCGGGATACAAATACTCCAACTAAATAAATAAGATAGGAGGAAGCAACATTAACAACCTAAGATATGTGGGTGACATGATATTATTAGCAGAAGACACTCAGGAATTGAAACAGTTAATAAGGAAGGTCAAAGATGAAAGTGCAAAGGCAGATCTGATGCTGATCATAAATAAAACTGAAAAAACTAGAGAAGATACTGGGGAACAAAGACACAACTGAGCACTAAAGTCAGAATTGTCCAGGCCACTGTATTCCCAATTACCATGTATGGCTGCAAGAGCTGGACAGTGAAGGAAGCAGACAGAAAGAAAATCAGCTCA
>CM034708.1:104785678-104800608 GCA_020142125.1 Phrynosoma platyrhinos
CGCCTGTAGACTCTGTCTCAATAGTCGCGTCAAGGTCGGCTCTTATCTTTTTGGTCCATCCCACTCTAAACTCTTTTGTCTGCTTTTCTGTGCTAACTCTTAACAATAATTTGTACATCTTACTTATTAAACAGTCATCATCAGTACATAATAATTTCTCAAACTCTGATTTTCCTTCTTCATATTGAAATTCCTTCATGTCCTCCTTCACTCTTTCTTGTATCTGATAATATGAGTGCCAATGTAACCTAAATCCCTCCTCCTCAAATTGTTGTCTCCCTTTAATTTGCCATTTTCTTACTTCATCCTTCAATATATCCTTATATTTCATTTATTTAGTTTCACCCAATTCCTGTCTACAAAATGCTTCCTGTGATGACAAGCAACCCAGTACTTTCGGGCAAATTCTATCTTTGTATCTAATCCAGATCCTTAATAATGATTTTCTGAATATATGGTTCTTAAATTCAATGTTCATTGCAACATATTCATACCACAAATACCCATGCTAACTCACTCTTAAATCGTGAGCCTCCAAATCCAAAACTCTTTTGTTATCCAATGTAATCCATTGCTTTGGTCAAACTAAACAAGAAGCTTCATACTACAATTTTAGCCCTGATAAACCCAAATCTCTTCTCTCTTTTGCATCTGACAGTAATTTCCATCTAATCCTTGGATTTTTCCTTGACTGGAAAAATTTGGATAATTCTTTTTGCCATTTAGTGAAGGAGGTATTTGAAATAAATAAATAAATGGAATTGTTTGAAACAAATATATTATTTGAGGAAGAATATTCATTTAACTGATATTTTTCCCAACATAGATAAATTTAAATTCCTCTATCTAATTAATTTTTTTATTAATTCCATCCCAAAATTTGAAATAATTACTCTAAAAAAACTCTTGGTTTTTAGGGACATATTTATACCTAACATAGCTAACTTTATCAACTATTTCAAATCCCATTTTCTTTACTACCTTTTCTTTTGAAAGGATATTTTTTGCCAAAATATTTGTTTTAGCAACATTGATCTTAAAGCCTGCAAACCTTTTGTATTCCTCTATTTTCTTCTTCTGACTATCTATACCATTCACTGGATCCTCCAAAAGTATTACCAAGTCAATGGCGAAGGCTTAAATTTTAAACTGCTCTTTCTTAATCATAATGCTTTTATTTTTTTCCCCTTCCTCATTTCTGAATTCAGAACTTCTGAAATTAAAACAATGGGGAGAGCACGGATCCCTATCTGGTACCCTTTTCAATTTGTATGAACTCTGTTGTGTTTTCATTTACAATTATTTTGCCTTCTGAGAACAATAAATAGCTTGAAACCAACTAATCAAATTTTGTCCAATATCCATTTCTTGCAATACTCCTAATAAGAATGACCAGTTAATATTATTGAATGCCTTTTCTGCATCGAGAAAAATTAGGGTGGCTTTAATTTCATTACAGAAATTCAAATACTGTTATGTTAATAACAGTCCTAATATTATCTTTAATTTGTCTCTTGGGTATAAACCCAATTTGATCTTATGCACATAATCCTGAAGATAATTTTAATCTATTTGCTAAAATGGAAACACATAAATTATAATCTTCGTTCAATAGTGAAATAGGCCTGTAGTTTTTCATTAGTATTAGAACTCTGTTTTATTTGGCCAGTATCATAATTTTTGCTTCTTTCCAGCTATTTGGTAATCGACATTTTTGTAAGACACCATTCATGACTCTTTGAAGGGGTTCTACTAACTCCTCCTGGAATTTCCTATAACAACAACATATAACATATATATAAAATAATGCTGGTAGAAACTAGAGCTAGTGTAGTGGTTTGAGCATTGGACTATGACTTTGGAGACCAGGCTAAGCTATGTAAACCCACTGAGTAACCTTGGGCAAGTCACACTCTCTTAGCCTCAGAGAAAAGCAATGGCAATCCCCCTGACGAAACTTACCAAGAAAACCCAATGATAGGTTCGCCTTAGGTTGCCATAAGTAGGAAATGACTTAAAGGCACACTACAACAACAACATTGGCCATCTGGTATCGGTGTTTTCTCTTTCTTAGTTTTTCTAATTGTCTCAATGATTTCCTCTACTGAATTTTCCCTAATCAATTTCTCTCCTTGTGTTTCTGTTAATTTTATTGTTATACACTTTTGCATGTAATTATTCATTTGGGCTAGGGAAACATCTTTCTTTTATATAAAATTTCAAAATAATTACGGTATTAAACAATTTACTAATTATTTTCTCTCTCATTAAAACTCTATCCTCTACTTCTAATTCCAATATATTTTTTAAAACCTTTCCTTCTTCAGTTTATAGGCTAGCCTCCTTCCCAGCTTATTCACAAATTCAAACTCTGTTTGTCTCACATAGTCCTTTCTTTAAAAATTCTCTGCTATTACCAATGTTAACTGTTTAATGCAGGGGTCGGCAAGGTTTACGTACCTGAGGCCGTTCGCTGGTCCCCAGGTCTTCTGCCGGGCCGGGGGAGGGGGAATGGTGGCGCGTGTGCTCATGCATGCAGCCCCTGCAACCCCCCGCCGCTGCCACCACCACGCGTGTCACCGCCGCCATTTTGTTTTCCAAAATGGCAGCCGCGACTCATTGGCAAACAAAATGGCGGCCGAGACACATGCAGCGGCAGCGGGGGTCGGCAGGAGCCAGTAGGCAAGCTGGATGCAGCCCGCGGGCCATAGGTTGCCGACCCCTGGTTTAATGTAACAATTTTAATCTTCTTATCCAATGGCGATTTCTTCAACTGTTTTTCTTCTTCAAGCCCTTCTCCTTTAATTTAATTTCCTCTAATATTTTAGTTCTTTCTTCCCTATTTCTTTTCCAACATATGTTCTTTCGTAGAAACACTCCGCTAATAACTGCCTTATTAGCATCCTACATAGGGTTGCCATAATTCTCTTCCACAAGACAGGGACAATAGTATAATGGGACTGGATTGGTGGATTATCAAGAAAAATCAACCCCCATACACATTTTGACATACATTGGGACCTCAGTATCCATGGGGGATCCATTCCGGACCCCCCTCCCCGTAGATACCAAAATCCGTGGATGCTAAAGCCCATGTTGTCCTCAATAGTGGCATGTGCACGGTGACATGCTGCCATTAGGGACAGTCCCCATTCTCTCCAGTGGAGGCGCATGTAGGCAGCCGTGCCACCATTAGGGACAACAGGACTTCAGAGGAAGTCCCGTTGTCCCTAATGGCAGTGCAGCTGTGTGCATGCACTGCCACTGGGGACAACAGGAGCTATCCCTAATGGCAGCATGGCTGCGTGCACACATCGCCATTGGGGACAACACAGGCTTGCTGTCTGCAGATGCTCAAATGATGTGGATGGCAAGAACACAGATACTGAGGTCCCAATGTATAGCATTATTTTACTGCATATTTCGGCTCTATTATCATTATTATTCTCATCATCATCAAATCAGCACACAGAAAGAAATCATGTAGGCTTCAAAATCTAGCAGAATGAATTCTATACTTTAGATTTTGTTTTATGGGCAACATAGCAACATGTATTTGAAATTATTTTTATGTTGTTGTTTAACAAAAACAACAACACCTCTTTCACTTACCAGACTGGATGCAGTAACCTCACTATAGAGCAGTCCAAAAGGCACAATAAGAAAGTGTTCCTGCTCCAAATTTACTCTAACCTACAAATATGAAAATAAAAAATATAAATAGACAGCAATACTTTAAAATAGTTATTTTACAGGTATGAAAAGAAGAATGACAGCTCTGCTTGAAACCTGTAATTTCTTGATGTGCATATAAACCTCCTACAAGTCCAGAAAAAGTAAATTCAGTACTGGAGATCTGCAGAGCCTTTTATACTGTTTAGAAAATTCACCCTAAAGTTCTATTTAGTAAGACCTTCACAAAAGTATTTCACCAAACTAGAGATGCATCGGTTGTTCTAAGTATGAGAATATTTGATATTTGCAAGCCAAAATGAAATCCATATTGTATACATAGACAGAATTTTTGTAAGAGGCCTTCGTTTTATGGAATGCAATGAACAGATCATAGCCATTGCTATTTCCAAAAATTAAGAATTAATAATATAGGAACTGCTGGACACTCAAGCCATATGCACCACAAACCTCAGATAAGATAAATCTTTTAATCAAACACAGCCATACTTCTACCCAAGAGAAGCATTTCATGCAATGTGCTCACCATTTTGAACATATATACACATTCCAGAAGCAAACATCCAGCAATCTCAAATCTAATCAGTACAACTGGTATAGACAGAAAGTTTCCCTCTGCACACAAATGAATTGTAGCCTCATTCATACAGGTTGCTAGTTTTCCCTGCCTTCCCCACCCACTATCAAATATAGCTTCTGGCTGAAGATGATGCTCAAGGTCTTCGCAGAAGACCATTAGCCAGTTGAGAGAAACTGAGCGAAAGGCAAGGTTTGGGGAAAAATGCCTGGTACAATGTAGGAGTGGAACTGGAAGGAGGATGAACTCTCTCTATCTCTTCTCCATCACACATGACAACTTTCAGCTTGCCTTAAATAAATATTAAAATTTGATGAAAGAAAAAAATCATCCCTGAATGCAGACTGGTCTAGAAGGTTCAAAATGTTTTTATTCATTTATTCAAGGCTTACCTGAACTGATTCTTTTACTTCACATATGCATAGTGTTAGTTTTGAATAAAACATTTGCTGAAACAAATTAAACTTTTGTGGGATGCAGGAACCTATCTCTGTTCTTTCCACATTATTACTATCTCTGATACCAAATCTTATGTTAAAGAAATAGACAGGAACATATTTAACTCAGGTATACCTATATATGAGATATTCAAGAGTCTTTAAAATCCTTTAGTGTATCTTTCATATTATTATTTTTTTCATTTTTAAGGCCAACTATAGTATCAGCTGAACTAGTTAAACTAGACTAGTGTTAATATTAAACCAAACATTCTGAATTAGTTCACCAATTACATCTAAGATAGTTCAAGTATACACCTAAAAATGTACAAGATGACTGAAACTGGGATAGCTCTTCATCTATCGCAAATGATGGGCTGAGTTGCCCTCATGCTTGGACTGAGACAAACCCATTTTTGCAAATATTTACACCCAAACAAATGCAGACAGCAGCCAGACAACAGAAACTATATCTCATGCATCCAGTGGAAAACTTGAGTATTTTGCTGTTGTATCAAGGTGCAGATGCTCATTCCAGTGTTGGGCCTTTTTTAAAAATGTGGGGCTGAGGAGATAGGCCAAATAAAGTGGTTTCCAAGGTGGGGCGGACTAAAGCCGCACTCCACGGCTCCAGAGCAGAGAGAACCCAGGATAGTTTGGCTCAGCGTGGAAGATGGACATTTTTGCTCCTGCATATATAAATGCCCTGACATGAATGTAGGGCTGCAGCAAGGCAAAGAATTAAAAGCGCACCAATCCCAATGAATTTAATTACAACATACACAAAGCAGACAGTCCTGTTGGAATATGGATGGGATATGCAGTCAAAGTGGAAATGTAGAGATGTGTGAAAAATCTCTTCTGAGAAAAGTGTCTAAGCAAACAAAGAGGACTCAGCATGCAGGTGGTGTGAAGCCAAAACAATCTCACACTGAACAACAAAGGCAAGGACGTTGAGCTTGGGAAAACAGGATACTAGAAGGTAAACATATGAGCTCATCTGGTTTGCATGAGAACCTGATCACATGGGGAGTGACACACAGAAAGTAGAAGTGAGGGGTTCCTGTTCAGCCATTTAGAAGTGGGGCGTCGACATGTTCCAGCTGGTCTAGAGGCTGGGATGAAGCTGATCATCCTATCATTATGTAGGTTGCCACTCAGGAGGTGGAATTCTGGGTTGGGCCAAAGGTTCCTTTGTTCCTCTTTGTTAAGAACTTGCCTTGCTTTCAACTTAGCAACAACAAGTTGTGATCCTATGGTTTCTATCATCTGCAAGATGGATTGTATATAGGTTTTTCCCCGTTTTTACTATGCAACAATAAAGCTTTATTTTGGATTTACAATTACGTCTTCATGAGAAACTGAATCTACTGGGAGAATGCAGGAAACAGCATTTCCAGGATGGCTGATGGAAGGAAGCCAGACTTCTGATCTCTGCTACATTTACATTCACACCATACAAATCAACAAGTCCAACAGGGGGGATGGGGGGAAAGTGGCATGTATGGAGGGTCTCCATGATTGTGCTTTGCCAATGTTCCACTTCCACACTGATGCACTGATGCTCTGTACGAGCAGAGCATCGCACATGCAATTGTATGGCCGATCAAAGGTGTGGCCATCCAATGGTATGGCATCTGGGCAGATGTGGGAGGTACTTGCCAGTTGCCAGTGGTGTATTCATGCGATGCTGCACATATATGGTGGGAAGCAACAACAACAACATGATCCAGCGTGTGATCGGATTGTGTGCATTCGACCTGCCTTGGGAGTGGGCTATGCAATCAGCAGAGTTTTGACTTGCTTTGGGAAAAGTAGGATACAGCCGCTTTTTCCTGCCCATCTGCTCAAACCCTGTCTTCTATATGCTCAGACAAAAACCAGCACAATGGCCTAGATCCAGAATGTTCCCTCTGTTTAGAGAAGGGCTTCTTCTAGACTACTCAGAGCATAGTAAGTAGCATGCAAAATGTCCAAACTACAATTTGAATTTCCAAGATTAGTATGATTTTATTTAATGTGTGCTCTAAAATACAGACAAACAAATTCTGAATTGGCAAAATACAGTGTCCCCAAACATGAGTCCAGAACATGAAATAAACTAACTTGCTTGTGGATAATCAGAGTCTATAATAAAATATGCTTAATAAATTTCTAAAAAAATACAATTGAAAAAAGATCCCCTTTCCACAATGTAAATGATAAACAGAAAGTTATACAAACACATACACACAGTTATATGAATTGCACAGAGCCCCATTCCTTGTTCTAGTTCATCTTTATTACGGTCATAGACCATTCCTTTTCTCTGAATGTGAAATTACAAGCCATGTTTTCCTATCATATAGATTCAAATTTGGTAGGGTCACCAGCAGCCAGGTAGAAGTAGCTTCAGAAGTCTGGATATCCCAATAGTTAGTAATTCCTGCTATGCGTAAGAATAAAATAAGATAAAACCAGAACTACAGATATGATTATGTAAATACTCACTGTTATGTGATTGTAAATAAGCTGTGACCAGCCAAAGAGATCAGCTAGTCTATAGAAAGCTGCCAGCTTACATCTCAATAACTTCTCTCCCTTCTCATAAGCAATAGAATCAGAGCCCCTGAGATCATTCACAGGTGTCACCATGCCAAGACCTGAAGAGAGAAAAGGGACACACCTAATATTGTACCTAGATAATCACATCTCTCTAGTGTCCCCTGAATGTCTTTCTCAAACTGACACCACATACCTTCAAGTCAAATTGCAAAGCATCACACCCTTCTAACCTATAAAACATTGTCTCTTCTGAACACCTGTATCTTGTTTTATAATACTGTGTTACTCTGGAACATAACAAAACAACACAATCCAGGCTACTGGTACTATTTATACACTTCAACATCTCTTCATTTACTTAACAGTATATCATCAGCCACTGACATTTGTATTTTTAGTACATGAAGCGAGTTAGTTTTAATACTAAATATGCACCTTTTTTGTTATATTTGTCTCAAGTACGTCTTTTTAAAGACTAGAAAGAAAACAGATAAAAGCATACAGCCATTTTAGACATTTACATAACAACCCTACACATACTTACGCAGGAGGAAGTTTCATGAGTTCATTGATTACTTCTATCATACATTTGTACAGATTTTCAGTCTTACACGTTTAAACTATTTGTACCTAGTTACTTCTACGTGGCTAAGATAAAACCAATAAAAACATGACAGGTTCTGCCCACAGACGTACATCTAAAATGTACAACATAATAGGAATGGGGAGAAAGTGAGGAAACAACTGAACTAAAGCACCAATTCTTCAAGTTACTACAATGACCAGTGTGAACTGAAACAGTTTGAGGAGAGGAGGGGAGGGATGTCCTGTAGCTATTTTTCAGCTGAGCTGATGGATATTTCTGTTATCCCATTTCTCTTTACTGCCTCCAAATGGAATGGCTACTGATAGGTGACAGCTGAACAAGAAGGAAAATTTAAAAAGGGAAAAATGGAACAGATGCTTGAAAACCACCTCTCATTTCAATCTTTCCCCCACCCTCCAAAGCCACAGTTTGCCCTGGGAGTCCACACTCTGGTTTATTGGTGCTGCTGTAGAATGCCAAATCAGTCCATAATAAAACAATGATAATCCATAACTTTTCTGTGGATTAAGGAGATGTACTGGTGTGCATTTTAAAGACTCTGAGTGACCCAGTCCCAGACACCCAGGAATAATCTCCTCAGAATGGAGATTCAGTGTAGGGGGAGGAATGGCCGTCACCCATAAGGATTCCAACTCCTTCTACCCTACTACCAGTTCTGAGTATTTGTACCTTGTACCAGGCCAAGTCAGGGTGTACTGGTCACCCTGCTGTCCAGCAATCTCCCCACCTGAGCTGTCTGAGGTGATCTTGGAGATACTGCTGAAGAACCTCAGGATAGTGGTTTGGGAGGAGTTGAACTCTGTATGCCAATGATGCCGAAACTGTCCTCATAAGACTTGCATGGAACATCATGGCTGTCATGACAACCATGGCAATGTCTCAGTACATTGTTGGTCCATTACATGTGGTACGGCCTAGCCTTGACCTGGTCTTTGGGACTGGGCGGATGGAGGATGTTCTGTGTTGGGGTGGATTCAGAAACCCTGTTGTCATGATCAAGTTGCTTCCTTGTAAAAAGCAACCCTGTTTTCATGATCAAATTGCTTCCCTGTAAAGTTTGGTTTGGCGGTAGCAAACCTCTCCCTGCAGGGGTGGGATACTTATTAAGATGATCTTCACCTGAAAACTTTTTTGGCTGCCAAAGATGAAAATATGGTTGAGGCCTTGTTGCATTATGGAACCATGAGATGGAAAAGGCCACCAATACAATTACTCCTAAGCACCCAATCCAGTATTGTGGAGTCCATAATTCACCTTGGAGCATACAAGGTCTACTGGCAATGAAGCAGGTTGGATGATGGCTAGAACACAGGTGGCACAGGTCATAGAGCAAGTACAATTGCAGCAGTGAGGTGATCAAAAAAATCACGCTATGCCTCCTTTACTACCTTCTTGATGCGCTGCCCAGCAGAGTTATTTCAAATAGTGAGGAGTCAATTGAGATAAGACTCAGAGACTGGTGGTGGAACCTTTGGTTACCTGCTGTGATTAAGTCTGCCAGGCATTTCAAGGAGAAAGTAGCTCATATTTGCTCAGAACTTGGTGCCATGTAGAAAGAGATGTTCAGTGCTCCATCTGGTCAAGTTTCTTAGGATGCTTCAGTTGCAGCAGCCTGATGATGTGGACAAGATGCTTGAATTAGTCTGTCTCATCACATGTAAGTTTGCCCCTTGTCCCTCTTGGCTGACAAAATCTAGTGAAGGTGGATTGACTGGGTAAGAGGTAAATGCACCATTATGTCAATGAGGCACCTACTGCCTTCAAGGGGGATATAGTACACCTTCTGTAGTGGATCTTCCTGGACCCAGAAATATGTAAAACTATTTCCCCACCACTAAAATGCTTCTTGAGCAAGTGGTTTGAGAATGTGGTGGCTGAGCAACTTCAAGCATTATTTGAGAAAACAGATTATGTGAACCCATTTCAGTTTGGTTTCAGGTCAAGGCTTGGCACTAGTCTGAGTGAAAGATGGAAAATACTATCCTTTTGATGTTAAATATCTCAGTGGCTTTTGATACTGTTGATTATAGTATCATACTGAACCAGATATGTCAGAGTTGAGTGGGTGGCACTGTGTTAACAGTGGTTTCAGTCCTATCTGTGATGTCAGTTCCAGAAAATGGAAGTGAGGGGTTCCTGTTCAGCCATTTAGAAGTGGGGCGTCGACATGTTCCAGCTTCTCTCCCATACTGTTCACTGGGTGAAGAGCTTTGGGGTGGGGTGTTATCACTATGCTGGTGACACTCAGCTGTACTCCCCTTTGTCATCAAAGTCAACTAGGAGTGTGCAGGTCTGGAGCACTGCCTACGTGTTGTAATGGGCAAACAATCTGAGGCTGAATCCCACTAAGATTGAGGCTCTGTGAATTGGCAGGTCTCAAGTCTGGAACTGGAAGAATGTCCTGTCTTCGATGGGGTAGCACTCCCCTCAGGAGTATGTGGAAATACTTCCAGATCCATCTTTGTCACCCAAGGTCCAAGTGGATTCCACTGCTCAAAGTTCTCAGGGACAGCTTCCATTGGTGTACAGCTTCAAAGTTTCCTGGACAGAGATAATTTAGCCACAGTAATTCATGTGTTGGTAACTTTCCAATTAGTTTACTATAATGCTTTCTAAGAAGACTAAATGGAAAGTTACCAACGCATGAACTAACCCACCATGACACTACCTTTCCATGGTGTGGGGGGGGGGGCGCAACTGCATGTTCCTGTGAGACAAGAGGCTATGCTGATGGTAGCAGTGCTGCTGGTTGGGCCTCCCATGTCAGACAGGTTTTTGCTAAGGAGCCAAACTGAATGTGCCAAAGTATTACTGGTCAACAGCAGTTATGTGTGTGTGTGTGTGTGTGTGAGAGAGAGAGAGAGAGAGAGACTGATGGAGGATCTCTCAGAGACAATGGCAGTGGCACCATATCTAACACTGGTTAGTACTACACAGAAAGAGGCAAAGTACACCCCTTTTTAATGTCTTTTACCACAAAAACCCTATGATGAGACAATTCAAAATGAAACAAGTGACCGATGCAGAAAATGAAACACTCATGTCAGATGGCACTCAACTAGTTCTGGAGTACAGCAGTGGACAGCTACAAGTAGCACTGTAGCTGATGATGCAACTGGACTCAAGCCAAGAGCACGTTCAGCTGTTGATGTGTTCAGAGGTGAAAGGAATGTCTGAAGCTGTACAACACATATTATAAGAACAAGGAATATGAGAAGCATGAATCAGGGAAGCCAAACGTAGTCAAATAAGAACGAGTGTAAGCTCTTCAATACTTGGGGTGAACAAGCTAAAGCAGACAGGAATGGGACATTTTGGGTCAGATAACTATGCAGTGTTTGACTCAGGAAATGAAAATCTAAGAAGAAATGGAGTGGCATTAATAGTGAAGTGAGATGTAGCAAAAGGAGTCGAAAGTCTGACAATATCAATAAGACTTCAGAGAAAACCTATCACTATAGCCATATACAACAGAATCAGAGAAAGAAGAAATTGATAGAGTCTATGCTGGGGTCCAGGAGGAAACTGACCACAAATCAAAATAGGACTTTTTTTTGGCAACTGGAATGCAAAAGCAGGAAACAGTGATAAATTATAAGAAAATTTGGCCTAGGATCAAGAAAGGAAGCAGAAGAGCAACTACCCATATATACTCGACTATAAGTCAAGCTCATGTTTAAGTTGAGGGCAGGTTTGGGGGCCAAAATTATGGATTTTGATATGACCCATGGATAAGTTGAGGGTAAAACTTAGCAGTGTGTAGCAAAGGAGGTAAAGCTTGAAGCAAAGGAAAACGATGCTAAAGAACTTAAACATTTTTGACAGCCATAACTGTTTGGGCTCACCCTAAAGGGTGCAGGGATGAGATAGTAAAGAGGGTTAATGCTTCTTTTAGGTGCTCTGAGTAGGGATTAAGCTCTCATCTTTCGCCAGGAGATGGTTCCTTTTTTGATAAGAGTTAAAGTACAGTACATACATTGACTTGTGGATAAGTCAATCCAGGTTTTTGGGGTCAATTTTTTGACTAAAATTTCTAGACTTATATTTGAGTATATACAGTAACTGAATTTTGCAAGGCCAAGTTATGTTCACTGCAAACACATACTTCAAGCAACCAAAGAGGTGGCTGTCTACATGGACATCACCTGATGGCTGATAAAGAAATCAAATAGATTGCATAACTGGAAGCAGAAGATAGAGTAGCTCCATTCTCTCTGCAAAAAGGACACCAAGAGCAGATTATGGCACAGACCATGAACTGCAAATATCAAAAATTAGGGTAAAGAAGTAATGAAGAATGCTAAACGCTGATGGCTTTATAGTACTGTATTTTAACTGTTGTGTCTTCTTTTTTATAATTTTGTATTTTAACATGTTGTACTCCTCCTTGAGGAGAAGCAGGAAAGAAAGAAAAATCATCATCATCATCATCATCATCATCATCATCATTTATTAAACCAACCACGGGGCCAAAATACAATCTGAAGAACATCCCTGTAGAATTTTAAAATAAACATTTGCAGTATTAGGCCTAATTCAATTGAACACTAAGAAAAGAATAATAATCACAACAGATGATTTATGTAACTTTTACTTGAACAATGATGACACTGAAATAAATATTTTCCATGTTCTGGTGGCGAATCACTACGAAGAATTAACTTTCCCAACAGCTAATCATGGTTCAGGCTGACTGTAAAGGAGGGGGCTGCTGCAAGAGGATTGACTATAAAAGGGAAGGAGCCAGTCAGAGATGAGTACGCCATTTTAAGAATACGTTCAGAGCTGTTCAGTTATGAGAGTTGTCAGTTAGGATTCAAGCCAGTGTACTTTAGCAGAATTCATAGTTCTGTTAAAGGAGAAGCAGTTTAATAGTGTAAGAGAAGAGGTTTAAGGAAACAACAAACAGTTCACTTTTAAAAGAATTCAGTGAGGGAACTGAATAAGAAATAACTTGTAACTATTAAAGCACTGTGATTACTATAACCATAGGAACTGTGAAACAATGTTGAAAAGATACATCTTAACACATGCTTGTAAATAAAGTTAATGTTTGTTTCCAAAAGAGTAGTGGCCTGAGTGAATTTCTAACAATAACTTCACAGACAACACACTACCAAAAATAAAACACATATGAGAGGACACAACTCTAATTCATTTAAAGGAAAGTGTACTAAGGGTATAAGTGGGACAAGTGTCAAGGACCAAGAGGTCTTCAGATGTTTTATGAGGTGAAAAGAAGCCTCGAAGTACTGACAGGAAGACTGCCTTGGTCACACCTTGGCTCAGTCATTTACCAGAATGGAGACTACAATCAAGAAATCCAAAGAAAACTAGGACTCAGAAGGCAGCTGTGAAGGAACTAAATAAGATCTTGAATTGTAAAGATATATCATTGAATATTAAAGTTAGGATTATCCATATCATTGTATTTCCAGATTCTATGTATGGTTATGAAAGCTACACAATGAAGTAAGCTGATAGGAAGAAAATCAATTCATTTGAAATGTGATGCTGGAGAAGAGTCCTAATGAAGCCTGAACTATCCCTAGCCTGAACTATGCCTAGCCTGAACTTTCTCTAAAAGCCAAGATGACTAAAATGAGCTTGTTGAAGTTTGGCAGTATCATGAGTAGACATATTTCACTAGAAAACACAGGCATACTTGGTAAGGCTGAAGGCAGTAGGAAAAGAGGATAACTGTGCTACAGATTGATGGACTCAATCAAGGAAGTCATGGCCCTGAGTCTGCAGGCTGAGCAGGGCTGTTGATGATAGAGTGACTTATGAGGTCTCTCATTCATAGGGTTGCCATAAGTTGAAGTTGACTTAACAGCAGTTAACAGCAAATTCTTTTTACATGTCAGTCTAAGAAGATGGACAGAATTTATAGAGACTGTAAAAAAGAGGTAGGCAACCTTTCTCCTTTAAGGGCCGAGGAACTTCAGTTCTCAGAATCCCAGGAGCTATTGGCCAACATGGGACTATTGGCCAACATGGCTGAGGCTTCTGGGAGCTGAAGTCCCTCGGCCCTTAAAGGGGAAAGGTTGCCTACCCCTGCTGTAAAATGTAAAAGACTGCTGACTGGAGCACCATGCAGACAACACAAACACTAGTCTTGAAGGAGCTACAATAGCTGCCAATTTGCTTTCAGTCTGAACTCAAGGTGTTGGTGATAGCATTTTAAATAGTTTGGGACCTCAGTATGTGAAGGGATGCCTCTATATGTGCATAGAGACTGAGATCTCCTAGAGGTGACCTCCTCTATGTCCCACAGGCAATACACTGCAGCAAGCTATCTCTGCTATAGCACCTGATTTATGGAATATCCTCAGACTGGAGGTCCAATTGGCACTAACAATGGTTACTTTCTAACATCTAGTCAAAACATATTTGTTTTTTACTAAGGCATTTGGGTCCTATTTTACTTTTCAAATGTACATGTAAGTAATTTTAACTATTTTAGCTTTTTAAGCCATTTTAACTTGTCTTGTGTGGTATGTTTAATTCTGTTTCACTTATATTATTTTCAATCTGGAATTGTTTTGTTTATATTTCACTTGTATCCCACAATAAAGGGCAGGATTACGAAGTAAAAATCCAGCATGTACAGAAACTGTTTCTTGATCCAAGCATTGTAATACCCATGCACTTAGAGAAGTCAATCATGTCTACCCTAGAAACATCACTTAGGAAAATTAAAGAAATGATTCTTAATAAATTATTTCACAAGTCAATAAAATACCTTATTTTACAAAAATTATTGTATTTTTTGTACACCAGCTCCAATCCATATCCACTGAAACTTACTCATGTTTAAGGAAGCCATTCCACCTTGAGGTGCTGCTGGATAGACATTTGGAACATTCGCTGTCATGAAATCTGCAATTTGTTGTAAAGCCAATAAGCCTGTTGGGTTCTTTCCTTTCTTAAATTGTTCCTGGATCATTGATTCCAATTCTTCACAAAATGCCTAATAACAGAATGTTATATTATTACAAAAATAAATATTGCAAAACTTTAAAGCAGGGGTAGGCAACCTTTTTGAGACGTGGGCCGGGTTGCTGTCCCT
>CM034708.1:104819401-104836780 GCA_020142125.1 Phrynosoma platyrhinos
ATCCGCGGCACAAGCCGAGTCCGCCCCAGCTCCGTCTCCCCTCAGCCGCGGCAGGGTGCGGCTTCCATGGGTCCGCAGGCCAAGAAGCAGGGCGCTGATTGGACCACCGTCGACGTCGCCACCAAGCGCAACGCCCATTGGCTGCCTCCGCTCCGCTCCGCCGCGCGCCTCCCTCACACAGGCCAAATTGAGGGGAGGCTTTTGGGCCTGGTCTTTTCCTCACAGTCGCTCCCCGTCCGCTCCGTGAAAGGACTGAGGAGGGGGCCGCCGAGGTCCCTCCGACTTTCCCCTCAGGCTTCGTCCCCGTTCCGCTCCCTCCCAGCTCTGGACGTTGGCTCTGAGCATGCGCATGGCGCCCCTCAGCTCCCTTCCCAAGGGACAGTTGCAAGTGGCCTCTGAAGCGTCTTTATTCTATTCCCTCGTCCAAACGGATAGCTCCGCTATACCTACAGGCCCTCAACTGAGGCCCAACCGGAAAGGGAGGCCTGGTGGGCGCCGCAGTCTTGAGCCCCGACACCCGACCCAGGACAGCACCCCCTCCCCTTCCCTGAATACTTTCATGAAACGTCTCTAGCGGTGGAGGGGAGACATCCTGTCATGGGTTGTTGTTATTGTTGTGTCCCTTGAAGGCAGTTTCCGACTTATGGTGACCCTAAAGCAAGCCTGTCCTGGTGGTGGTGGTTCTGGTTTTTTTGGGGGGGGGGGCAAGTTTCTTCAGAGGGGGTTTGATGTTGCCATCCCCTGAGGCTGAGAGAGTGTGACTCGCCCAAAGGTTACCCCAGTTGGTTTACAGCGGCCAAGGGGGATTCGAACCCTGGTCTCCAGAGTCATTGGAGATTGCCATACAGGGGAAAAGCCGGGAGCGAAGCAGATTGTAAAGATGATCAGACAACGTTATGCTTATTCTGTCAGTATTCCATCCTTATGCCATTTTTATCATGCATAGATGATCAGACAGAGTCACACTTATTCTCATTATCCCATCCTTATGCTATCCTTATTGCACAAAGATGATCAGACGACATAACACTTATTCTGTCATTATCCTATCCTTATATGCCAACCTTGTCGCGCAAAGACGATCAGACAAAGTCACGCTTATTCTGTCATTATCCCATCCTTATGCAATCCTTATTGCGCAGATGATCAGATGATGTCACACTTATTCTGTCATTATCCCATCCTTATACCAACCTTCTTGTGCAAAGATGATCAGGCGACATCACGCTTATTCTATCATTATCTCACCCTTATGCCATCCTTATGACAAAGGTTATCAGACGACATCACACTTCTGTCATTATCCCATCTTTATGCCATCCTTATCGTGCAAAAATGATCAGACGTCATGCTTATTCTATCATCCCATCGTTATGCCATCCTTCACAAAGATCAGATGACATCACGCTTATTCTGTCATTATCCTATCCTTATGCCATCCTTATTGCACAAAGATTATCAGACAACATCACACTTATTCTGTCACTATCTCATCCTTATCACGCAAAGATGATCAGACATCACGCTTATTCTGTCATTATCCTATCCTTATGCCATCCTTATCACACAAAGATTGTCAGACGTCATGCTTATTCTGTCATTACCCCATCCTTATCGTGCAAAGATTTATCAGATAACATCACACTTATCCCATCCTTCTCCCGTCAGTGAAGTGGAATGGCCTGTCACTTTGTATTAATGAAAACTCCCATTAATATGAAGTGACAGGGCCATTCCATTTCACTGACGGGAGAAGGATGGAATAAGTGGATGGGATAAGGACCTCACTCCCATTCTTATCTCTGTGTGATAATCTCCACAGCCCAACGCTCAAACCACTACACCATACTGGCTCCTCCTTGCTTTGATAGGCAGGAAGTAGACTTGGAGGACAGAATGACTAGGGGAGCAACTCCCCAACAGCTCTCAGTGTAGGTTCTCCTTCCTCTTCTCTGAGTAGACTGATTCTAGATCTGTTTCTCTGCTCTTCTTTCTTCCAGGATAAGATTCTTTCTGTATTAGTGGCACCTCACTAATTCTTTCTGTATTAGTGGCACCTCATTAGTGGTGCCACTAATACAGAAAGAATTTTTTTCTGGTTTTTGAAGATCCTGCTTTGTCCCAATAACACTTCAAGTTTCTAATAAAGCAAGGCCAAGACCAGCTGTGTACTGGTGTCACTGAGGGCTGCAGTCCTCACAGGATGACATCTCAGAAAAGGGTGACACCAGATTAGGCCCTCCTCCTGCTGCAGGGTGAGAAGGAGCGACCATGCCCCTCCTGAGAGTCCCCCCCCCCATGGGGCAACACCAAGGGTGGGGCCACCACTGCAGGTGCGACATCCAGATCCAGCATAGCAAGCATTTAGTTGAAAGACAGATTTGTACCTGAAGGGTCGACACAATCATCAATTTGAAAGGCCAATCTACCAGGCAAATCTATGAATACACATTTTGAGGTTTCATGAGGTGCAGTAGGAAGGGTCTGAGTTGTAAGTTGATAACAATGAACAAATGATCTAGACAATCAAATGCTTTGCTGTAGTGTACAAGCTGGTCTTCTGAAATTCCTTAGTATGTTTCATTATCCAGTTTATGTTTGCTATATGATCCCTGGTGCCTCTTCCTTTCATAAAGCCTGCCTTGACATCTGGCAGTTTTCACACCATAAAGGTCTTTGTTGTAGAATTTTGAGCATCACTTTGCTTGCATGGGAAATGAATGCAATGGCCTTGTGCTTACTGCAATCCCTGGTTTCTCCTTTCTTGGGGATTGAAATATATAGTGGTCCCTCCACATTCATTGGGGGTTAGGGTTGAAAGACCCCTTGAATGTGAAAAAACTGCAAAAAACAACAACACTATTCTTTTTACCTAAGATATCTCTCTAGAAATTTCCAGGTTCTTTGGTGCAACTCTATGGTCAACATATGCCAGAAGCTGATCATAGAATTATGCTGGAGGACCTACAAATACCTAGAGAAGTGTTTTCTCTAGGAACTTCAAGATTTTTCAGCACAACTCTATGATCAACTTTTAGACATTCCTAGAGAGAACATATGAATTAAATCCCCAAAGTCAAAGCTGTGGAGGACCAACTGTACTGAGCATTTCCAGTTTGTGGACCATTGTTTTGTTTCCCAATTTTGTTGTCATGTTTTAGTTAGAATTAGAGTAGATTCTGTCTCTGTAGCTTGGAGCAGCTCTACTGGTATGCCATCAGTTCCTGGTGACATAATCCAGCTTCGGAGGGAGTGAAAGAGGCTTGGCCTAAAGTAAGAATAAGGCCCTCCCTCCAGTCCATCTGCTATGGTCCAGGCCTCAGAGGGAGAGAAGAACCACTGGACTTATTCCCCTTCCTCACTACCATTCCCGTCTCCTTTTGTGTCATGTCTTTTTCTAACTATCTGTAACCTGTTCTGAGAGCCTTTGTGGCTAAAGAGCAGGGTACAAATACAGTAAATAAATAAATTGTTGTGTGCTTTCAAGTCATTTTTGACTTATGGCAAACCTATCATAGGATTTTCTTGGCAAGCTTCTTCAGAGGGAGGGTTGCCATTGCCCTGAGACTGAGAAAGTGTGACTTGCCCAAGGTCATCCAATGGGTTCTTATGCTCAAGTGGGAATTTGAATCCTGGTCTCCAGAATCAAAGTCCAATGTTCAAACCACTACACTGTGCTAGCTTTCTCCCTACAATCATAACTAAAAGTCAGTTGAGCTTGCCTTCCTTAATCTTGCCTTCCTTTTTTCCTCATACAGTAACAGAATTAGAGGAGTGCAGCACAGTGTGGATGTACAAAGAACCTTGCAAATCTATTCAAATGTAATGTTCTTGTGTCTCTGATCAACTATTTGTATCGTTCTGGCAAAAAAGTGTTAACATCCACTCTGGAGAGTTGGATATGGTCCTTATCTCTACATGCTACAAAATGTCTGGGGCGCCACCACCAGGTGCAGTTGTTGCTCATTCCACACATAGCAAAACCTCCTCAGCTTTAGCTACAAATGCATCTATTGTAGACATCTGTAGGGCTGCAACACAGGCTTCTTCTTCTACTGTTGTGCATCACTACAGATCAGAAGCCTTTGAATATGTTATTGTACATGACAACATGACTACCCCTGGGTATGTTTTCTGGATGTAAGGTACTGCATTTTAGCCACATCTTGGGAAACCTAAAGAGAAGGCCAATGGACTGGGATATTACCACTCGAGGTTTCTGCATTCAACAAAGGTAAAAGATTCTTCTAAAACGTTTGGACTACATTTGGCATGTTTTTCCAAAATAGCACCTAAAAATGTTAATGCAAAAACATAGGAGGGCTTCTTTAGATAGTCATTGCCGTTTGCCTAACAAAGATGCTTGCAGCTTCACAAAGGATAGAGGCAACTTGGATCTCAAGAGGAGCATCTCTTTTTGTCTTGCTGACAGAACTTAATGCTCTTCAGTTCTCCCACATGTTGGTCGGGGAGATTTGTTATGTCCCATGATAGAATGTTTCCCATGATAGAATGGGATGCAGTGGTTCAGGTGGTTCAGACCCTGACTCTGTTGATTGCAAGATTGGCAGGTTGGCAGTTTGAGGCCCAGGTGCTGCATGATGGGGTCAGCTCCCGTCACTTGTCCCAGCTTCTGCCAACCTAGCAGTTTCAAAGCATGCAAATGCAAGTAGATAAACAGGTACCACTTTGGTAGGAAGGTAAATAGCTTTCTGTGCAATCATGCTGGCCATATGATCACAGAGTAGTCTCTGACAATGCTAGCTCTTTGGCTTAGTAATGGAGATGAGCACTGCCCCCTATGGTTGTACACGACTTGACAACTTTGTCAACAGGGAATACTTTTACCTTTATGATAGAATGTTTCCCTCTCAACCACTGGAAAAGGGAGTACTGATTTTACCTGTGAGATGTTTCTTTTCAGTGGTAGAGGCAGAAACATCCTCACCCAAAACTAAGAGAAGTATTTATGCTTGGAGATGAGGGAGGTAATTAACATTTGCTTAGCTTTTATCTACATTGTTGATTGGGTTTTTTCCTGTAATTTGCTTTGTTTCTGTTGGGAGTGGTATGTCTTCTCAACTATGACTGTTGGGGGTTGTTCCCTCAAAGTCTACTTCCTGCCACCAGAGTGATGAGGAGAAGCAATCCACGACACTATGTTTCTGCCTCCACCACTAAAAAGAAACATCTCACAGCTATTTTTTGGGGGGGGGGAGGGGGGTATTAATTACCAAGGCAAGATGACCAAACTGCAGCAGTTATACTTTGGACACATCATGAGAAGAGAGGCCTCATTGGAAAACACAATAATGCTGGGGAAGGTGGAGGGACGTAGGAAGAGAGGAAGGCCACATGCCTGATGGATGGACTCTATTAAAGAGGACATCATACCCCGCTCTTCAACCAAAAGGCTATCAGAGCAGCTTACAAATGGTTAATTAGATATTTCCCTGCCCTCAGGCTTACAATCTAAAAAGACAAGACACAAAATGAGAAGGGAATGGTGGTGGGGAAGGGGAGTAAGTCCAGCAGATCTTCTCTCCCTCAAAGCCTGGACCAAGGCAGATGGACTGGAGGGAGGGCCCTTCTTTTTACAAGGGGTTGCAGGATTTAAGCAGAGCAGTAGAGGACAGAGGGTCTTGGAGATGTCTCATCCACAGGGTCACCACAAGTTGAGATCAACTCGAGGGCAGTTAACAACAAAATCAATTACCTTCACCTTCTACCGAAGTCCTCCATTGTTCTAAACAAAACGATGCACTTGGTTGACCTAATAATGCCAGTTTTGTTATGTGCCTTCAATTCATTTCCAACTTATGGTGAACATAAGGTGATCCTATCACAGGGTTTTCTAAAGATGAGAGTGGGTGACTTGCCCAAGATCACCCAGTGGGTTTCCATGGCTAAGTGGGGAATCCAACCCTGGTCTCCAGAGTTGCCATCCAACGCTCAAACCACTACAACACACTGCCTTAGGTTAGTGAATAGTAAAAGAGTTACCATTTGGGAGTTGATCAGTATGTATCATAGAAACCTAGTTGGATGACTAATCTCAGTATTGTCACAGGAGTTCTCTGTGTAGCATCAGGCAAGGCCAAGGGTTAGGATGCAGGGAGGTGAAGTTACAATGGTCTGTCATGCTTCCTTCCCCCTGACCTGAGCCATAGTTTGTGTATCCAAAGGTCAGCAGTCAGGGCTGATTTGGGATTCTATTAGTATACCACCCACCCTGTTGCTCAACGGTCTTCCTTCCTAAATTCACCAGAGTGGTCTCAGGATAGTGCTGGAGCATCCTCTGCTTGTGTTAATGGGAAACATCATCATCCATACCGAAGTTCAGGACTTAGCTACTAAGACAAGCCTATGTCTGTTTCATGTGGTTTCTGGCCCTATCATGCTGCTAGATGCATTCTGGACCTTGTTTTTTGTGCTGGGTGCAGTGATGATAATCTGGGAGAAACCCTCAGAGAAACTATCTACAGATGCATTACCACATAGAGATGACTACCTAGTGAGGCTTAGACTTTCAGAACCTCTACAGGATAGGGGACCAAATGAGATCCACCCCAGGAGGCTTATGGGTCCGCATGGCTTCCTAATGGCTCTGGATCCGTTAAGCAGTGTGATTGGGGGAAGGAGAGACATATGAAGGTAGACTGTAACAATATTCTGTCACAGAATCATAGAATCCTAGAGTTGGAAGAGACCACAAGGGATATCCAGTCCAATCCCCTGCCATGCAGGAATATACAATCAAAGCATGCCGGACAGATGGGCATCCAGTTTCTGCTTCAAAAACATCCAAAGAAGCAGACTCCACCACACTCTGAGGCAATGTATTCCACTGTCAAACGGCTCTTATCATCAGGAAGCTCTCTGTCAACCTGAGAAGGACTACATTTTGAGTTTTTGTTTAAATTAAAATAATTCAGGAGGGAGGAGTGTGATGGGTGATTTTCCATGATCTGGTGAAATGTTTGTGCCTCCAGACCTTGGGTAATTATCCTAATCTATATTGAAATTGACATCTCTTTCATGTCATACAAATACCCATCCCTGATCAGAAAAATCAAACTTGGTGTGTTATATAATGGGACCAAAACAAAGACCATAATAAGGTATTTGGATCTGATCCATACATTTCTTATTCACACCAAACAAACACTAAGGATTTCTGCTTCTCTCTCTCTCAAGAATGCACAATTATAAACTGATTTTGACCAAACCTTAGGTAACATTTACACTTGGGTAACATTTTTGTGAAAGTTTTGTTGATCAAATTTAATTCAGAAAATTGTTCCAACAAATTAAAGACTTTGAGTATTACTATTCAAACTATTTTCAAGCAAATCATATGCAAAATTATCAAAATCAACTTAAGCATTGCTAGTTAAATTTCATACTTAATTTATGTGTTAATTTGCAAATGCTTGATCCTTTGCTGGGTTGTAACAGTTCAAAAAACAAGCCATTATAGTTGCTTATTACTCAGTGGAATCAAGCTAGACTAAATCTGACTGCTGGTCCCAGCTAAAATGGAGCCATTGAATCATTTGTGAAATGGTATGCCAACATTTATGTAAAACATTTATTTAATGGATCTATTCTAACTGGAATTAGCAATTGGATTTAGACCATAGTGTTCACATGGGTACTCTGACTGCAGTTTTATGCACAATTTATTGTTGTTAAGTGCCTTCATGTTGACTCCGATTTATGTTGACCCTCACTGGATTTTCTTGGCACGTTTTGTTTACAGGTTTGCCGTTACCTTTTTCTTAGGCTGAGGGAGTGTGAATTGTCCAGGTCCATTAGATATCCATTGGATTTGCATGACTGGTTGGGGATTCGTACCCTGGTCTCCCAAACTCCTAGTTTAACACTCAAATTGCTACACCACAATGTATGCACATTTAGCTGGAAGTAAGACCAACAAGACACTTTCTTTGATAGGCAATCATTAAATTTGCACTAGAGACCCAGCATAGTGTAGTGGTTTAAGCATTAGACTAGGACTCTGAGATCCCTGCTCATCCATGGAAACCCACTGGGTGACCTTGGACAAGTCACACTCTCTCAGCCTCAGAGGAAGGCAAATGTAGTAGTCCTTCCTTAAGGAATACTGTACTAGTCTTTGAAATGTCTTCCACCTCTAACAGTATTGTGTGACCTGGGCAGTTTTTTTAAAGACGAAACTGTGATTCAGAAGGCTTAAGCACAAAGACAAAATGAACTGAAAGATTGAAGATACCTCATTTGAAGTCTTCTTAGATAAGTACAGCATTTTAAGTCTCCTCAGGGTCAAGCAGGTGGGTAGGAAAGAGTGGCGCAAAGCTGCTTTTTCCAGGAGCGGGTCAAGACTCCACTGACCACATTGCTTGCTCCCAAGGTGGCCCACATGCGTACGTCACAACTGCACAGTATCAGGCCATGCTGCTGGATAGTTTTTTTATTGGTAAATTTCCCCACCACCATCCATGCACCATCCATATGGCACAGTGTCAAGCCATGCTGCTGGGTAGTTTTTTGTTTTTTAATTTCACCACCACTACCCATGTGCACCATCACAGGTACACACCACCGGTGACTGCTTGCCACCCAGAAGCCATCCCACTGGATGAGCAACCCTTTGATCATGCACATGCTTGCATCTCCAACTCTCCATCAGGACAGGGCATTGGAGTAGAGGTATGCCCAGTATAACACTGGCAATGCACAATCATGCCCCCTTCATCCCATGCCCCATCTTGGACTGTCTGGTTTGTATATGCTGTACTTTTAACTATTGGAGGTGTCACACTTTCCCCTTTTTTGCATTGCCACCCTTACCTCCAGTACCGTTCTTTTTAAATGTGCACCTGCACTGGTGCATTTATATGCCACTTTAGAGAAGGGTTAGGATGGAGTGCTCCTTGTCTCATGTTGGAGGATTTATATACAGGGTTGAAGGTGCACACTTTCTGTGATAGAGTGGTTTATTTCTCCTTATTTTCAATCCGGCATTTTCTGCCTTAGAGTAGCCACAGTGCAGTTTCTGGCCATTTCGGGGCTGTACATCATCTAAACGCCACATCCCCAAAGCAGCCTGATACTCGGTGTTGTTGTTTTTTTTTTTTTGGCCTGTCTGTTTGAGACCCTTGATAGATACAACATCCATAGAAATATCATGTTATCTGAGGAAGTAGACCAAGTCTATGAAAGCTTGTGCTACGTCTTTCACACAGTTAGCTTCAAAGGTGCTACAAGACCCTTTTGTAGTTGTTCTTATGTGTGTTCAAGTCATTCAAATCATTTCCAACTTATGGCGACCCTAAAGCGACCCTAAAGCATGATGAGGTGAGCTCCTTAGTCCCAGCTTCTGCCAACCTAGCAGTTTGAAAGCATGCAAATACAAATAGATAAATAGGCATCACTTTGGTGGGAAGGTAAACAACGTTCTGTGCAATCATGCTGGCCATATGATCACAGAGTAGTCTCTGATAACACTGGCTCTTCGGCTTAGTAATGGAGATCAGCACCCCCCCTATGGTCGGACACTTGACAACCTTGTCAACAGGGAATACCTTTAAAGCGACCCTATCATAGAGTTTTCTTGGCAAGATTTGTTCAGAGGGGGTTTGCCACTGCTATCCTCGGGCTGCCCAAGGTCACCCTGTGGGTTTACATAGCCGAGCCAGGATTCAAACCCTAGTCCCCCAGTGTCCTAGTCTCACACCTAAACCATTACACCACACTGGCCCTCGTTCCTTTATAACCAACCACATTACCACACTGCACTCTTATAGTGCTGCTACTCCACTTTTACAGCTCTGACTGTTGTTGCTTCATTTTGGGGTTTGTAGTTCAGTGAGGCCTAAGAGCTCTCTGGGTGAGAATTCTAAATGCTCCTCCCTAAACTGCAAATCCCAGAATGCAACAGGAAGCAACAGAAATGGACCATAGCTCAGAGCCATAATCTAGTATAATACTGTAAAATTAATATATCTTAATTAACTATTAACTGTTTCTTGAATATTGAACTAGAAAAGGATACATGAAACATTCAATTATCATTGAATTATTATGCAATGTGAGATTCAAAAGCTTTTTTTTATAAATCTAGATCATTCAGATTCTTATTTCACAAGTCACAGTTTATCATTACAGTGTTTAACAATATAAAAATACATGATATAAAAACTTATTTTATCATTAATTAGTATGTTTAAAAGCAAAGTGACCATCCTATTAAATCTCTGGGTTTATAGTTTTAATAATCCAGTTAATAAATGTAATCTATGGATTTGGCAACAATAACAAAAAAAGTGTATGTATGCACATATACACACATACCTAACAGCAGATTTTTCTAATATTCAGTCTCAGCTAAATAGACATTTACACAATCAGCCTGGTACGTGGCTATTTTGAAGCCCATTAAATGGAGAGAGGTGTGTGTGCATATGTGCATGTGTATGTGCACACTCACCATAACAGTTTTACACCATAATGAAAGTGTTCTGGAGGGACAAATACTTTCAAAATAGTATAAAATGGCAGGTCCCATATACATTTAATACATAATATATTGGGGAAATACACTATAAGTTAATTAAGACTGCTATTGTTTTAGGTTACAAGACAAAAAAGACCCACTGACTTTTACATTTTGGAAACAAATATGTTTTGTGCGCTCTCTATCTCTCTATAGCTTAATTAAAAACTAGTACAATACTATCTCAAACACCAGTGCTGACGCAAAAAATAAGTCAGGAAAAGAATAGTAAAATGATCATTAGCACTTTGCTTTTAGAAATGTCTTCCTCAGTAGTTCTGTCAGTCACCATAACTTTATATCCACAGGCTTAGAGAAGCTTATAGTAACTCAAGCAAGGTATCTGTTGTGTCCACTTCCTTCTGACAATGTGCCCTACTCATTATATGTAACCCAGAAATTCAGACCAGAGATCAGATATAGTTGAAATAGATCTAGACTCTGGGAATGGAGTATAGTTATTGCTTGTTGGTTTATACTTGGAGATAGGATGATGATGGATTGTAATTTATTACCTGTAACCTAAGAATCAATGATGAAGGAGGATGGGGGCTACATTCCAACATCACCTGGTGATCCATGTGTTCCTCACACCTGATTTACAGGGGAAATAAATACTTGCATTCTGTAAACCCATACTTGCTCATTGTGGTTAATTTAACAGTAGATTATGAAGGTCTGTCACCTTGGTCCAGAATAACCATATGGAAATGTTAGGATCAAATTGTTGTGGCCTGGCAAGACATGACTGGAGTAGTATTCAACCAGACTCCCAAGACTCATAAACAGAACATCTGCCTCCAGGTAAAACTTGGAATCCTGTAGCAAGATTAAAATAGACATCTGAACTTACTGGCCAACTCAGGAACATCTCATGATACTAAAATAAGTAACAATAAAGACAGCTCAGAGACACAACATATAGGACATCAAATGTGATTATTTGGTTCCACCTATGCCCCAGAAATTTAACAAACCCATATTTTGTTTGTGTTCAGAAGTATTGCTTATTCCCATTTAAAAAATATAACATTCTACATCTGAACTATCAGACAAGTTATAATCTAATAATGAAGACTGGTTTAAAAGTGGATTGCATATGGTTTTATTAAACTATTGTACACTGTTTTATTCAATTACTGTAAATCTTTATATGCTTCTCTTTTACCCACCTGTTGAAAAATTCTGTAGTTTCTCACTTTCTCCATAGATTCATCCCATACAACTAATACCTTAAAAGGGAGAATCAGATAGAACAATTTTTAACAAAGCATCCTCCCAGTTAGCATAGTGTGAACACGATGAAAATGTTTAAAAGAAAAGGCACTTGAATATTTGTAAACCAAGCTGCAAATCCCTTAGCACTGCCAGACTAGTTCTATCTAGTCAGCTCAATAGTTAAGGCATATGTAGTTGGGCTCTCTCACCCTATCTAGAGTATGATCCTCTGCTGTATTCTTGAAATTGATAGCAAAGTCTGTTCTGATCCCTATAATTTCACCCTGGCTGATAGTACAATATTATTAAGATGGAGAACAGAAGACAGAACATTTCACTGGCCATGCTTGAAGATATTAAATTTTATTTACACATCAGCAACCCACACTTTTTCTACAAGGAACTCTGTTGTAAGTTAGTGTGCACTAAACATTTCAATCTAAGATCTTTGGGGAGACACCTATGGATAATTAAGTACATTAAGCTACACTACATTCGATTTCTTATCCAATAATCTTTTCCAAGTTTGCAAAATATGACATTTGTCTTAGAATATACTCTATTACCTTTCCAGTTTTATTACCTTTCCAGTTTTTGTGGATGAATTCCTGATACAGAATAATCCATTTTTCAGATGTCCTCTGGGATTTTCAGCTTTGAATAACCTAAAATTGTGTGAAAACACTAAGTGGGCAACTTTGTGAAGTAGCAAAAACAAAAACAAACAAACAACCCCACAACAACAACAAACCAAGGCCCACATTTAAAATACTGACATTACAACTACACCTGGCAACTGCTTTTTTTCAGAAGCCCCACTTATTTTAATAACAGGATAAAAAGATTACCAAAGTATGACTGAATAAAAAATAAATAAAAATTAATAACTGATGCGGGAAGAAACAACAACACATTTGCTGTAGGAAGCCAATGTACTGGCACAACAGTCAAATCAATCTTAACTCTCACTGGGCCTATGGCCACAAAATTTCCACAACAAAATTACTTTCATGTTGTCAGCACCTTTTTAGTATAATAGTTCAATTAACATTTGACATCTGCTGAGTGCCCAAATTCCATGCATTTCCCATCCATTTTTCAGATTCACTTTTGCAGGTAACTCTAAGAACTGCCTATATTCCAGCATCTGTTTACATGGAAATAAATTTACCTTTCAACTTCAAGGGAGTCAGAGGTATTGACAAAAACAGAATTAGGTAGCTCAACCTGCATGAAAAAAAGAGCTTGTCACATAAAAGTGATAACATCAGTGTAACAGTCCCATGCAAAACCGATTTAATGATTATGAGTGACCACACTGATCTAATGAAGAAGCCACACTGACATACATAAGGAAGCATACTTCAAGGCAGGTCAATTCAAAGAGCCTTGTAGCACATTTGGGGATATGGCTTGCCCATCAGCCCCCAGGCTGGACTACCCCCAAAACAATTTCCCAGAGTCCTTAAAGGGACAAATTCGAAGATTCAGGAGGGAACCCACCACCACTTATCCTGGATTATGGATCCTGCCTGATTGTGGAGAATGTGGTCCACCAGATTAGCCATATCCCCAGGTAATTCTGTGCTGTGATATGAACCAGCCTAAACTAAGAAACTGGTGAAAATGAATTCTACATCCCTGCTGTGGCTAATAAAGCTGTGAGTAGTTTTAACACAGCTACTGTGTCAATTTGGTTCTCTTTCCTGACCTATTCAGCTCCTCACTGTGGCCATGAGCATGGCTAGCCATCTCAGTAGAGAAACAAGTATGTGCAGATCACAAGAAGAGATGCAGCTCTAAATGTGCTTGCAACAGCCAATGATCTTTTGACCACACAATTACATAGCCCCTGCATGAGCTTCTAGTCCTAGGCATCCTTTCTCAGTGGGTTTCATTTCTCACCCATAATAATACTGATGCAACAGCCAGTAACCACAGTTAAGGACCATCTCACATTTTACCCATCAGCTCTAAAGGCCTGCTACATCAAGGTTCTGGAGTCACAAGAAGTATGCTTGCAGATATGCCTTACTTTTTCATAGTCATCATCTGAATCTTCTCCAGATAACTTTGATTTTGAAGGCAAGGCTGGTTTCTCAAGTGAAGAGTTTCGGAAACTTTGTCCATCTGGAGATGATCTCCTAGCAAACATAGAAAATAAACTGAATTTAGAAAAGATGTGTCACACCAGTAAAATAGAACATGATGCACATGAACAGAGCTCTGGACAGATGGTTGAGACTAAAAATTCATACATATGAATTAAGAGTGCAATACACTCAACATACATATGACACATCTCTTGTAGTTGCATGTTGCAGGTGAAGTTGGAAAAATTGGGCTATGTGTTTTCTAACTACTGAGAAATGCCTTAGTAACTGCCCAGAGCCCTTGTATTCCTGGAAATATACATGACAACAGTTTATTGCAGCCAAGACAGGCAACTTGGTAGTCTCCAAATGTTTTAGACTACATCTTCTGCAATTCCGTGCCATTAGCCATGTTGGCTAAAATTTGGGGGGTGAGGGTAGTCTGAACATTCAAAGGGTAGTCTGAACATTCAATGTTCCCTACCTCTGATAAAAGCAATGGCACATGTAAAATGATTAAAAGTGACCAAAGTAAAACAGAGCATTATGGATGATTACATATAGCACAGGGCAATTGAGCAATTTTGTTAAAATCCCCTCAAATGTGCTTTATCAAATGAAAATTAAAGATGGCTAATTCCTTCTTGTAGTTTTTATTCATCATACTGGTCAACTGACATATGGCTGAAGTCTGAGATTAGAGAGAACGGTTTTAAAATTCTTATATATATCAATAGGCAGACTACACATATTATTTTAGGCAAGTAACAGTGCAAGTTATTTGCAAGAGTGCTACAGACAACAACTGATTCCAAGGCCATGGGTCTGAAGGAAGGGCATAATCATAGCTATCACATAACTGAAGTAATATCAGAAACCTGTGTGAAAATGAAATCTATTCTGTTTTCCAACTTACTGTGAAGGGAAAGGCTTTTCTGGTTTGGACACAGGCACAGGTGGCTTATCCCTAGACACCTGAGGGTTAGGTAGTGCTTTTGATATCAACAGTCCAGGCTTGTCTTGTTTTCTTGGCTCTTTAACATTCATTGTATTCAGGCTCCACTGTGATAACTTGGGTTTGCTGCTTGGCAATGGAGGTGGGGCTTGTGCAGAAAGTTTTAACCCTTTAAGCTTCCCACACTCTTTGGCAAAAGGTAACACATGGGCTTGTGGCAGACAAGAAGCAGATACAGAGCAAGTTTCTGTGAAGGAGATGGGCTTTTTAACTGAAGGAATTGGGGGCACTGGTGGTCCCCGGCCACTTGCTTGCTGACATGTTGAGTAGGCTTTCTTATTATGTTCTGCTTGGTAGTTAAAAGGGAATTCTCCTTTCATACTAAGAACAAAGTCAGGCCTAATATCAGGTAAACTGCTTTTCAGTGGTGGTGGTGGTGGTGGTAGCACAGCCACACTGGATTTTCCAGAAAATGAGCGTGCCTTCATCTCTAAACAAGAAGCTCTTCCCATTTGAGGAACTGGAGGGAGTGGGTGTTTTGGTGGAAAGAGGTTTTCATCTGTTAAAAAAAATTACAAACAAATAAAGAATTAAATGAAAGTCTCTCCTGCAGAGATAGGAAAAAGCAATAGATGGAATAAATGGGGAAAAGGGGTGTTTGGAAAGGCCCAAACCACTAAAATTAAGAAATGGATGGCATTGGAGCCCATTTAGTATGTAATGCAGACCAATTGGGGCAAGGAAAGAGATCACACATGTACATTCATCACTTATCAACCCACCCTTTTAATTCAAGTGCCCATTTAGGGTACTAGCTATTTGGTATTTATGCAAGGGCACTTTAGGCTGCATCCCTAAGCAATAGCAATACAATATGTAATTTTAGTGATCACTGTAAGCAAATTTGATAATCAATTGCTACAGCCATTTTTAAAAATCTGCTAAGAGGCCAACTCATCAGTTTCTCTCTGTGTCTCTCTCACTCTCACATATATGCCATCACCGTCATAACTTTTTGGACAGTCATAAACCATTTAAGAAGAAAAACTATTTCAAGAGATACTGTTGACTTAGCATCATAGATTGTTTCTGTAGATGGATATAGCCTTCAAGATGCAAAAAGTGATAAACTGTATATACTCATGTAGCTATAAAAGAACTAGAAAAGATTCTAAAATGTAAAGATACACAACTGAGCGCTAAAGTCAGAATTGTACAAGCCATTGTATTCCCTATTACGATGTACAGATGTGAGAGCTGGACAGTGAGGAAAGAGGATAAGAGAAAATCAATTCATTTGAAATGTGGTGCTGGATAAGAGTGCTGAGGATACTGTGAACAGCCCAAAAAACAAACAAATTGGTCCTAGAACAGATCAAGCTAAAGTCTCCCTGGAAGGCAAGATGACAATGTTGAGGTTGCCATATTTTGGCCACGTCATGAGAAGGCACGACTCATTGGAAAAGACAATAATGCTAGGAAAGGTGGAAAGATGCAGAAAGAGAGGAAGACTGCATGCTAGATGAATGAACTTTATTAAGGAGCTCATGGGTATGAATTTACAGGACCTTAGCAGAGCAGTGGAGGAATCTTGGAGGTATCTCATCCACATTGTTGCCATGAGTTGGAATCAATTTTAAGGCAGTTAACAACAGCAAATAAGTCCAGAAATTTTAATAAAAAATTGACACACCCCCAAAACTGGGTTGACTTATCCACTGGTCAGTGCAAGTACTATACTTTAACTCTTCTCAAAACATGAACCATTTCCTTCTCTAAGTAGACTGGCAAAAAGCAAGATCATAGTCCATCCCAGGAACATCTAAAAGGAGCACCTATCTCACTCTCTCTGCTGCAGCACCTCTTCAGACCTTTTTGAATTCCTGGCAGGAAAATGGTGGCAGTGACAGCTGTTTCACACTTTTACTCAAAGGAAAACCAAAAGGAATCCTTTGAGGGATATTGATGAGACATTTGTATAAGTTTGTCAGCTTTTCTGGGTTAAAATCAGACCACAGTATCCTATTAAAATTAAAAGCTATAAACACTACTAACATAATCATTCATTTTCTCTGCTTTGCCTTTTCATCCTTTTTCACATGTGCTCACTTTCTTAGCTTTGCCCATACCTGATCACCTCTGCCACATATCACACAGCCATGATTTACCGTAGTTCCCGCCTCATTCATTCAGCCTTTAGGGTGAGCAGTTTTGCCTGCCAGAAGTTTGTAAGTTCTTTGGCATCATCACTTTACATCCTTTGTTACATGTCCCTAAATTTTACCCTCAACTTATTTGTGCGTCATATCAAAATCCATAATTTTGCCCCCGAATTCTGCCCTCTATTTATACATGAGGAAAAGTATATATGGTAAAGTATATATGGTAGTTAGAGAGTGATAAGATAAGAAAAGCCTGAAATGTTCAGGGAGAACTTGGAACACCACTAATTTGCAGATGGGCTATTTTCTCTCAATCCACCCAAATAATGAAATCAAATAACACCCTGATTCTTGTTGGTTAGATTTAACTAGAATAGACCTATTGAACTGATTGCTGAATGGTGACATAAGGTC
>CM034708.1:104915504-104925667 GCA_020142125.1 Phrynosoma platyrhinos
GGTGTCATCTGCAAATTTGATAACTATGCCCCCAATACCGTCATCCCACTGCCTGTGTCTGGAACTAGCTTTCCAATAAAGGGAGAGCAGATCAGCAGCACTCAGGCAAAGCACAGCAAAGCAACCAAATAGTAACATTAGCAACAGTGAGTAAGTCCTCTCCCACTTGTGGCACTTCCAGCAATGCCATCTCCTGGAGGTAGTTGATATGGAGGAAGCGGTGGCAGTGGCCGTTTCTGAGTGAGGTGAAAAAAGAGTGGCTGGGATGGATGGATGGCTTCCCCCCTCCCAATTCCTTCCCACTTATGGAGTATTGGAAAGTTTAAAAGGTGGGTGGAAGCTTGTCTGGGGAGATCAACTAGGTGAGGAAATACAAGTTAAAGGACACTGATGTTATAGAGCGAAGAGAAGATAAGCTCCTCTCTGAAGGAATGCCATGTGTTCATCCATCCTTGTAAAGGAGATGGAGGCAAAGGAGAGGATGGAGAGGGATGGGGGAGAGGCCAGCCAAGCTGACAATGAGCCAAATTGAGTCCAGGAGAGGAGAAAGGGTTGGTTGAGGAGCTCTGAGACTTGCTATCGAGCACATTGCTCACGGTCCCCTTGCCACCAAGCCGAGATACTGTCTCACTGGGATGCCAGGGCCTTGTGTGCCACGGCTGGCCAAGCTCAGCAATGGAGGCAGGTGGTTGGGGCAACTTCTCAGAGGGGTTCTTAGCATTTCTGCTACGCTGATGCAAGGCCACGTTTGGCCACAGAGGGAGGGAGGAGGAGGATAGAGAGAAGTGGGTGCTCGTCCCTCAGAGGGTGATCGTAACCTGGCTGACAGTGGCTTCACTAGGGTTGATGCCATCCCCCTTGGAGGGGGTACCCCAGTGTGGTCCGCATGCCCCACACTGCCTTAGTGACACCATGGATTGGGGCTGAGGTTTTCAGGGATCCTCTGGAGGTTTCTGCCCTTCTGTAATCATTGTGTCTGGATGGGTGGGGATTATCAGACACCTCTCTAGTTCTGTTCATGTCAAAGCATGGGATGCCTATATGAGGTGGCTTCAGGCCTTTAAATAGGTTGGGGGGTGCTTTGGCACTGAAGAGAGGACGGGAATACCCTGTGATGCCCCCCCATCACATCTGTACGCATAAGGGACTCAGACACATGTGGATGCCCCAAAACTTGAATTCTGGTCTTTGGGTAACTTGGAGGTTACGTTATCTGAGGTGGGAGACTAGGTTTTTCCCCCCTAATATGCCAGGACTGGTACCATGTTTGTGCCCATTGGTATAGCTGCTTCTTTCTTTCCTGGAAACCATCCGTAGTCCTGCAGCGGCATGGTTCCTTGGAAGGTCCAGCTGGTCCAGTTATCATGGGGTATCTTCCTGCCCATAGGACAGGGAGAGGAGCTCCTTCATGTCTTCTTTCTCCTTTTTTCAGCAGAGCTTATGCGAAGCTGGTGGTTCCAGTGTCAGTGAGGAAGAAATTCTGCTCTGGGTTTTAGTGTAAATTAGGGATCTGTATGCCAGCAGTGAGGTGGTCCCAGCCATTTGGGGATGTGTTCTGCTCACTGCTGGTAAGCGGTTCTCTGCATGTTTGCGCAGAACAAATTCAGCCAGTGGTTGGAAAAAAGGTTCCCATCCCACCCCACACCATTGGACTGTGTATACTGCAGCCACTCACTCATAGGCCACAAGGTTGCGAGTTCAATACTAGCCAGGGCTCAGGCTAGACTCAGGCCTGCATCTTTCCGAGGTCGCTAAAATGAGTACCCAACTGCTGGGGGGCAATGAGCTTACAGTTGTAAACTGCTTAGACATCCCATAGCGCATTATGAAGCGGTATGTAAATGAAGCTGCTTTGCTTTGCTTTATTAGATTTATGTTCCACCCATCTCCCATGGGTGGGATGCAAGATAGCTTCCAAATAATAGTAATAGAATCATAGAATCATAGAGTTGGAAGAGACCACAAGGGCCATCCAGTCCAACCCCCTGCCATGCAGGAACTCCCAATCAAAGCATCCCCAACAGATGGCCATCCAGCCTCTGCTTAAAGACCTCCAAGGAAGGAGACTCCACTACTCTCCGAGGGAGTATGTTCCACTGTAGAACAGCCCTTACTGTCAGGAAGTTCCTCCTAATGTTGAGGTGGAATCTCTTTTCCTGGAGCTTGCACCCATTGTTCCAGTCCTAATAACAATAGCAAGAATCAGTATATCCATAATAAATTATATATATTGGAATGCATAATTAGAATTGTATTATACATATTAGAAGGCAAATTTAAACTATGTTTATGTTTATGGATTACTGTAACACACTCTATGCGGGGCTGCCTTTGGGAATCATTCAGAAACTTCAGTGGGTCCAAAATGCTGTAGTCACGCTGTTGACTGGGGTAGGTTATAGAGTTCATGTGACTCTGTTGCTGAAACAGCTTGACTGGCTGCCGATCTGTTTCCAGCTAGGATTCAGAGGGCTGGTAATGACATTTAAAGCCGAGCACAGCTTGGTTCCAGAACATCTGAAAGAATCTTTCTCCTTTTGTGAGCCTGACCGAGGTTTAAGATCAGCAGGGGATGGCTTTCTCTCAGTACCCCCACAATCTCAGGCATGTTCGGTGAGGATATGGGAGAGAGCCTCACAAGTTGTGGAACTCCCTTGAAGGAGAACAAATATAATACATGAGCCCTTAATCCTAATATAGTTTGCTAAGGTTGCCAGATCACTACTGTAAAGCACTAGTGCTTGGAATATTATATCAAGCTAACAAACAAGATAGAAAACAGATCCTAAAAACCCTTGACCATAAGAAAATTGAGATCCAGAGTGGAGCAGTGGTTTGAGCATTGGACTACAACTCTGAAGATGAGGGTTTGAATCTGCACTCAGCCATGGAAACCCACTGGGTGACTTCGAGCAACTCACACTCTCTCAGCCTCAACGCAAGGCAAAGGCAAGCCCCCTCCAAACAAATCTTTACAGGAAAACCCCATGATAGGATCTCCTTAGGGTTGTCATAAGTTGGAAAGGACTTGAAGGCACACAACAGTGTGGCAGTCACTGATTAGAGACCGTAACTGGTGAAAATTGTTTCTCTGCTATAGGAAGGCTTGAAGGTGAACTCACATGGGTCTGAATCCTGTTCTGGGCATCCTAACACACCTTTTGTGCAGTTTGGATGTAGGAAGAGTGGAGGGGACTAGGAGCAGACAATACACCTACAACACTCAAGCTGTTTACCATTCAAAGCATTTACCTTTCTTAATTATCCCATAGGCATGATATAGAAAAAACAGAAATTAAGGAGCTTTTTCTCTGGAACAGCAGAAAACAAGCTTGCTCCCTCCTCAATATACCATTCCTTCAAATATTTAAACAAGGCTATCATATCACCTCTTAACCTTCTCTTCTTCAGGTTAAACATAACCAGCTCCCTAATAGGGTATGGTTTCCAGACCCTTCACCATTTTGGTCACCCTCCTCTGGACACGCTCCAGCTTGTCAACATCCCTTTTGAATGGTGGTGCCCAGAACTGGACATTATTATTCCAGGTGAGGCCTGACCAAAGCAAAATAGAGTGGTACTTTTACTTCCCTCGGTCTAGCCACTATACTTCTATTGATGCAGCCTAGAATCTCACTTATTTGAGATAACATCAAGGTCATCTTCTTGGTCTGGAGAGAGGAAGTGAACTAACAACTGGTGAACTGAAATGAAGCTCTCTTTTATGAATTTAAGTTAGAGGGCCAGCCATTTTAAAGAATGCAAGAGCTGCATCTTGTGGACAAGCAATTAATTGCAGTTAAAGGGGGGAAAATATTTAGACAGCTGTCAAAATGGTCTTCATGAATTCAGAACAGAAACCTGAGATGATGGACATCAGTCAGATGATTCAGAATGAGTTTAACCAGGTGAGAATAAGGATGAAGAAAGACATAAAGGACTTGAGTATAGGGTTGAAGGATGATATTAGACAGATAGTGAAAGAGGTGCTGGAGGATTTTAATCAATCAACAAACCAGACAACTATGGAAGTTGAACAGGCAAGTAATAAACTAGTTGATGTTGGACTGTGGATTCATCCATAGATACTTCTGTCATAAAGGACAGAGAAATTGAAATTAATTTGGATGCCAAAGAAAGAATTGGAAGTCTCTATGAAGGAGATTACAAGATGACCTGATGAAGTGAAGGACAGATACTAAATATGGATGATTATGAAATGATTTCTCCAGAAGAAGATTTTTCACAGAAGGAAAGAGATTAGTGAATGTTATAATATATGTTGGGGGCATTTTCTTTTCTTTTTTTTCTTTAAATGTTGGGAATTTGCATTAAAACATTAATGCAAAAAAGTAGTTTGAACAAAACAACAACAGACACCTCCTAAGTTTGGGGACAGGGTTGTTGTTGTTGTTGTTTTATTGCCTTTTTCCAGTCCTGACTGAAGCACAATGTCAGCCTAGGCCACATTCCTCAGCAACATTAGATACAGATCTGATTCTCATGTCAACACAATTGGCTGGACTACAGATTTGCCTCAAAGGAGTGTGCCTTTGTATTAATATGATCTAAATTTTAAATATATGTGAATGGCACCACATAGACAATACAGATCAATGTGGAGATAATAATAATAAAAATATTAGTCCAAAAGACCAAAGAGAATGTTTCCTGAAGAAAACTGGTTCGCCTGGTTATCTGACTAGGGTTAACTGGTTTGTGATGCCATTAAAAATTGGTAAAATGGCTTATTATTGATTTAATTGTTATAATGCTATTATATGAGAATATTAATATATAGTATTATACAATATATAATATATTAGTATATATTAATGTGTGCCTTAGATTAAAAAAATTATGCGTGGGGAAAAAAAACTTACTGAGATGTTAACCCAAAAAGCTTTAAGGCAGGAAGCTTTTGATGACAACTAAAATACATTAGCTTAATGAAGGGGGAATGAAAATAGCTTTACATGAGCTAACCTAAAAAGTGCTTGTATCCCAGTCATGTATCCTGGTACTAGGGAAATTCCTGCAAAAGGACAAACTGGCACTGTGAAGGTTGCATAGCATATTTTGTTTTCCTTAACAAATGATGTATATGACCAAGTGATACCTAGATGACTTCTCTCTTGTTTGTTAGCTTGGTAAAATTTTGCTAGCTCATGCACTTGGCAGTAATGTCTTGGCAACTTTGGCAAACTATATTAGAATGCATGTACTTGTAGCTCAGGGCTTTCATTCTCTTTAGATTCTGATCTGTCAGGCTGAGGGACAGAAAAGCATTTCTATCTCTAAATAAAGTTGGATCCTTGATTCACCAAGCCTGATCTTCTAAGTCCCTTTCACTCATCCTCAGGTGGTTTGGTTGGCTCCCTCCCTGCTGTCCTTCTTTTAGAAGGTAAAGACCCTTTTATTTAAGGAAGCATTTCATTTTTAATATGTTGAGGCAGATGGAGATGAGGGGTATTGTGTTTCCTATTCTAATATGTTTTAAATGTGTTTTTAAAATTATTTTTAACTTGTATTTTTAACTTGTTTTTAAAACAGAACTGTGATTTATATCAATAGATTTTTATTTTTTTATTTTAGTTATACTATGTTTTTAAATGGCTGTAAGCCACCCTGAATCCTGTGCTAGGCGAAAGCCAGGATAGAAAATCAATCAGTCAGTCATTTAAAAACTGAGTACAGTAACATCCACAATCTACAAAACAGTATGTAGAGAGATCTTATAGCATCTTTGAGACTAATTGAAAGAAAAAAGTTGGAAGCACAAGCTTTCATAGACTTCAGTCTACTTCCTCAGATGTTTTTTACGAAAGCTCATGCTGCCAACTTCTTTCTTTCAGTGAGTCTCAAAGATGCTACAAGATCTCTCGACATACCGATTCTACAGACTAACACAGCTATATATTTGAAATCTACAAAACAGTGATACCTTTATTGGGCCAACCAAACTGCACAGTATACATGTTGCAAGCTTTAGAAGCTCTACTGGCTTCTTTGTCAGGCAAAAGTGTTAAAAATGATACAGGAGAAAGAAAGAAAAAGACAATGTTAGTCATAGGTCTGCATTTTTGTCATAAGCCTGTTGTTGTTGACCTCAATTCTGATGGTATGAAGGGGTATTCATGCAGGTGGGTCCCTCCTCCTTCTGGGTACTGGAAGATTCTTAAAGTCCAGGAAAGAAACTTTGAATTCCATTAGAAAGATTAAAAAAACCTGCTGCCTTTGAAATCCAGTTTGTCTCAAAGTCCTTGTGAGGCTACAAAACCCTTTGTTAGGCAGAGAACACTCAATTTCCCAGGAAGCATCCATGCTTTTGCATCAGGAAAGCTTTAGCTGTTGTTAATGGAAAACTTGCCAATGCAGTCCCTTGCCAATACATCCAGAAGGGTCTGGATGCACCCAATGCAGTGTTCGGCTTCCTATCAGGGTGCAAGGAGGGCGATGTTGCCACCCTCCTCCTGCCAGCAAGCAAATTTCCTTGTGTCCAGACTGGAAGCTGAAGACCCCCTCTCACTCGATCCAGTGGCTGTCTCTTAAGGTCAGTGGAGGTAGGCGAAACCTGAAGATGCTACATAGTTATGCAGACATACCCAAGCAGCCAATCAGGGTTCCAACAATTAAAATATTATAAAATCCAGATCAGCCATATGGAACCCTGTCCATAATAGGCAGTTGCTTATGTCCTGGTTAAATAGAAGTCTTTGTGCCAGTGAAAGAACAAAAGGAAAGGTGCTAGCCTAGCTTTGCTTGAAGGGAACTCCATAGTCTGGAATTGGACACCTTCCAATCTGGATTCAGGCCTGGATATGAGACAAACCAGGCTTGGTTTCCTTAGTAGATGATCTAAACCAGGGATTGGATGGTTGTTTCTGACAGACCTTTCAGAATCATTTGATACCATAATTGTGGTCTTTTCCTGGACCATTTGACTGATAGGAACTTGGTATCATGACAGTCAGCATAGTGGCAGTGATTTGGATGTTGGACTAAGATTCCCAGACATGGTTCCTCTTCAGCCATGCAAACCTACTATGTGACCTTAAGCAACTCAAGTATCCTGTCATTGTGTGACCTTAAGCATCTCACATTGTCTCTACCCCAGAAGAGGGCAGTGACAAACTTTTTTTACAGCTCATTTTCCACAGTCTGTGATGGTGATCACTGGGGTAGATGGCTTTGAAAGGGGAAGACCTCTGAAAACCAGATACCTGAGGCATACCAAGCAGGCTTTCCAAAGACAATGGGTCAAGTCTTCTAATAACAGCATACAGGACTAGTCTCTCAGCTGATCTGCTAGCGATCCTCTTGCATAAGAAAAATTTTATAGAATTCCAGAGGAACTCAATATCAGAAAGTTTAGTATCTATTTATTTAATTTACTAACAAGTTAAAACCGTCACTATGCATTTACACCAAAAGCTTTTATCAAGTAGCCAGCAATAGAATTAGTAGACAGACAGTTGTCCTCCAGTAAAGGTGTAGTGATAACTTCTGTGATCTTCATGGCCCTCCTACAAAGGTCACACCATTCTGGGGGCAGGATGCTAGCCATTATCTATAACAGAACTGGGATCCACACTCCCTTATGCTGTAACAATGTTCCCAATCTCATTTCTCCACCAAAGAACTAACACAAAGGTTGTAGCTGAATTCAGTGGTTTGACTAAAAAAAGAAGAAAAGAAAGTCGGACAAAACAATCCTGTAAGCTACTCAAACACCTTGCAACGTTCTAAGTACCTTACTGTATATACTCATGTATAAGTATAGAAATTTAGGTTAAAAAATTGACCCAAAAAACCTGACTCCACCTATCCACAGGTCAATGTAAGTACTGTACTTTAACTCTCATTTTTTAAAAAAAGAAACCATCCCCTGGTGAATGGCAAGAGTGTAATCTTTCTTGGAAGCACTGACCTCACTCTGCTCTCTCATTCATCCAGTCTTTAGTATGCGCACAAACAGTTATACTTGCTGGAATTGTTCTTTGGCATTGTTTTCCTTTGCTTCGTTCTTTGCATCCTTTGTTACATGCCCTTTGTTTTACCCTCGACTTATCCATGGGTCATATCAAAATCCCTAATTTTGACCCCAAAATCTGCCCTTGACTTATACATGAGGTTGACTTATAGTTGGTATTCTTCAATTCTGTCCCTTCAAATCTCTGTTGGGCCAGTCTTGGAAAGGCCAGTGCCACACTCCCTCTTTTGAGGGTTGGGCAGATATTTGTCTTTCCTACCTAACTCTTCAAATAAATATTATTTCAGTAAACAGAAAATAAGCTTGTATACTACTTACCACATTTGTTGTTGTGTGCCTTCAAGTTGTCTCTGACATATAGCGACCCTAAGATGAATCTATTATGGGGTTTCCTCTTCAAGATTTGTTCAGAGGCGGCTTGCTTTTGCCTTCCTTTGAGGCTGAGAGCATGTGACTTCACCAAGGTCACCCTGTGGGTTTCCATGGCTGAATGGGGAGTCGAACCTTGGTCTCCAGTTGTAGAACCATGCTCAAATCACTACATCATGCTGTCTCTTTCTTATCACAGTACCCCAGTGATTTTATGTAGATTACAAAATTGCTATTCAGTTACAAAAACGCTGTCCATTAAAATCACAATGATGATAACCCTTGCACATTTTTCAGTAAATATTTTTCATAATGTGTGTTAGATTAAGGTTTCTTCATCATTGTTTCTAATGGAGGTGGGATAAGAGGTTTTTCTTCCATTTCTGCACATGTAGCATGACAGGTGCTGAAGTGACAGCACTTGAAATTGAAGTCCTCTATTTTTTCACAGGCCTGGCATAGCATGGGCGGCGGCAGCCATGCAAGCTTCCCCACACTGCCATGCCAATGTGTCTCAACCCTCTTCTGAAGAGATCACTTCTGGAGGTGAGTGAGAAGGTCAGTCTTTCTGTGTGTCCAGTCACCGGCCAGTCACACCAGTGGTTACTAAAGGTCCCAGTGCGTTCAGCATGCTATGGATAGTCATCCCTTACCAAGTTGGTTCCACTTGTATTGTATGAGGAACCTAATAGGCTTGCTTGCTTGCTTTAGGGTGTCCATATGGCTGCTAGGTTACAAAGAGGGGGAGAGAATAAAATTTGCATTTGTTTTATGAGATGCACAAAAGTTTCTTTTTCTCCATCCTTCTAGTGCATCTCAAAGGCCTGGTACCCTTCACTGTCTTACATTAGACTTACTATTAATTTCTAGGTAAATCCTGTAAATACAAACTCAAAAACTATATCTTATAAAAATAGAAAATTCAATAATGCCAACTTTCTGTTCCCTTCCAAGGTAGAACCTATAGATTTGCATAGACTAGAATGAAACTGATAAAGCTTAGAAAGTTCAAAACAAATTTTACCCTGAGCATTCAAAGTCATGTTTGAATCTGTCTGTCTGTCTATCTTTCCAGTTATACATCCAATAGCTTATTTTACATTAGAAAACCCAATTGATATACCTTACACACATTATCTTGGGGTTTGCTGTTAGACTCCTGTAGCCATTGGCTTTGCAACGTCTTGGTGGTTTCAAATATTGTGTAGAGAGGAAGTAAGAATGACTTTCAATTTCTTCATCAAGGGAGGTGGAGAGAGCAAATAAGTGAAGAGGTTATGTCAGGAAAAAACCAGGAGCTTCTGCTGCTGTGCAGCGTATGTGTACACACACGTTCGCCCATGGTCAACAAGAAGTCAGCCAGAAAATGTGACCAAAATGTGACTGGAGGAATGGCATGACTTTTGCTACTGTGACCAGAATGTCACCAATATGGGAGGGAAATGAAAGGGCAGGGGATTCAATTTGAACTTTGGCACAGCAGAAAACCTTCAGAGTTTTTGGTCCCAAGGGGAAAAATGTCCAAACTAGACAATAGAGCTGAAGCAGGCATAATGGTGGGCTACAAGCCAGGATATAAAGGCTATAGAATCCCGAATCATGAAACAGGAAGAATCACATTGAGAAGTGTGATGTTCTTTGATAAGACTGGGAACTAGGTATGAAAAATGCAAACACAAGACTGCATAACAGAAGAGGCACACAACAAAGAACAACTAGTGGCATACTGACCTACATTCAGAGATGAAGAAATGGAAGTGAATACACAAGCAGAAGGGATGTGGTAGCTTAGTGGTTAAGA
>CM034708.1:104939621-104954642 GCA_020142125.1 Phrynosoma platyrhinos
CTTCATTTCCACTTTATTATCTCTTTAGCAATGAAACTGGCCCACGTGTGATAACGTCCATTGTGCAAGCCCTGCAGATTCTTACAATATCCTCCTAAGCTTTTGCAGTTTCAGTGTTTGCTGCATTGAAGAATATCAGCAAATAATAATTACAATAACAACAACAATCCATGTGTGTGTGTGTGTGTATAATTGTTTCATGTCCTCAGTCTGTAGGCAAAGGAAACAGCAATAAATAACACATCACATAAAAACAGTTAAAAGAGCATATAGAACCAATACATATTAAAATCCATCAATAAATATTTTAATAATATTTGTCCAGAAATTAATTGGCAGCTACTCCAGTGGTTTTTATATTCATGTAGCATTGCCACTCCTAGATGTTCCATAAACAATCTGGTTGTCATGTTTTAAACTAATTGAAATGTCCAAACCTGGTACAGAGGTAGTCCAATGTACAGAGCATTGTAGAAGACCAACTTTGAGGTTACCTGTGCATACACTACCATTTTTGGACCCTCCAAAGTGGTGCAACTGCCATAACAGCTGAAGCTGGTAGTAAGCATTCCTGATCATCACAACTACTTTATTTGTACCTTCAAAAATCAACAATATCAGCAAGGGTTCATCAACGTGCATTATTTGGTTTGTAATTTTGTAATTACTTTCCATAATTTGCCATTTAATAATTTCTTTCTAGTTTGGATTGCTGGCCCAAAATGAACAAAGTGAATTTCAACTGGAATAAATGTAAGGCACTACATTTGGGCAGTAAAATTACACACACAAATATAAGAAATTGCCGCCCAGTACAAGGTGTTGGTTATCACTTTTAAAGCCCTAAATGGCTTGGGTCCAAACTATCTCAGGGACTGCCTTCTCCCTTATAATCCTCCCCGCACACTCTGGTCCTTTGGGAGGAATTTACTGCAGCCACAAAGAGCTAGGCTTGCGGCTACCTCCCAGAGGGCTTTTTCGGTTGTCGCCCCCAGATTATGGAACGGCCTGCCGGATGAGATCCGTCAATTGACATCTTTAGACAGCTTTAAAAAGGCTGTCAAGACGGATCTCTTCCGGCAGGCCTTTCCGGCATAGATAATCTCGGCCTCAGGAATCCCTCCTGTAAGAGTGTTTCTAGGTTTTTAGTTTAAATATGTAATTAAGAACCGCTGCCATATTGTGATTTGTTTTTAAATATTGTTGCAGTGTTTTTATATTATGTTTTAATTTATAATTTGATTTAATAACTTTTTAAGGGGGGTGGGTGGGAATTAGATTTTATTGTTACATGTGTATTTTATTGTTGTTAGCCGCCCCGATTGATCTCAAAGGGGCAGGATATAAATACATTTTATTATTATTATTATTATTATTATTATTAGGTGCAGTCCAGCTCTACCGCCACTCCAAGGGATGCTCCTCGCGCCTCTTTTCGAAGCCAGGAGTTTTCCGGCTTGAAAAAATGGCCACTGGAGCATCCCTCTGAGCAGCAATGGAGCCGGGCTGTACCCAGGTGGCAATTTCGGCAGTAAATGCATCTGATACTATCAGGATGCTGCCTGCTTCTAACTTTAAGCCAGCTCAGGTAAGCCGCGATATAACTTAATGCAATAATCTTCATGGTCTACTGCCATTATAAGACCTCCTTTCCTTGCTGGTTGCCATGTGACATTAGTAACACAATCCTGTTCATTGCACATGTAGTTTCCTAGCAATGCATATGGTTCCTCTTGAACATACTGTAGCCACTGCTTTTTCTATGTCCCCTTGAAAAACAGAGATAAAAACTGACCCCAGCACTTCATCCTTTATTTGTCCTATTGATCTTCACAGAGTAAAAATGATCCGTATGGCCAGGGCGAGTACAATGTTTACAGCACCTTCCAGAGCCACGAACCAGAGTTTGATTATTTGAAGAGTTTGGAAATAGAGGAAAAAATAAACAAGATAAAGTGGCTGCCTCAGCAGAATGCAGGCCATTCTCTCCTGTCAACAAATGGTAAGACTACAGGACTTATACAGGAATCATTAAAGTTGCTTGCCTCTGGCAGGTAGTCTTGATTTTTTTTTCCATTTCAAATTTTACTGTGTAAAAATAGTGAGAATTATATGAATCGTGATTCTTCCTGTTCACACTTATATACAGTATATAACATGAAACAATGGTTTGTTTTAACTGTACTTTGTTCTGCAGCCTAAAATTTGTGTTACAGGTAATCAGCCCAACTTTCCTGGTGTTCTTTCTGCTATCCCAAAATGCTCAGCCGTGCCCATCTCCTGGCATCATTGCAGTTGGCCAGCAGCCGGGCAGGGAAGCCAAATGCTTACTTAAGAGATCTTTAGACATCTTCAGCTTGAAACAAAGCATTTTCCTGTGCCCCTTTTCAGAGAAAACTGGCATGAATTTCCTCTAGATTAAGTAATATTTCTTTGCTTTTTTTTCTTTGATCCAATAGACAGACTCTTCTCTCCTAAATTTAACTAGGAATATGCACGTAAATAATCAATCCTACCAAGGTGTGCAAGTTACTTGGATATATTTTATTTTAAAAGTGTGTGAGTGAGTCAGGAAGAAATGTTCCCTCTCAGCAGAAGATGCTAGCATGGCTGCTTTAGTTGAACTAGTATTCAAAGAGACAGCTATGTTAATCTGTTTCAGTGTATATATATATAAAGGGTGGGAAACACGTGGGGGAAGAGTCTAGCAGCACCTTTGAGACCAGCTAATTTTTTGAGCTCAACAGTTTGTTCATTGCAAACACATTCTTCAGGCAACTAAAAAAGCATCTGTATACATGGACATCGCCTGATAGCCATTACAGAAATTAAGTAGACTACATAGCTGGAGAAGCTGCATTCTTTCTGCAAAAAACTCAAGAGCAGATTGTGGCATAGACCATGAACTGGTAATATCAAAATCAGAGTTTATTCTAAAGAGGAATATCAAGTTAATCGTTGTGCCAAAATTCAACCTGAAGAACATCCCTGCAGAATTCAAAGATAATGTAAAAATAGATCTGCACTATTAAGCCTAATTGACTGGGAGCCAGAAGAACTTCACCTGAAATACTGTGTCAAGTTCTGGACACCACAGTTCAAGAAAGATGCTGGAATGTGTCCAGAGGATAAAGAGCGGCTTAGGGAACTGGTTATTTTTAGGCCTTGGGAAGAGAAGGTTAAGAGGGGAAAGTCATTTTTAAATATTTGAAGGAATGTCATATTGTGGATGGAGCAAGCTTGTTTTCTGCTGCTCCAGAGACTAGGACAGGAGCAATGGATTCAAATTACTGGAAAAGAGATTCCACTTAAACATTAGGAAGAATTTCCTGACAGTAGGAGTGAAATGCACTGCTTCAGAGTGTGGTGGAGTTTACTTCTTCTGAGGTTTTTAAACAGAAGCTGGATGGCTATTTGCCAAGAATGTTTTGATTGTGTCTCCCTGCTTGTCAGGGGTTGGACTGGATGGCCCTTGTGGATTTCCCATACCTTGGAGACTATAGTCAAGAAACCAGAAGAAGACTAGGACTTGGGAGTGCAGCTCTAAAGAAACTAGACAAGGTCCTTAAATGCACAGATATATAACTGAGTTCTAAAATCAGGATTGTCCACACCATCCTATTTCTGATTTGTATGGATAGCTATTAGAGTGGGACAATAAAGAAAGCTGATAGGAAGCAGATTAATTCATTTAAAATGTGATGCTGGGGAGATACCATGAACTACCCCAAAAAGATAAATAAATGGATTCAAGAAGAAATCAAGCATCAACTGTCCCTAGAAGCCAAGATGACTAAACTGAGACTGTAGTACTTTGGACATATCATGAGAAGACATGTTGTTGTTGTTTTCCTTCCAGATTGTTTCTCATATATGGTGACCCTGAGGGGAATTTATCATTGGGCTTTTTTGACAAGATTTGTTCAATGGAGTTTGCCTACATCATAGACTGAAAGAGTGTGGCTTGTCCAAGGTCAACCAAGTGAGTTTCTTTTGCTGAGTAGGGATTTGAACCCTGAACATTAAAAATAAAATGACCAAAAAAAAAAATGCTTGCTGGAGGGAGGATGCCACCCACCAATCTATCCTATCCCTCAACTTCAGCCAATTTGGCAGGACAAGCCTTTTAAGAAACAAGGAAAAGCCAGTATTTCCTGGAAAATGATCCTTTTGCATTAAATCCTAAAGGAACCAATTGCAGTGCAAAAAGGGTTGAACGTTTTTAAGTGTTTTTTCCCCTAAAGTAGCAGAAATGTGGTGAGGACTAATTATTTTGGTACTGTAGATGCTACCATCATCCAGTATTGAAACCACTACACTACAGAGGCTCTCAAGAAGGCATAACTCGAATAGAAAAGACAATAATACTTGGTAAGGTAGAAGAAGACTAGAAATGGGAAGAGCAGCTATGAAAGAACTAGATAAAATCTTAAAATGTAAAGATATACAACTGAGTACTAAAATTAGAATCATCCAGACCATTGTACTACCCATCACCACATAGGGATGTGAGAACTGTGAATGTGAAGATGTGAAGACAGTGAAGAAAGTGGATAGGGAAAAAAATCAACTCATTTGAGATGTGGTGGTAGAGAAGAGTGCCGAGGATACCTTGGATAGCCAAGAAGACAAACCAATGGGTTCCAGGACGGATCAAGCCCAACCTCTCCCTGGAAGCCAGGATGACTAGATTGAAGGTGTCATACTTTGGCCACATCACAAGAAGGCATGAATCATTGGAAAAGACAATGATGCTAGGAAACGTAGAGGGCAGTAGAAAGAGAGGAAGACCACAATCCAGATGGTTGGACTCACTCAGAGAGTTCATCAGCCTGAGCCTGCAGAACCTGAACAGAGCAGTGGAGGATAGGGAGTCTTGGAGATGTCTCATCCACAGAGTTGCCATGAATTAAGGTTGACTCAAGAGTGGTTAACAACAAACAAGAATAAAGTAGAAGGCAGTAGGAAAAGAGGAAGAGTATATTACAGGTGGATAGATTCAATCAAGGAAACCATGACCCTGAATTTGCAAGATTCCAGCTGAGCTGTTGATAACAGGGTGACTTGGAGATCTCTGTTGAAGTCAACTTGGTGGCAATTAACAACAAACAAGCAATTATTTTTATGTGTTCATGGATATCAATCTATCTTTTCAGATACACTGATGGAGAGATATTAAAGTCAAAGGTATTAAGTACAGTTACAGAGTGGGGTGAGTCCAACATGTCTGATAAATGGCACATTGAGAAAAGATGTACTAAAACATGGGATCTCACCTTAAAAATTTCTTCAATGTAGTTTGTCACTCATCTGCATCTCTCTTTCCCCCCCAACCACCAGCACTGGCACTTCACTCACCTTTCTAGTGCCCTGTTTAATAAATTTATTATTATTATTATAATTATTATTATATTATTATTATTATAATATTTAAATCATAGATGGGTTGAGGAATATACAATGGGGTTATGAATTGATACATATATAGTTATATCTTATTAAGATTTTATTTGGCTAATTCGATAACTTTATTCCTTTATAGAAGAATAATGTGATAAGGTAGTCAAGATTATAGCAGTACATTTCTTTTTTCCTCCTTTCTTTTCTTTACCCAAAGAAATCTGATACAATATTGTTTTATTTAGCAACAACAGCTAGAATTACCTTTGCTCAAAAATGGAAGGCAAAAATTATTCTTATGGAAGAAGATTGGTTGTATAAACTTTATGATGCAATACAACTGTATAAATTAACTCAGCAATTAAAAATAAATCGATAGATGAATTATATGAAGAATGTAAGCCTGTATTTAAAGTTTTAAAAAAGAAATGGAGACAGTTAGTGATGATAGGTTTATCAGACTAATAAAATGGAAGGCATGTCAGTGGGATAGAAGGATGAGTAGAACGCGAAAGTATGTGATTGATGAAGGGAAAAGGACCTGGGTAATTGATTATTATAGATTTGGATTAAGGAAGCCTAAGGGATAGGTAAGGTTTGAATTGGAGAAGGAAGGGGAGGAAGTCAAGAGTTATGAATGGAGAAGGAAAGGGATTGGTGTGGATGATACAGGGAAGTGAATGAAGGTACGTGTAGGTAGCTTGTGGGTATGAGAAGGCTGGGAGAAGAAGTGGAGGAAGAGTAAGGAGGTGGAGGAGTTAGTAGAGAAGGGGAAGGAAGAAGGAGAAATAGTTGAAAGTAAGAATTGGAGTAGAAGGAAGAATTGGAGAGAAGGTAAGAAGGAGGAGTCGAGAGAATGATGGGAGATAGGGGTAGTAGGAGATGGAAGAAGAGTGACTAAAAAGAAGAGTGAAATAGGGAAAGAAAGGCAGGTAAGAAGGATAGAGAGGTAGTGAGAGAGGTGACTATAAATTTTATATATACATTGTGTATGAAGAAAGAGATTAGCTATCCCTTTGCATGTTAATTTAATTTGTGTGATTGGCTGTTTAGAGTGGGAATGATGTGGTAGATTTGTTATTGGTATTGAATTGTTAATTTAATGTGATGGTTCAAAGATGGAATATTTAAATGTTTTTAGATGTAGAAGTTGTTGTGTTTATGTAGTGTTGTATGGTTTTATTGAATAAAGATGAAAAGAAAGAATATAGCAATAAAGATATTTAATAGTGTATAATTTTGTTTGGCTCTAAAAACTCTTTAAAATACATCAAGAAATTAATAGGAATATTAATAATTTTGATTACTTAAATATTTAGCCTATCATCTATATTAAAACTACTTTGATATTATAGAAGTAAAACTAAGAGTAGGAATATGACAGAAGAGTTGTATATAGGTAGAGGTTCAAGAATATAAGTAGATTTGAAAGCTACTATGATTTAATTAGCACAAACTACTTGAAGGTAGGAAGTATTTGATGATATAATGGTACCTTCAAAATACAATAATCTGTATGGTGATTTTTATGATCATGAAAATAATAAAGATATATAGTGCAATTAAAAGAGGGGTTGTAAAAAGGAGGTTGGAGTAAAAAGTGGAATGGGGGTGAGAAGAGAGAGAGGAAGCCAAGAAAGAAGGAAATGCAGTAGCAGGAAACTTTTCACTTAATCAACTGTGTGCATTGCCCCATGTAAGTAAAATTATTACAAAGGGATTCATTGCAGCACACCCCAAATAACATTATACAAGACTAAATTTTATACAGTAATGTACAGTGTACAATATAATAGAGTATAAGACCTGACTCTCCCGACCAACTCAAAACATTTTGCAGTCGCTCCTCCATTCTCGCGAACTTGAAGTCCATTCTCGCAGACTTGCGGTTTTCACAGAGGGAACGACCTCCGCTAAAATCAATGGGGTGGGGGCGTGCTCCGTTCAAGCCTATGGGACTTGAATATTGGCGAATCTCCATTTTCGTGGGGCGGTCCAGAACGGATCCCCCACGAAAATGGAGGGCTGACTGTACTTTCATACAGGCCTAAGGAGGTCCAAGGAAGGGATCCCCCCCCCATTCCATTTCAAGATTAGTTTTTCTTCTTTTCCATTTTTGGTGGTGGTTGTTTTTACCCTGCTGCTTTGACCTGGGCTCCAGAGAGTTCTCTTTCTAGCCTGTCTAAAAACAGGGCCATGTGTTACATTGCCTCCCATCCTAATATTACTTCTCTTGCTGCAAGAGCCTTCCTGTTCTATTGAATATGACCAAAAGAGAGAGAGAGAGACTTACTCTTACGAATTGTAACACATTCTAACAACTTAACTAACTAAAGAGTTTTTAAAACATCAGCATTAATTGAGGAATCTAGTAAATGAGGTGAAATGGATAGAAAAAAAACTCCTAGCAACTAATAATTTAACTAGTTAATTAACTGGCTAATTCCAATCTCTGGTTTTTACACAACATTTATATTAAAAACAATAAGGTTAGGTGTCCTTATTGATAACAGTGCTTGTTTCTTTTGTTTAAGATAAAACTATTAAACTGTGGAAGGTCACTGAACGAGATAAGAAACCCGAGGGATACAATTTAAAAGATGAAGAAGGAAAGCTTAAAGATCTTTCTACTGTGACCTCACTTCAGGTGAGTGGCTGGAGAGTTTTCTTGATTCAAATTACAGTTCTTTAGGATCTGTTGATGTATAATCTGCAATGGGGATCCGGCACTGGGTGTCACCCGATGCGGGGGGGATGGGGACTTCCAGGTGGGACTTCTGGGCAATGGGGTAGCATGGGAATGGCTGTGTGGGCTGGGGAAATGGCCAAGCGGATGGGGGAAGTGCCACATGGGTCGGGGAAACAGCTTCCCGGGTCGCAGAAATGGCTGGCCACTATCTGCCTGGGCCAGACACCTCCCCTCCGAGGCCCAGAGACCCACCAAGGCCTGGAGCATCTGCAGGGAGTGGGTGCCAACTGGGTGTCACCCCCCCTTTCTGGGGTGTCACCCAATGCAGTCTGCAACCCTCGCACCCCACAGTGACACCAATGTGTACTATCAATTAAGCTCTATTCTCCATTAGGTTCTAGTACAGGGGTAGGCAACCTTTCCCCTTTAAGGGCCGAGGGACTTCAGCTCCCAGAAGCCTCAGCCATGTTGGCCAATAGTCCCATGTTGGCCAATAGCTCCTGGGATTCGAGGAGCTGAAATCCCTCAGCCCTTAAAGGGGAAAAGTTGCCTACCCCTGTTCTAGTACTTCCATTACTGTTTATTATAGGGCTGGCCTGCGGGTGGAGTTGGGGCAGAGCGACTACACTCCAGCCACCCCGACTCTGCCCTGGCATGCCATCACGTCGCATGCCCGACTGCACAGTGCAGCATCATGGCGCCCTGTTGGCACAGCGTGTAGACATGCTGTGCCAAAGTGGCGCAAAAGAGTCATGGCGGTGGCACTAAGGGCAGCTTTTTGCTGCCCCCAAAAAGGAGTGGCATTTGCCAGCTCTTTTTGGAGCAGCAAAAAGATGGATCAGGGCCACAGCATGTAGTTGCCGCAGCTCCAATCTGGTGCTCCCAGGGGTGGCACAGAGCTGTCCCTTAGCAGCCATTTGTACAGCCCCATAGTATGGTTTCAAAATGGGGAACCACTTTAAACAGAGACATAGTTGCATATGAACATGATTTTTCTATACCTTTTTATTGCAGTTTTATGTGTGGATTTCATTCCATTATCTCCTTACAATAATCCTGTATTATTAAGTGAGAGAGAATGAAGGATCCATGGTCACCCAGTGCACTTCATGTTTGAATCAAATGTGAATCCAGGTCTTTGTGATCCAAGTCCAAGATACTTTCTGTTACACCATACTAATACACTGCTTCGATGTTTTCTAAGTTCATTTACAATTTTGTAAGTTCGTATGTAGTTTTATTGCATGAAAGAATAACATTTTCTAATTAACAAAAGTAATATGGCATTTTAAAGAGAGACAGTGTGGTATAATGATTGCATCATGGAGACTAGGGTTCAAATCTCCAGTCAGCCATGGAAACCCATTGGAGGACTTTGGCCAAGTCACACTCAGCCTCAGAGTAAGGCACAAATCTTGCCAAGAAAACCCTGTGACAAGTTCACCTTAGGGTTGCCATAAGTTGTTGTTGTGCATCATAAACGAAGGTGCACAACAACAACAGCAACAACACCTTAAAGAATTTGGTAATGATTTTATTTAAGGAATTTAGGTTTATTTATATGGTAGTTATTTCCAGTTGGAGCCATCTGATAGCCAGCCATTTTGTGATGGAGGTTTATCAGATCAATTTAATACATGATTTTATTATAGTGGTACATGAAGTGTAGCTGGACAATAGATTTCAAGAACCTGCTTCCGTAGAGCATCAAAAACTAGTTCACCTCAAACCGATGTCCTTCACTATACAACAAATAGCTAGATATCTCTGATCCAGAGGGAGAGGGGGGATTTTACCTTATACCTTCCTTCACCACCTCCAAGTCCAAAATTAGATTTGGATAATGGTGGTCTTGGTTACTATTTGCATTGGTAGGAATGTTCCCAGTGGCACCAGTGGGAGCTTTTTTGCCTGTGCCAGTCTGGAAATGCACTGTTGACAAAAGGTTAAAGTCCCTCCCTTTCCATTTTGGTTTAGGAGCCTGGAAGGTGCCACACTTATTTGCAGCAATGAGCTTTTCCAAGAGGACTCCTAGTACTACCATGGCACTTCCAATATAGGATGTAATCAGCATTGCATTGGACTTTCTACACATTCTATTTGTGGGATATTCTTCTATGTGTGTTTACTCTAGTGGGATGAGCATAGCTATGGGGATGGGACGAAAGACAATTTCTCCTTCGCTTGCCCTCTTATCTTTCCCTTATGACACTTGCAGGATCTACAGAGAAGCTCTGTTAACTCTTTAAAAAAAGAAAAGAAAATATAAATATAAAAATATAATACATATAAAATATAAATATAAAGCTTTTCTCCTTTTTATCTTGTTTGGTGAGTGCTTGAACTGCAATTTTCTTCCTCCCATGTGTCTCATTACTGTAGTTTATAGGCAGCTCCTTCACTGTTTCCATGTTCCATGGAGTCGATCCAGACTGATGGTTGTTTAAGTCTCCCATTCCCAGGTTCTGAAGACAAAAAGAATGATGTGACTCCATTCACATTACAGATATAATCTGGGTTGAATCCTTGTTGTTTACACATGTCCCGAATGCACTCAATGCACTTGGGGGGCGGCTGGCAACTCCCCCCCCTACTTAACCCAGGATATTTGATACTGAGTTTTCCCCTCAAGTTTTCTTGAAAAATCTGAATCAATCCACATCTTCGGAAGTGTGTTTAAACTTCCAAATCAATTCAGATCGCTCTGTATCATTCAAGGGATATTATTTTATCCTGAAACGATGGCATGTGTGAATAACAAAGGGGTTACAATGACTCGAAGAGAGCTTCGCGAACCCAACACAAAATGGGAACAACAAACCTGATATGCATTAGCACAGTGATCTGCATCTCCTTGGGACAAAAAAATGAGCGTGAATGCCTCCGTTGTGTCTTGCTCCTATATCCCCCACCCCACAGACACTTTGCATCTTTTAAAATTCTCCCATTCCATTTTCTTCCATTCCATATCCCCAAGAGGCAAAGAAACATCATGGCAGGTTAGGCAATGTCTGTAAAGGGAAGTAAAGCAGTCTGTGAAGTAAAGCAGAGGAAGGGCAAGGGAGGGGGCAAGGGTGGGAAGAAGCAGAAGGTGCTGCTGCTGTGCTTCTCCAAAATGGCTGGAAATGCTGTGGGTGCACATGTCTCCTGAAGCCAAGGCAGCTAGAAAATGTGACAAGAGGAATAAGGGAAGGTGAGGTTTTGCTATTGAGGTCAGAAGGTATGGGAGGGGAATGAAAGGAGCGAGTGATCGCAAGATGGCAAAACATCCCCCCCCCAACAAAAAAGTGACGGCAGTCTGAACAAATTTAAATGGTTGTGGGGGGTTTATTTCCCAAAGGAAAAAGCGCCTGTGGAAGACCATGATTACCAATAACTTCATATCTTTGAATAAGTCACCTAAGTAGAGAATTTAAATATGAATACACTAGTATACCATGGGATGTAGTGGCTCAAGTGGTTAAGATGCTGACTCTGTTAATGGCAAGATCCGAAGGTTGGCAGTTCGAGGCCCGGGTGCTGCATGATGGGGTGAGCTCCCATCGCTAGTCTCAGCTTCTGCCAACCTAGCGGTTTGAAAGCATGCAAATGCAAGTAGATAAATTGGTACCACTTCTCAGTGGGAAGGTAAACAGCCTTCTGTGCAATCATGCTGGCCACATGATCACAAAGTAGTCTCTGACAACGCTGGCTCTTTGGCTTAGTAACGGAGATGAGCACCGTCCCCTATGATCCGACATGACTTGACAACCTTGTCAATGGGGAATACCTTTACCTTTACCTTAGTATACCATCAGCCACCAATAACATGATTTGGACCATTCCCCCTCCTCTTCCGATTTCCTTCACCAGTAGTATTTTCCTGCATCCAAGAAACAGCAGGGCAGTCCCTTGGGTGACACGCATCTTTTTAAAGACAGGAGAGGCTTGGAACAGTCCAGGCTTCCTTCTTGCTCTGCAATGCAAGCTGGACAAAGTTCAAGAGACAGGGAGTTATTTATATTAGCTGGAGAAATTGGGTTAAACCAGAAGCCTTGGCATCAGAGTTGCACTAGCATGCATTCCTTTTAATAGAAAGGAAAGTACAAAGCAAGCTGCAAAGCACATGGCAAAATTAAACTGGTGATTTGAATGATTAGGGTGTGGAGGATTTTTTAAAAGCTGCAATTGCTATGGTAACAACTGCTAGGCATACAAGGGTAGGCGTAATGGCGCAACCTCCCTGCCTCCTCCACCTGGGACCCACTTTGTTCCAGGAATGCCTACAAGCAGCAGGTTAATGCTGCACCACTGATACATACACAGCAACATCATAATGATCCCTTGCCCACACACCCCAATGGGATTTTCCTTTTTAAGGAAAAACATGGCACAAGCCAAGTTAAAAATTGGATTGATCGGAGCATATGTTAAAGCCATCGTGTGAAATTTCAGCAGACAGTTCATGGTGACTGCGCAAGAAAAGTTACATCTGGAACTGCCTAGGACTTAACTGAGGACATATCATGGAGGGTGACAAAAGAGTGGATGATGGAAATGGTGTCTCATGCTGAGCGCCCCATCTCCCTTGGCCCTCACCACCAGCAGCTAAGAAGATCTATGGAGAGACTGATGTGGTGATAAGGTGCCATATGGAGAAGAATTGTACATGGGACTGCTGCTTCCAGTGGGGAAAAATATAGTGGGAAATACAATTGGCAGATGTATGATCACATCTAGGATTTATTTTCTAAAAAGTCCGTGTGTTGAGCATTACTGAACTAGGTTAGATATTTGTGTTGGTATAGTATCAGATAGCAGTAGATAGAATACTTTTGAAATATTAAAGGTACTCTTGATATACAGATACAGATATACAGATATATTTTGAAAAACTCAGTTTGAAATAATGAAAAGAAATTTACTTACTATTATTCTTTTACATAGGTACCTGTACTGAAGCCCATGGACTTGATGGTAGAAGTCAGCCCCAGACGAATTTTTGCTAATGGCCACACCTATCATGTCAACTCAATTTCTGTCAACAGTGACTGTGAAACGTATATGTCAGCAGATGATTTGAGGATTAACCTCTGGCACTTAGCAATTACAGATCGAAGTTTTAGTATCCTTTGCCATGGTTGCTTGTATGGTCAGCTATTATATTTTCATGGTTCTAGTGCACTTATATTTCCAGAGTTGTTTCACCATTCTTAGTTTTTAGGTGGGTGGATATTTATAACAAATAAGGTATAGTTCAATGTGAAGTCGAAGGCTTTCACAGCCGGCATCCATAGGTTTTTGTGGGTTTTTCGGGCTGTGAGGCTGTGTTCTAGAAGAATGTATTCCTGATATTTCGCCTGCATCTGTGGCTGGCATCTTCAGAGAATAGTGGCATGGTGGTATGTGGAGTATATATACTGTGTGATCCTTGGTTGAGAGGATTAGCATGTAAATGTGTGTATTGTTCTGTTGAGGCAAGGACTCAACAGGATATGTGAGGAGGATTAGTGTTTGTTTAATTAATGGATAACTGCATCTAAAGGTCATTTAATTTTTTAAAATTTTTAAAAAACAGTTTTATTGAACTAATATAAAATTACCACAATGCAACATTCATAACATATACTGGAGCATATCAATATAATCCATACATATCTATACATATCCATATTCTTATTCATATTCATATTCATATAACTCCTTCCCATTCATCCTCATCCACTCTAATTCATCCCTTTCTTATCTTCTGTCATCCTTCCCCTCCCATCCATCTAGTTAATCCCTTTTTTATCTTCCATCAAATCCAATTTCTTCTTTTCTCCTTCTACCCAAACAAACCTACCCATTTTCCCACGCCACCACTTCTATTTCATTTTAGTTAGATTATTTGTTTGTTTCCTTCTCTCTTCCATTCACATCCCTTCATTCCACCTCCCCTTTCCTTTACACACAATTCCCTCCAAATTTCTTCACTTCCTCCCACCTTCCTTCCCATTCAACCTTTGGTACTTCTGTACTTCTCCAATTTCCTGGAACTAAATTATTTTAATGATTTCTGTAAAGTCTTTTCTAGTATTCTCTAACTGGATTTCAGTCTTCGTCTGTTGTTTCTGTCGGTCTGTTCTTCAATGGAGATGTCAATTTATCACGTCTACTAGGTTCCTCATCCATTTTTCACTTGTAGGTATTTCTGGAGATTAACATTTTGGGGCAAAGAGAATTCTTGCAGGAGTAACCATACAAAAAAATATCCTCCAGTTTTTCCTTTCAAGGTCTTTTTCTAGTATGTCTGTCATATTTAATAAGAAGAGCTCTGGTTTTAATGGAATTATATGTCCCAAGATCTTTGCCATATGTGAATGGATCTCTTCCAAAATTTCTTTGCCTCTGAGCAAATCAACCACATATGATAATATGTGCCAAATCATTTAATTTTTTAACATTGACTTTAAGCAACTTTGCACCTTATTTCTTTGGAGACACTCCCAACCCCTTTCATATGCTGTGATGTCCTGTTACATCTTCAACATGGCTTACAACTAGGAAGTCTTTACTGTCTGAGTGCTTGTTGTAAAGCTATTCATAGTTAAGTCATGTAATGAAAGATTGGATTTAATTAAGTCCAAAGGGCTGAAATTCAAAATCTGAACAGCTTTGTTGAGAACTAGCCTCACATAGCGGTAAAGATCAGGCTAATTTATAAATGTGTTATTGGAGTTCACTGACAAATTGCTGGTCGCTGACATGGACCATCACAGATTAAACACAAACTATATTGATAGTTGAATGCCAGACAGATTACTTTTTCATAGGGTTTGTAGTCAGTTCAGATAATGCAGGCCAAAACTCTGGGGGCAGGGATTGGGCCTGATCCAGCCAGACGAAATGCAAATCCAGTGGATCTGGCCTGATTCTGGGGTAAAAAGCCATTACCCCAACGTAATTTGACT
>CM034708.1:105028186-105046762 GCA_020142125.1 Phrynosoma platyrhinos
TTTGCTAATTTTTGTGGGTACAAATGCCACCTATAGAACAGTTTATAATAATTCTCTATTCCAGTCTCCATTTCTTGAAGTTTCCATTTCTTGAAGTCTTCTTTCTTCCATTTCTTTCCATTTCTTGAAGTTTCAAGTTTTCCATTGTCATCCTTAAACCACTACGCTGGCTCTCTGCCGACATCTACTACAGGCCACCAAAGCAAGAGGTGTGAGATGATGCTTTTCTGAAACAAATTTTGGATACATACAGATGTTAATTTTTGACGAGACAAGAATGTCCATTTGAAATTCATTCTGAATGGTTTTGTGTACTAAGTACTAAGTTGAGCACTTAAGCAGCAAGAGTGCAACTCACATTCTCACCTTTCTTGTTGTCCTTGTGTTTTCAAATCATTTCTGACTTATGGCAACCCTAAGGCAAATCTGTTGCAAGGTTTTCTTGGCAGATTTGTTCAGCAGGAGTGTTCCTTTGTTTCCACTGAGGCTGAGAGAGTGTGACTTGGCAAAGATCACCCAGTGGGTTTCTGACCCAGCTTGTCTGATTTTTTTTAAGGGCCATCTTAGATCATAAGCTCCAGGGGCTGCAGAGATTGCAAATTGTGTGTGTCTATGTCTTCAAGTAGCACAGCTTCAACGATCCAGCTGCTTCTGACTGCAGCTCCCAGGATTTCTCAGCATTGGCTGCACCAGCTAGGGGATGCTGGGACTTGTAGTCCAACAATAGCTGGAGGACCATATGTTACAATAAAATAACACAGTGTCCCCAAAGTAGTTTAAAAAAAGAAATAGTTGCATAATTGAATGGGATGTCTGTATTCTCTGTTCAGTTCAGAGAGGAATACATGGGCTTGGATTAAGTCCAGTAATCTTGTAGATTTTAAATTCTTGATACTGGCTGCCATTAGGCAACAATATAAATTTAAGTTGTATCAAGGATGGGAACCCAAATGTTTATACCTAAAGTCCAACATATGGGTTTATACATAAAGTCCAACAAACACCACATGGGACTGTATTTTCTATGTTTGTTGGCTGATTCAAATAAGTTGGGCATTATAATATGTACTAGAGAGAAGGAGGATGGAGAGAGAGAATTGGAAAAATTTTGGACACCTGGCTATGGGATCTGCAGTCTAAAAAAGGCAATGTTTCCAAGCTCTAACAGATAAGGAACAATACAACTGAATAAATATTTGTAATCTCTTCAGGGACCTCTGAGGACCACAGTGTGTATTCTGCTATACAGAATGCTTCTTCAACAAATTGTTGTGGTTGGAATGCAACACATAAAGAACTGAAATGGAAAACTGATCCCAGCTTGTCTTTACTATATTCTTAAAAACTATACCTTCCCATAAAATATACCTTCCTCTGCCTTTGCGTGACATTTTCTGTTTTAGGGATGACACATTTGAATCCAGTCATTTGCAAAAACAACAACAACACAGAATTTGAGCATCTGATTGTCAATGTGTATGTACTAGGCTCACTTTATTTATTATGTTCAAACAAAAATCCACCAAACAGTGATACCTTTATTGGCCAACCGAAATGCACAATATACTTTCGAAGCGCCACAGGCTTCTTCATCAGGCAAGATGTTACAAACCAAAGTTGTTATTTGGAAATGTTATTAAGATGCTTGCATTTTGTTGTTTCTGTCTTTACTTAAGATGGTATGGGGAGGATATCTTTTGCAGGCTGGCTCCTCCTTCTAGCCATGTGGCAATAGGGAGATTTTCAAAGTCCTGGAAATTTAAAGTCCATTTGCATATCAACAAAGACTCCTCTCTTGCAATCCAATATGTCTCCATTCCTGTGGGGCCACAGGCCTCTTTGAAAGCATATACAAATACACAGATACGCAGAGAACTTACACACATTCAAACTAGACAATGAGGAAATAGAAATAGTAAAAGAGTTCTCATATCTGGGATCAAACATTGATCAGAATGGGGACTGCAGTCAGGAAATCAGGAGAAGATTAAGAATGGGGAGGGCGGCTATGAAAGAACTAGAAAAGATCCTAAAATGCGAAGACATACAAGTCAGCACAAAAGTCGGATTCACACAAGCCATCATATTCCTTATTACCATGTATGGATGTGAAAGCTGGACAGTTAAGAAAGAAGATAGGAAGAAAATCAATGCATTTGAGATAATGTGGTGCTGGAGAAGAGTGCTGAGCATCCCATGGACAGCCAAAAAGGACAAACAACTGGATCCTAGAACAGATCAAGCCAGAGATATCCCTAGAAGCCAAGATGACATGACTTAATCTGTCATACTTTGGACACATCATGAGAAGGCATGAATCGTTGGAAAAGACAATAATGTTAGGAAAGGTGGAGGGAAGTAGAAAGAGAGGAAGGCTGCTTGTTTAGATGGATGGACTTTGTCAAAGAGACCATGAATAAGAGTTTCCAAGAGCTGGTCAGTCCAGTAGAGGACCGGGGGGGGGGGGGGCTGGAGATGTCTCATCCATAGGGTCGCCATGAGTCCAGAACAATGCAAAGGCAGTTAACAACAACAACAAACAACCAAACTGGAACCTGCCCAGAGGAGGGTGACAAAGATGGTGAGGGGTGTAGAGACCAAGTCCTATGAGGAAAGGTTGAAGAAGCTGGTTGCATACCCAGTTGTAGCTTGGAAATGGGGCTCAGCGTATGCTATGACCACGCAAGTATTTAAAAGACTATTAAGTGGATGATCAAGTAGCAGAGAGGGCAGGGGATCATTAGGAGTCGCTGGGGGGGGGGTGCACCAGGTGACACCCAAAGGGTGGTGACATCACTACTCCCCAAACATCTCCCTTTTGGCAGAAATGGGATTTGGCATTCTTCTCTATCCCTATAAAATGCCGAAGAGATGGTGAGAGTGGGCCAAGAAAAAGGAGAGACAGGGTTTTTTTTAAATTAATTTTTAATTTTTAAATTTTAAAAATTTATTTTTTTTAATTACATTAAAAATATTCATTTTAAGATTTCTTTGAAATATCACATCTTACCAAATTTTCCCTGTAATCACATGAAACAGTGCACATGTAAATACATTTAGGTTGTACATATGATATTATAATTTAAAGGTATAATTTTATTTTTGCTAGTCGTTTATGTCAGAACTATTGGATATATAGGAATTATTATTGATGAGTAACATTGGTACTAAAAACATTACTAAGGATTTTTAATGGGGGGATACTGTTATTTGTAACATTGTTTTATTGTTTATCTTGGGATAATTTTACTCAATTTATCTTAGTTGTAAGCTGCCTTGACTGTTCTGCAAAAGGCAGGGTATAAATAAAGATGACGATGATGATGTTTATGATTATGATTATGGTGTGGTATAGGAGGAGGTCAGGGGGGTGACACTATGAGTTACCGCACCAGGTGAATAGGTTTTGAATTACTAGCTTCAAATTACAAGGAAGATTCTACCCAAGTTTTAAAAAGAAGTTTCTTATACAAACTGTTCAACAGTGGAATATGTAAATTTCAAAGGTGATGGCATTCCTTTATTATGGATTCGGGGATACTGGATAGCCATTTAGCAAGATATTCACTCTAGAAGTGAATTTCCTGTTTGACAGGTGATTACACAGAACAGCAAAGCTGACTTTACAAGTTGCATTTTTTTCATATGAAAGTGTGAATAAAGTAACAACTTAAAGTTTTGTAAGGGCAATCATAACTGTACCAAACATAGGGGGGTTGCAGACTGCCAGAAATAGTGCAAATTGAGTCCACTTTTAGGGTTAGGGTTAGGGTTAGGGAATCATGGGAACTGTATTTTATTGTGGCACCAGAGCTCTCTGACAGAGAAGGTTCAATGTCTCAGAAAAAAAACAATTCCCATTATTCCCTAGCACTAACCCTAACTCTAAAAGTGGATTCAATTTGCATTATTTCTGGAAGTCTGCAACCCCCCATAATACATTTTTTAGGTTAAATCATAGTAGCAATACTTTGCCAACTTGGGTCTAGAGCAGGGGTAGGCAACCTTTCCCCTTTAAGGGCCGAGGGACTTCAGCTCCCAGAAGCCTCAGCCATGTTGGCCAATAGTCCCATGTTGGCCAATAGCTCCTGGGATTCTGGGAGCTGAAGTCCCTTGGCCCTTAAAGGGGAAAGGTTGCCTACCCCTGGTCTAGAGGATGAGTTTGTATTACAGTTGAGTTGGTGAGAGGAGTTTAAGTAAGGGCTCAGATTCAGAAAGGTCCAAACCAGGGGTCAGCAACCTACGGCCCCGCAGGCCAGACCTGGCCCGCCGAGGCCTTGGAACCAGGCCGTGGCTGGTACTGCTGCCACCGCTGTGCACGCTGCCACCACCGCACTGTGCGTGACACGAGGCGCCATTTTGCTTTCCAAAATGGCACCCCGTGTTCGCGTACGCAAGCGCACCACAGCGCTATTTGGCCTTCCAAAATGGTGCCCGCCACCGTGCGCATGCCATGCACCATCCAAAATGTGTATGCAAGTGCACCGTTTGGCCTTCCAAATGGCACTTGATGCCGTGAGCATGCATGCACGAGCGTGGGGCGCCATCCAAAGTGGCGTCCCGCGCTCGCATACGCATGCACACCATGGCGACGGTGGTGCGCATGTGTGCGCGCGCGTGCGCACGCACCACAGCAGCCCGGGGGACAGGGGAACTGGCCCCACCCCCCCAAAAGGTTGCCGACCCCTGGTCTAAACTGTACTATTGACTACATTCACAAGGAAATTACAAAAGGGAGATTGCTATAGTGATTTTGACCTAAATAGTATTATGAGTCCCGACTAGAATAAATCCGTTGAAATCAACTGCTTTGTGGGAAAGTGAACACTTAATGTAAATTCTTCTGATTCAGTGGGTCTGTTCTGGTTTCCTATGCATTCCATAGGAACAGTTCCCCCGGTTTTGAAACTAAGAGTGTTTGTGCTCTGTAACATATAAATCAATTTAATTATTGATTAAAATGTATAGAACCTGTGAATTGGTCAAAGATGTGCTGCATATAGAATATAATAATAACTTGCTATCTGAAAAATGATTGCTTCTATGTAGACTTACAGTTTCTGATATTTTGATAACTTTTATGTGTTCTGATCCTATAGTCAAGTATTTAGGATAACATTTTTTGTTCCATATATTCATAGATATGACGCACTATTGTACATGTAGGAAGTGGTTATCTAATATTAGCTAATTAGGTAGAATTAAATAGGCATAAAAAACTTCAGATACAGGGTAAGATAGAAATATTTTAATAAATAACCCAGCTGACTCACCTTAGTAGCAAAAGTAATTTGTTGTTTTAAGCTTAATAGTAATACCCAATGCATATTTACTCAGGTTCTTAGTTCACTTTGAGCTTACTCCCAGATTAAGTGTGCATAGATAGTTTCAGTGTGTATATATATATATATATATTGAGAGAGAGAGAGAGAGTGAAAGAGTACAAATATACAATCATATAAATAATCATGGCATGTGAGATACTGGGAATAATCAGATTCAGGATGTTTTTTTAAGTAAAGAATTAGACACAGCATTAACTTTATATCATGCAGTTGAACAGCTGGATAACATATTATATTACATTCAAAAAATGAAACATGAATCCCAAAAGCATATTTTTGTGCCACTGTTGTGACTGATATTGTCAAGTTAAATTTATCTGTTATTGTTTATTGATTTACGGTATTAAATCTGAATTTATACAGCTTCCTCTTGACTGCTTTACTTTGTAAAACTGTTTGAGATTAACTCATGAACTCTGGTGTTTTTATGTGATAATTTACTATGTTTGCTATTTACATACTACTGGAAAACTTTGGACTGGAATACAGTCGCCCCTCCGTTTTCACAGACTTGGTGTCCCATTCGCTGGTGGCAAACGGAGTGGGACAAGTTGGGAGGCGCACCCATGGCATGCACCTGCAGATACTTGTGGGCATTTGCCACCATTGAAGCCTATGGGGCTTGAATATTTGAGATTTTCCATTTTTGCAGGAAGGTCCGGAACAGATCCCCTGAGAAAACGGAGGGGTGACTGTATTTAAAATAGTCAAGAGCATTTTCTGAGTACAAACCTGAAATTACTGTATCAGTTGATTAGCCACTAAAATATGGTAGAATTATTGCCTATTCAAGGAATTGCCATCCCTTAAGCAATATGCTGTTAGGAAATCTCACAAACACATGCATCCAAGACCTTTTATAGTGATGTTTTGAAAATAAATGTTGATCAGATAGTGGCTTTTTTATGAAGTGTTTTTGCTAGCCTTAAATTACATATCCTAAGATGCTGTGTCTGTTCACAGTTGATCTACATTGTCTATTTCCAACCTTTAAGGGAAGGAATCCATAGTTCTCAAAGGAATATGTTTTGATACTTCCAAGAAAGTTAAAGGTACAAACTAAACCAAATTTGCAACTAGAATTTTGTTCTACTAGAAAAAGGAAGGGAAAAATAACACTTTGTTTTATTTGAAGGGTTTGAATAAGTTATTTTGTTTGTTGCTGTTGGTTTTCTAACTCTCTTTAAGATGGATGAGATAAAGGGCAAAGACCGAGTGATTCTGGCTTTGGAGAAGGAACTTGGTGCCCAAGCAGGACATGCTCGAAAGCTGATGCTCCAGAAAGAAGCACTGGATGAACAGCTTGTTCAGGTCAAAGAAGCAGAACGATACCATGGCAGCCCAAAGAAAGAACTTCCTCTTGGAGCAGGAGAGATAAATGAACTGGTAGGAGGCCCAGTAAGAGAACCATTTTTTAAAACATGCCAGTAATAACTTAGTCAACAGGTGAGGAACCTCCACTCACAGGCCAAATTCCAGACTAGCCAGTATTGGCCCACTGGACCTCAGAACATGACCATTCCCCCTCCGCAAAGCCCTACTCTTTAAAAGAGAGAGTGGCAGGAGAACAACTGATCTGTAGCTTGGAGAATGTTCAGTTTTCTTTGCTCTGAACACAGGAGATTAACTGTGAATTTAGCTAGCACCTGAAAACTATGTGGGTAAGGTGAAGAATAAGTGAAGCCACTCCAATAGAGGCATCATCTGGAGGAGTTCCAGGCAGCCCTTCAATATCATGTTGTTGAACAATGGTGTTATTGTTGTGTGCCTTCAGGTTGTTTCTGGCTTATGGCGGCCCTCAGACAAACCTATCACAGGGTTTTCTTGGCAAGATTTGTTCAGAGGGGGTTTGCCTTTGCCTTCCTCTGAGGCTGAGAGAGTGTGACTGGCCCTGGGTCACCCAATGGGTTTCCATGCTAGCTCAGGGATTCAACTCCTCGTCTCTAGTCATAATCCAGTGCTCGAACCACTATACCACACTGGCTTTCTGAACACTACTGGCTTTCTTTAAATGTGGGATGAGTATAGCAAGGGGTGTAATATAAACTGTAGCTACTTTCCCACGCCTACTCCTACCTTAGCTATTCTAACAGTGAGATTGTTCCAGCAAATAAATGATAACTGAAGGGGGAAACAGACAGGCACAAAGGGGTAGCTTGAAGCTGCCCCTGCCCAAGCGCCTTGGGACTGCGGCAACCACACACCGCAGTCCCGAGGCACCATCCACCACAGGGCCAAATTGGAGCAGAAAAAAAAACCTGCTCCTTTTTGGGCGGTGTTTCTGTGGCCTAGGTGCAGCTTTGGTGCGTCTTCCATGCATCTTGGGGATGTGCATCATCGAATCGTCATGCCCCCAAGCCATGTGGAAGCTGGCTTTTTTGGCCTGTCTACTCCCCCCCCCCCCCCCCCCCCCCCGCAAAGGACTGGAACCAGTTATAAACTATAGAAAAAGTGATAATAAATTAAAAGTGAAGCTTTGTATTGAGGGATGTTAGGGATATTCTCTCCTAGTATCATTATTTTTCTCTGAGGGTTTTTTTGTTATAAATAGTTTAACTGGGAATGGACAATTGGTTTTCCTTTCTACCGATTTCACTTTTTAAAAATCATGTTGTCTCCAACAGATTTATGAAGAAATCCACATCCTTTGGTTAGACTTTATAAAAAATGAATTGAGTGTACGGTTGCTAGTTCATCATCATCCTAGACCTTGCTGTTTCTTTGTCAAAACCTGAAATCCAGAGATGGCCCCCAGTGATTTTATTAACCATTGTGCATTAAGTGCTAACCACAGTTGCTCACAGACGTTGTTCTAAACACAAACACACACAATGTATACCTTTGTTTGAAAATTAATACAGAGGTATTAATAAAGGAGGCTTTTTCAGATCAAAATGAAATTAGGGGACTATTCTCGCTTAATCCAGCCAATTTGCTTCTAGACAGAGGTGGATGCAGAGCAGAACAAACGGTGAATCCTGGCACTGCAAACACTGAGAGGGAATCTAACTAAGCATAGGCTTATCGACATGGGTTCAACCATGGGTTCAACCACTCATGGATTGAAAATATTCCCCCCACCAAAAAAAAAAATCTATAATGCAAACATTGATCATGCAATTTTATATACGGAACAACATTTTACTATGCCATTGCATATAATAGGACTTGAGCATCCATGGACTGTGGTATCCATGGTGTGTGTGTCCATCCTGGAGCCAAACCCTAGTGGATTCCAAGGGCCCACTATAAATACATAAACACCCATTGGAAAGGTGTTGCAAGTTGCAGCAATAAATGAATTAAGACTTGCTCAATTGCTGAATTGCTGCTCTGTTAGCTGAGCTGGAGATTTGCACACAACCCTTTCCTCTTGCCTGGAGAAATTTAGGAACACTGGAGAATTTACACTCTCATCTCCTGCCTGGAGATGGTCCACAGAACTGAAAACTCAGGGCTTGATAGATGACAGTTTTAACTGCATGACGTTCTCAGTTTAGCACTGATTAAATTCAATAAGTACAGCTAGTCTCATAATGGAAAAGATTATTGTGTATGTGCCTGTCATGCAACTGTTAAAGATGAGGACTTGCTAGTCAGGAACAAGAAGGAATTCAGCACCCACAAAACATAGCAGTACATATAGGGATCTATAGTCAAACTCTTAGGAAAACCATCCAAGATCTTCTTTCTGAATCACTGCACTGTCTCCCACTATTCACAAACACTTATTAATGATAAATTTCCAATGTGCACATGCACACACATTGGAAATTTATCATTAAAAACAAAGCAAATAAAATTCTCACCAAATCCTATTGTCAGTGGATATTTCAATAGAAAGCCTCAAATATCTGGTGAAATTGGAAACTGTAGCCAGATTTGGAACTGATCCATAATGAGTTTGGGAACATTAACTGGATTTCTCAACTATGGAGGTGGTTTCATTTGCTCACATGTTGGAACAGTCCCACTGTTCATTTGAAATATCACACTCTGTGCATGTCTAAGCACATTGTATGTTTTCCTCTAAATCTACCTAGCCGGGTTCATATGCAAGACTTACCAAGACATAAAGTGAGCACAGCAGCTAGACTGGATATTTGCTGCAATAAAGTACCAGCTTGAAACTGACAATTAGGGAGGGTCATCCTTGGTTTGCAGCAGATGAAATGGCCTTCAAAATAAGGCAGTGTTGTAGCCTATGGGTTGCCACGGTATTTTGATTGTTATGACCTCCTTAATTTCCCAAGACACATGCGGTGAAATGTTTCACATTAAAATTCCAATAATTCAATGGTTTTGCGTTTCTCCTGGAGCAGACACACTGGACATATTGAGAGGAGTATAGGTGGACAAGTTTGCTTCCCTATTTGTGGAAACACTACAAACATTCCATCCCAAGAGATAATCACAGACTTCTTTAACAGTGGAAGACAGAGCAGTAAGGCAGAGACTTTATATCTCCAAGAGAAGATAATTTTTTAGATGTTGTATACAGTAAATAAAAAGAATAGAAGACAAATGACAGCTATACCTAGTAGTTAAAGGGGATTTACAGGAAATAAAGTCCTAGTTTCAACTTCCTGAAAATCCTCTACACTCATCCCTCCACATTTGCTGGGGTTAGGGGCACAGGACCCCTGTGAATGTGGAAAAACCTGAGAGAACACCTCTCTAGGAATCTTACAGGACCCCTGTGAAATTGGAAAACCACAAATAGCAAAAACACTATCTATTAACCTGAGAGAACACCTCTAGGAATCTCTAGGTCCTCCAGTGCAACTCTGTGGTCAACATCTGCCAGGCATCGACCATAGAATTGCATTGGAGAAGCTACAAATGCCTAGCAGAGTGTTCTCTCTAGGAATCTCTTGGTCCTTCAGTGCAACTTTTTGTTAAAGCTGACCATAGAATTGCATTGGAGGACCTAGAGATTTCTAGAGAGAACATATTAATAAAATCCATGAATAATCAAAGCTGCAAAAGTCAAAGCCGCAAATGTAGAGGGACAAGTGTATTTCCACTGTTGGATCCCACCACTGAATGGCCGAATTGGGTATTCTCCAAGTCATACAGAAGTAAGGTTAACCCTGTTGGCTATAAGGCAGATTCCAAAATCTCTGTTAGGATAATGCTAATATTAAGGCAACTAAAATGGCATATACACACATACATATATGTATGTGTGTATATTTTTATGCTAACATTGGGATTATATAATAGAATTCTGTATGAAAATAGTTTTTTCCCTTACTGAAATATAATTTTTAAGGTCACAGTTGCATTCCATATTAGATACTGATATGAAGTATTTGCAAACAGTTATATCAGTAATGTGATTTCCAATCTTGATGTGACTCCTACTGCATCTATTACATATAATGGTTAATTGTTTTGTCTGTGCTGATTCACTTTATAATATGAAATTGTTGGCAGCTTTATGTTTTAATATAGCTTTTATATTTTAAAGGAGCAACATACAGATGAGCGAGACATACGGAGATTTCAACTAAAAATTGCAGAACTCAATGCTGTAATACAGAAACTAGAAGACAGAAACACACTTTTAGTGGATGAAAGAAATGAACTGGTAAAGTGACTTTCACCACTGTATAAAAGACAGAAAACAAAAGATTGCTTGAATTTTTATCAGTGACTTTCATATTCCATAATTAACTAGGTGCCGAAGAACAAGTTAGAGAAATCCCCTGGGTTGGAGGTAAACAGGACACTAATAATTTTGGAACATTTAAAACACTAATATGAAAAATCCTTTATACCTACGAATGTTCAAATCCCTTATCAGCATGAGTAAGATTTTATTTTAAATAATATAAATTATGCTTTTTAGAAAAAGTGTCAGAGTTTACAGACATTTTAAAATAACATTAATTTATTGGACACTTAGGGGATAGAGCATAAAAGGAATTGCTAACTCCTCTCTTTATGATGAGTGCCAAAAAGATACATTGATGTTTTATCCCATCCCTTTAGGACAGAGCAGGAAGGAATTAGGATTGGGAATTTGAAAAAAATAGGATTAGTATGTGCTAGATGTGATAAATTGAGCAATAGGAAAATGATTTTACCTGGTAACAATAATATCAGTTTACAATGTTATGATGAAGAATTAACTCATATTCTCACTATTTAATTTTTTCACCTTTTTTGCAGTTGAAACAATGTCGAGAGACAGAAATGCAGCTTAAGCCTCTTGTAGAAAAAAACAAAAGACTGAATAAAAAGAGTGAGAATATGCTGCAGAATATACAAAGAATGGAGGAAAAAATTAAGAACCTTTCCAGGGAAAATATGGAAATGGTAAGCCGTTGTTCTCTTTGCATCATGAATTCTGATCAGTATTCTTTTTTACTTAGAACTGATTTGGGTAATCATAGTAAGTTTTAAAAAGCACACTTGACACAACACATTTGAAATCTCCACCTTTTTTCAATGTGTAAACTACCTTGAGCAGAACAGACTTCTCATCCATCCTAAGATTATCATTGCAGAATATAGACCCACCATTATATAACAAAATGTCATACTATGTACTCCAGCCATCATCCTGCTTAGGATGATGGGCCATCCATCTATTTCACTTGTAATGATATTTTTTCACATGTGTTCCTTGGTTTTTAAAGACATAAAGTTTAGAATTTAGCTGGATTGAAAGTGAGAAGATGAGGCTATTTGTATCAATATTTTTCTGGGCTTAATGCACTATTTTTGTAAGTGTAATTTCTGACTATGTTAATGAAATATATTTTTTTATAGAAAGAAAAGTTGTCTGTTCAGCCAACTTTGAGAAGGCATACTTCATTGAATGACATCAGCAGCAGACGTGAAGAAAAGGAAATTGAATTTCTTAAAGTACAGATCATACAACAGCAGCATCTTATTGATGATCTCACAGTGGTAATATTCCAGTATTTGGCAGACTCAGCCTTTGCCTTAATTTTTATTTCTTCTTAGACAAAGCTTTGTAAAGACATTTTGTCATTTGATTGGAATATAACATCTTGCATTTTGATGCAACCTGTCTCCCATGAGCATTACTTCATTCTCTTTGCTTCCCTCCCATCCTGCTACAATTAGAGACAGGGAAATGAATTTGAAAAAAGAAGTTTGGTTTACTGGGGAAAGGGGTATGAGGCATAGGAGAAAAGTGGTGTGAGAAAAAGCTGGCCATCTGGATGAGGACTTTTGTAAGGCTGTACCCATGTAACAGGCTGGAGGCTCCCCTAGGAGTAAATCATATTTAACTCAATGTTAACTTTATTCTGAGTAGATATGTATAGGATTACATGTGAAGGAGATTATACTTTTGAGGCTGCAATTTGATGCATACCTAGTTCACTAAACTCTGCTAAACAGAGTTTGCAAATAAAAACAGCTGAAAATCAGCCAAAATGGTTGCTGGAAGTGGTGCAGATGTGCAGTGCAACTTGTGTGTGTGGGGGGGGGGGGGGTTATGAGGGCAAAAGCCCTCCCCCAACACCACTGAGTTGCCTGCCTGTCTTGTAGAGGAAGAATCCAAGTGTCTAAATTTCTGAAGGAAGTACATCCTGCAAGTGAAGATGAATTTTTTCCTACAAAACTGAAGGTCATCTGGCTAGAGCAGTAAAGTGTTTCAATGTTCTATGCTGTTAAAGCATCTAAATGGACAGAGAATGGAGGCAGGTGGGCAGCTGCAGGGAAAAAAGACAAATACATTTGCTGTGTATATGGTTCCAGTCAGAGTGCTGTTGCACTTCCAACACATACTACTATGGAGGAGAAGACCCCCAAAACCTGGGGGGGTTTCCATAGCTGGCGTTCCCATTTGTGTTGCATGTGATGGAGCCTGGTGTCCAGGCCATTTGGATAGAGCGTTCCCCTCCACATCATATGAATAGTAGGATGTGTAGCTGTCGGAGTTGTACCCTTTGCTTTGTGCTTTGCCCCTTGCCTTGTCTTGCTTTCATTGGCGCAATCCTAGAACCCAACTGAGTTTTGCAGTGATCTGCCACAAACTCTTGCACCTACTATTGGGGTTGAGCTCCTTGCCCACTGTGAAAGCCTCTAGAACCTATTGGAAACCATACAGTCTGCTATGAAAACATAGTTGCTAGGAACTGCTAGGTTGCTCTGAGTGCTTTGCGCAAGCTCTATGATAATCATCTGTCACAAACCTAAATAGCCCTGGTTTTTTGTGGGTTTTTCAGACTGTGTGGCCATGTTCTAGAAGAGTTTCTTTCTGACGTCTCGCCAGCATCTGTGGCTGGCATCTTCTCTGCCACAGATGCTGACGAAACGTCAGAAAGAAACTCTTCTAGAACATGGCCACACAGCCCGAAAAAACCACAAAAAACTATAAATGCCGGCCATGAAAGGCTACGACTTCACACTAAATAGTCCTCTTTGTCCACTGGCTTGCTGGTAAGATCTTGGTGGGACCTAGCATACACACTGGGCCTTAACTTCCCTTAATTGGCACTGATCAATAGCTTTGTGGCCTTCTACACAAGTGGAGAAAGCAGTAAAGCCTCTAGCCAGGCCTACTTCTGTTTAGGGTACTCTGGAATCAGCATGCTGGAGTGGCTGCAAAGTTTTCAGGCAATTTCTCCCCAAAACATTTCCACTTATCTATTCCCTTCATGATCAGTGCCTTAGGGCCTTTGTAGACTGCTAGAAATAGTGCAAATTGAGTCCACTTTAACTGCCCTGGCTCAGTGCTAGGGAATCATGGGAATTGTATTTTTTTCTGAGACACTGAGCCTTCTCTGTCAGAGAGCTCTGGTACCACACTAAACTACAGTACTGCCCACACTAGAACTAGGGCATCATCCAAACAGGACATCAGAACAGGGGGAAATGGGCATTTTGGCCCATGAGGACAAGGCTAATATCTGTCTGCTTGTTTAAAGTATTCTGCCACATCTCCATGTTGTCAAAATGCTATCCCTGATTCTCTCCCCACCCCTATTTGAAATACACTTTTCTGCTTCCAGACCTCACTAGTGCAAAAAAGTTGGGAAATGCATAATTAGTTAACCCAACTGATGGATTAAATATATTAGGGAAATTATCCAAATTTTGATTCAGTCTTCTTACACATTGTCAAAAATTTGTGCATTGTAGATGCAATGTCCCAAAGTGCATCTTCCAATAGTAATAAAGGAAGGGGTCTGTAGTTTTCCTAAGGGACACAATGGACCTTAAGAATACACCGTGATGATCCTGTACATCAGGGGTAGGCAACCTTTCCCCTTTAAGGGCCAAGGGACTTCAGCTCCCAGAAGCCTCAGCCATGTTGGCCAATAGTCCCATGTTGGCCAATAGCTCCTGGGATTCTGGGAGCTGAAGTCCCTCGGCCCTTAAAGGGGAAAGGTTGCCTACCCCTGCTGTACATTCTCTGCCAAGTGTTTTGTCTTGTAGAAATCCTCCTGTGTGCATCCGTGCATGTTAAACAGACACACACCCTTGTAGATTGCAGTTGGCCCGGTTTATTCATGGATTTTGCATCCACAGATTCAACCATGTACAGTTTCAATTAAGAAATAAATGAATCCAAAAAGCAAACCTTGATTTTGCCATTTTATATAAGGGACACCATTTTACTGTGCCATTGTATATAATTGGACATGAGCATCCTCAGATTTTTTTAAAATTTATTAATGAAATATATAAACATAGAGATATATCCATACAAAACTAACAAACAAACAAGATTTTGATATTCAGTTTGTGGGATCCTGGAACCACACCCCAGCAGATATTAAGGAACCACTGTATTTACACATACATTCACATATAGGTCTTTAAATAGAGGCTGGATGGCCATCTGTTGGGGATGCTTTGATTGTGAGTTCCTGCATGGCAGGGGGTTGGACTGGATAGCCCTTGTGGTCTCTTCCAACTCTATGATTCTATGATTCTATATAACTATATCTTTTATGTACATAATCACTTTTTTTGCTACAGGAGCGAGAACAATTGTTACACTCTCAGAAACAGAGAAGAAGATCTCTGAAATCCCCCAAAGTGAGTAACTTTTGTCTCCATCCTGATAGATATTTACCCAAAAAAATTATATTAAAAATCTTGTTAAAAATGTTGATAGTGATATTTTATAATGTCTTTCTGTTTTACAGTTTACTCTGCAATCCTATACCCAATTACTAGACAAAAATGCCCATGAATTTAGTAGCACTACTTTGCAGCAGACATGGCCATAGCATTACTGTGTATTTGGTTATTATTATTTATTATTCCTAACCTTCCTTTTTCTCCATATTAGAACGCCAAGTGGTTTACAATGATTAAAGAAGAGCATTGTTAAAATATCATGGTTAATACTATCATTTTGAAAAAATAAATGTGAGAATTATGCACTCCTGTTTGAAGTCATACCTAACAGCTATTTTGAAACAACGCAAAACCCACCAAAACCTCTAAAAAGTAATACAATAAAATAATAAAAACAATACATCAGAGTCAGATATAGCAGGTAAAAACAGCTAAAATTCAAAGACCCAGCATACACTGGAATTTTTTTCCAATTCTTGAGAAATATGAATTGATTTTTCAAAAAATGGAGCTGATTATGACTAGATATAGTTGCTTTGGCTTTTTTAATAAAAGTATTCTCTTTAACCAACACTACATGGATATTCAAATAAGATGAAATTCAAATAAGATGAATATGGATGGACAGGTAAATTGATTCAATGTCATTTTTCATTTTGTATATATATCTTTCTGCATTTATTTGCAAATTTGTGTTATTGAAAACAAATATTTTTATATATTTTTAGTTTGTCTCAGAAAAATATGCACCTATTTTCTCTCAAAATATGCATTTCTAAATGTTTTTAATCCTAACATACATGCAGTTTGGTCTGCATTTCTATGTATTTGGGAGCTGGGAACTGCACTGCAAAATCTGGAGAACTGCAGAATGGCCATATTCTTGGAAAGTTGTGAATCTTTTTAAAATAGAAGAACATGATTTTTTTTTAAAAAAAATGAGAGTGTTCAGATCAAGAGTAGTAATTTCCCTTTTTCTGCAGTCTCTGTTCTGATCAATATTTGAACCAAGGTATGGGAACTCTCGACTATTTCCATTTTTCTGTTGTTGTCTAGAATGATTTCCTGTAGATCTTCCATGGTCATTTTTTTTCTTTTTCTTCTTTGGATGTTCAGCATTTAATCCACCTTAATGCTTTCCTCCTTGCTGTCTTCAGTAATTGCTCCAGGTCTTTGTTGGTTTCTGCTAGTAGTATTATGTCATCTGCAAATCTTAGGTTATTAATGTTATTTCCTCATATACTCATTCCTCCTGCCTCTTAAGTCCAAGACCACTCTACATATGATGTTTTCTGCATATATATTGAATAGATTGAATAAATACGGTGATAATATAGTGCTGTGGTTGTTGTAATATGTTGTTTGTTGTATTTTAACTATTGTATGTTTTAAATTTTTTCTGGTTTAATTTTATTTTAAGGGATGGGTGGGTTAGGATATTGATGGATATATGTATTGTGGAATTTTTAAACTGTAAGCCTCCCCGATTGCATTGCAGAGGGGCGGGATAGAAATACATTTTATTATATTTATTATTATTATAATATGCAGCCTTTGCCAATTGGGAACCATTCTGTTTTTCCATATTCTGTTCTGATGGCAGCCTCTTGTCTCGAGTATGGGTTATACATCGGAACAATCACATGTGGCACTCCCATGCCTCTAAACACAAGCCATAGCTTTTTGTGGTCTATGCAATCAAAGGCTTTGCTGCAGTGAAGAAAGCACATGCATATTTTCTTCTGGAATTTCCTGATGTACTCCATTATCCAGTGTGTGTTTGCAATGTGATCCTCACTGCCTCTTCCTTTTCCAGCTTGCATCAGGGATTTCTCGCTCCATATATGGTAGGAGTCTTTGCTGCAGAATTTTAAGCATGACTTTGCTTGCATGGGAAATTAGTGTGATGGTTGTATAATTGCTGCAATCTTTTGTGTCTCCTCTATTCTGGCTGGGGGATGTATAAGGATTGCTCCCATTCTGTGGGCCACTTTTTCCATATTTGTTGACAGATTTTAGTTAAAACTAAGCTCAACTCTGTCTCTGAGTTGTAGTAGTTCTATTGGTATGTTATATGATTTGTTCTCTCCAATTGCTTTTAGAGCAGCTTTCACTTCACTTTTCAAACTTTGAGGTTAATCTTCATAGGTTTCATCTTCCCATGTGCTGTTCATATTTTCACACTTTTATACAGCTCTTCTGTGTATTGTTTCCATCAATTTTTATTTCATCATATTGTGTTTCTCTTCTGATTGTAGAGCACCCCCACCCTTCATTTAAATTTTTCTTGAATTCTTGGATCTTGTGGATGAGGTCTCTTGCTCTTTCTTTTTTATTGTTGGCTTCTATTTCTCTGTATTGATTGTTGTAGTAGTTCTCTTAATCCTTACACACTGAACAATAGGATTTAAGGTTCTGATTAAGTTTCTATCTCCCTTTCTTTTTGCTTCTTTTCTTTCCTTAACTGCTTGAAAAGTTTTGTCTGTCATCCATTGTTTCTTCTCCTTCATTTTGGCTACTGGTATCATCTTTTTGCATTCCTCTTTCACTATGGTCCCTGATTTCTGTCCATAGTTCTGATTCCCTGTAAACTAGGCTTAATAGTGCAAATCTATTTCTCTCATTGTCTTTAAATTTTGGTGGGATGCTTTTTAGATCATATTTTGGCATGGTGATTGTTTTGGTGTTCTCCAGCTTTATCCTAATTTTGGGTAATAGTAATTTGTAATCTGTGCAACAGTCTGTCAGGTCTTCTTTTTGCTGCAAGAAAGGAGCTTCTCAATTTTCTGTTAACTATTATGTAATCTCTTTGGTTTTTGTGTTGACTATCTGGTGATGTCCGTGTGTACAGTCTCTTCTCTTGTTGTATAAAAAAGGTATTTGCGATGAATAGATTGTTGGCCTTGTAAAACTCTATCAGTCACTTTCCTGCTTTGTTCCTTGAACTGAGCCAAAATCTCCCTACTGTCTTTGATTCTGCTATCTTCCTACTTTGCATTCGAGTCACTTATGATTACCAAGCAATCCTGTTTTGGCATGTTGTCAATTTCTTTCTGGACTCTGTTGTAGAAATTCTCAATCTTTCCTTCCTCTACCTCTGTGATGGGTGCATATACCGTATTTTCCGGCGTATAAGACGGATTTTTAACCTGGAAAA